>JAGFNQ010001976.1:0-188159 GCA_024364735.1 Boesenbergia rotunda | reverse complement strand
CCACACTCAAAGCAAGAGACATTAGTCTTGTCAAGTTTGGATTCACTAGTGTTACCTCTACTCTTGAATCGTCGATCCCTTCACATCATTCTTCGCACGAAGTTCGCCATTTCGGATGAAGAGGAGCCACTGCCATCTTCCTCCGAGTTTGACTCGGATTCGGAAGAGGATGAAGATGATGAAAGATCCTTCTCCTTCTTCTTCTCCTTCTTCTTCTTGTTGATCCGGTCCCCTGCAACTAAGGCAATCCCCTTCTCCTTGGGACCTTTGTTAGCCATCTCATGCAATTCCATCTCACAAAATAAATCATCTAATTTCACAATAGATAAATCCTTGGATACTTTGTAAGCATCCACCATGGATAACCACAAAGCATTCCTTGGAAATGCTTTCAAGACATACCTCACAAGGTCGCGATTCTCGACCTTTTCATCAATTGAGTGGAGCCCATTGAGGACTTCCTTGAACCGGCTATGGAGCTCACTTACCGACTCATTCTCCTTCATGGAGAGATTTTGAAGTTGATTGAGGAACAAGTCCCTCTTGGCAATTCTAGAGTCTCGGGTGCCTTCATGGAGCTCTATGAGTTTGTTCCACAAGTCTTTTGCACTTGTGAAGGGACCAACCTTGATGAGTTGGTCTTTGTTCATGCCACATTGTAGAGTGACAACCGCCTTCGCGTCGGCTTCACTCTTCCTTGTTTGTTCGGCAGTCCACCTCCATGACTCAGGTTCTTTGCCTTCATCATCCTTAAGGAGGGGTGAATCCCTCCTTCACCGTGAACCAAGTATGGATATCCATCTTCAAATAGTATTCCATCTTTGATCTCCAATATTGGAAGTCGGCGCCATCAAAGAATGGAGGTCGGGTGGTGAGGAGCCTTCTCTCAAAGCCATCTTCTTGAGAACTCTCGGTTGTTAAGCCGTAAACAGAGCACCAAGCTCTGATACCACTTGTTGGGAACGAGATGGCTAAAGAGGGGGGGTGAATATAGCCAATCACTTCTTCTTGAAGAGTTATCAAATTTCTGCACTTGAAGTTATTAATAGCACAGCGGAAGTATGGGAAAACAAAACTTGCAGAAACTAAAACCAAAACCTAACTAGCAAGATCGCTAACAAGGAGATTTTACAAGGTTCGGGGATAACTTGCCCCTACTCCTTGGCGTGCTCTTAAGGTGGGCGATCCCTTATCGTCGGCAGATCAAGCCCCGGTTAACACCGGATATGAAGCAACTTCCTTCTCGGTGGAGAAACCTCCCCACAGTGTGTTTCAAACAATGATATAGAATGAGCACAAAGAAACAACAAGAAGGATCTTACTCAACCACTTAGCAAGGACAAAAGCACAGCAAGTTTCCCTGAGCTCCACCCAGTGGCGATCTCACGCAGAACCCTTCTCCGTGTCTTCCCACTGTCGGACTCCAAGCCTCTTGTTTTCTCCTTCAAGCGCTCAAGTATGATGATTGCTTCTCAATAGCTTGCTCAGAATGATTGAAGAACTCAAGAACAGCAAGCTCAATGTGGAGCAAAAACAAAACGCAGGAACTCAAGAGCACAAGACTGAATCTCTAATGAACACTCCAACTCTCGTTCCTTTTGTTTCTCCGCTAAGCAACAGATGATCTCATCTCCAACAGCCTACAGCTGCCTCACTGCCAACGCGCCAGCTACACTGAACCCTAACTGAACTTCCTGAGCTCCCTCAGCCAAGCTTCAGTCAGCAGCTTCAGTCATGCATCCAGCCATTGCAACCTGTGTGGAGAAAGGGACAAACCTGCTCCAAGGAAAGCTCTCTTTGACTTCTCCTTGAGTGTTTGAATCCTCCCCTGTCACCTGAAACTTAATTAGAGTATTAGAGCAGCAAATCAAACAGCATATCAAATATCAGAGGAAAGTGGCAGCGAATCGGTTGTGTTCAGACGCGATCAGAGCGTCTGACAATGCAATTTGAATTAAAGTGATCGGTCACTGGACCGATCAGAGAGCCTCCTGATCGGTCACCAGACCGATCAGGCTGGTTCCAGACCGATCAGGCTCTGTCCTGATCGATCCCCAACGCTCAATCAGAAATCGCGATTTCTTTAAGATTCTCCTGGACCGATCACCAGACCGATCCCAGGTCGTGGATCGTTCACCGGACCGATCCACCCTTATATGGGGCGATTTCTGAGTTTCACAGGCTAAACCTTCTGATCGGTCAACTGACCGACCAGGGATCTTCCTGATCGGTCAGCAGTCCGATCAGGTCATCCCCAGACCGATCAGGCTTCGTCCTGATTGATCTTAGTGAGGAGCCCGCGAAGCTAGATCGTTCAACAGAACGATCTACACAGTGATCCTGATCGGTCAGCAGACCGATCAGAAGCAGTTCAGCAAGGGAACTCAACCTCACTGCTCGCTCCCTGATCGGTCACCAGACCGATCAGGAGCCAGTCAATGGGTGAAACGCATACTCCCTGATCAGTCATCAGATCGATCAGGAGCAGCACAGTAGGTTCCCAACCTCACTATGTGCTCCCTGATCGGTCTCCCGACCGATCAGTCATCGCTGGATCGGTCACCCGACCGATCCACGAAGGAGCAGCGTGCCAAAATCCCTGATCGATCACCAGACCGATCCAGGGACTCAAACTCAGCCCTCCAAGCTAAGTTTCCATCCACCTTAGCCCTCCAAGCTAAGGATTTTCCATCTAACCCTCCAAGTTGGGAATTTGCACCTAACCCTCCAAGTTAGGACTTTTCACCTAGCCCTCCAAGCTAGGACTTTTCACCCAACCCTTCCGAGTTAGAACTTCATCCAACCTAGCCCTCCAAGCTAGGCACCTGACCCTCCAAGCCAGGACTTTTTCACCTAATTCTCCAGGATGGGAATTTGCACCTAACCCTCCAAGTTAGGACTTTTCACCTAGCCCTCCAAGCTAGGACTTTTCACCCAACCTTTCCGAATTAGGACTTTTCCAACACCTAGCCCTCCAAGCTAGGATTTTCCACATCTAACCCTCCAGGTTAGGATTTTCCAACACCTAGCCCTCCAGGCTAGAATCCTCCATATCATGCCTAATCCTCGATCAGGACTTAATCATAATCATCATCATCATCAACCTAAACTAAAATCGTTGTTAACACCAAAATAACAATCAGGGCCAGACTGCATCAACAATTATATGCATAAGCTTACATTTATATTAGGATCCATGAGTTACTTTTGTTTTAACTTTGGACTCAAATCTTTTTATATTTGAGATATTTTGGCATTAAATTTGAATCTAATTTTGTAGGCTTCGAAGGATCATGGACCTAGATCAGATGGTATCAGTTTGAGTCAGAATTGGATTCGGATCAAGATGATCAAGCATTGGATTAATATGGGTCGTCCGATCAGGTAACGGGGTGATCTGAGCCATCTGTCAACTTCTGATCAATCCGAGTTCAAGATAGAGTTAATCATGACCACAGATCAAGATCTGAAAGTTTGGTCAAAATTAGAAGTCATCTGACCGTTCGATCAAGCTCGAGAGGGTCTAAGCCGTCCATTCAAAGATCAGGGCAATCTGAGCCATCCGTTGCAAATCTGGAAGATCTAAGCTTCTGATATGCAGATCTTGACCCTTGATGGAGATCCGGAGAGTTTGAATTTGATCTGAGTTGATCTGGCCGTTGGATGAGGCAAGGATGATCATAGCCGTCCAAATTCAAATGGGATAATTTAAATCAAAAACTTCTCCGCGCTGCCGAGGTCGTCGCGAATTCTATTTTGTTCTTCGTCTGTTCTTTGCGTTTCTTCTCCGTTCTTCACGCGGCCACTTCAGATCCAAATCATTTTCCAAATTTCGAATCAAAGGAGCAATTCTCCGCGAGATTTGCAAATCAATTTTGTTGCTGAGAGGAGCTCGGTTGAGGGTTTCGCCGGAGTCCTGCTTTTTCTGATCAGATCCTACTTGATAGCTGTTTTCAATCGATCGGAGCCATCACAGCGATTGGAGGGGTTCTCTGAGAGCCTCTGAGGGTTTCTGAGCCAGTTCGCAGTCCAATCTACCAAGGAGGAAGAGATCGGGAGAGGATTTCAGTTTGCGCACCAAGTTTATTGCAGATTGATCGCAGGAGTTGAATTCTTGTTTGATTTGTGAGATAGAGGGTCTCTAGCTCAACTCTTGTGTGACGGCAAGAGGGAATTCTCGGTGAAGGATTCGATCTGTAATTTAGATTTAGTTTCCGATTCATTTCTATAGTTGCTTAATTCTGTATCAGTTTGCATTTCAGCTACTGAACGGTCTGTTTGACCGATCAAGACATCACCAGGTTAAGAGTAGTCCTTGCAATTTCTTAATTCAATTCTACTTAGTTAAGTCCATTTCGTTCCATGCTTTAGTTGAGTTCATTCTATTCTGTTCCGAATTGCTATTTCATTCTGTCAAAACCCCCCATTTTATTAGAAAACCCAAATCATCAAACGACAAATAACTTTCAAGCTTGAATTAAACACTCACAACTAGTCCTTGGAAAAATACGACCTGAGACCCCTATTCTACATTTAATCTTGCTAGCCAAGGGTTTTCAGTTTATAAATATCTAAATTTGAGGCTCATCCGTGACACCTATTGTGGGCCCATCAAATTTTTGGCGCTGTTGTCGGGGAATCACTAGTTGAGTTTGTTTAATTTGAGTTTATGTTTATATTTATATTCTTTGATTCCATTTTTATTTGCTTTACCTTTCTATGTACATGTGCTGCCAGTTTTGTTTGTTTTATGATCAGAGCTGCAGGTGGAGAGTTTCAGAGCTAGAAAGAAGAAAATCAAGGAAGAGTTTAGAAGTTATTGAAAATTTTTCTACTCATTCAAGCAGTCCATGGCAGAATATCAATATTTTCAGAATTATCAATAGCAGTCCATGGCAGTATATCAATATTTTCAGAATTATCAATAGCAGTTTCAGAATTTTCAGCAACCTTATTCCCAATTCCAAAATTTTCAGCAAAATAATCAGTCTTTTCAACCATTCCAGCAACCTTATCAACAATTTCATTATGATCAGCAAGGGTTTCAACATTCACAACAATTTTTCCAACCATACCAGCAGAATTGTCAACCCCAACAATTTCAGCAATTCAGTCATCAAATTTAGCCTCAAATTCAGAATTTTCAGAGCAATAATTTTCAACAGTTTCAACCAAGTTCTCCACCTAATTTTCAGCAATTTTATCAACCCAATCAATCATTTTATCAGCCCCAACAATAAAATTTTCAAGATTCACAGCCTACCTATGATTTTCAGCAACCAAATGTTTCTTTTCAAGACAATAAGAGTTCTATGCCAATCAGGGAGACTTTGAGGACTCTAGTGAGTTTAATGAACACCAATAAAGGTTTGAGGAGATGTTGCAACAAGTTCTTCAACAACAGCAAATTTTACAACAAAAAAGGCAACAAAAGGATGAGCCCACTCTTCAAAACATTGAAAGATATATATTGGACAAATAGCTAGTGGAATGAATCAAATGCAAGTCCAAGGATCAAGCCAATTACTTTCTCAAGCTATTCTTAATCATAAGGGGCATGATTGTGAAATAACTTTGAGGAATGAGGAAGTTGTTTTAAGTCTAAACACTCCAAGTGCCGATTTTTCTGAAGAAAATCTAGCACCTTATTTTCCATCTCAGATCAGGCCCAAATTGGATTTTACATCAGTTGGAAGTGGCCCTAGTTCAAGCCTAAGTCCTTCTTGAATTGATCTTGCAATTTTGGTGGAAGAAGAAGAAGAAATCAGTAAAATTAGGGTACCTACATCAGCTATACCTACCGAAATCCCTACTCACAACTCATTTCCAAAATTTTCAGCTCAAGTGGAGGAACCGGAAGTCTCTTTACCCTTCCCACAGCACCCCAGAGATGATCTTTCTATCATCAGCATGGATATTGTAGATGAGGTTTTTGAGGCGGATTTAATCACTGATAAAGTTCCACTTGATGTTCAGAGAGGATGTTTTATTTCAGATGAGGCAGAGGAGGTATTAGCTACAGAGGCAGCTGAGTTAGAATTTATATCTGATTTATTTGTAGTTGCAGATGATTCTACAAGTGTAGGGGATTGCACTGAGCCTCAGGGATCACCAATTTTGATTGACATGTCAGAAGATTTAGAGGATAGGTTTGAGAGTGT
This sequence comes from Boesenbergia rotunda, assembly GCA_024364735.1. Taxonomy (NCBI): domain Eukaryota; kingdom Viridiplantae; phylum Streptophyta; class Magnoliopsida; order Zingiberales; family Zingiberaceae; genus Boesenbergia; species Boesenbergia rotunda. The sequence continues at coordinate 181,998 of JAGFNQ010001976.1, read as the reverse complement.
AGGGGATTGCACTGAGCCCCAGGGACCACCCATACCTACTGGGCAGTCATTATCTATAGAGGCAGTGGAGGAGATTGATAATACTGTGGATGAAGCATGTGTTGGAGATGATTCTATAGGTGTAGGGGATTGCACTTAGCCTCAGAAACCACCAACATTAATTAATATATCAGAAGATTTGGAGGATAAGTATGAAAGTGTAGGGACTTGCATGGTGGAAGCAAGGACCCAAGAATCACCTATCTTAGCTGAATGTCCACCAGAACCTGAGATTGAAGTGGAGTCTGTATATGACCAGGAGGAGGTCATAGTTACATCTACTCTTGTAGAACCTCCATGTATTCTTCAGCACGACGAGGTAAGTATTTCTCCTGATTTTTCAGAAAATCTCATAGAGGAACCAAAGGTTGATTTCATTGGTTGTGATGAATTTCTTGATACACCCTATGCTGAGACTGATTGTGAAAAATTCATGGACATACATAAGGTTGATCTTGTTGGCTATGACACTGTTGATTTAATTGGATGTGACATTGTTGATTTTGTTGGAATTGATACATTTATTGAAACATTCCATGTAGAGAATGATTGTATGGTACCTAAGATTGATTGTGTTGGTTGTGATGAATCTCTTGACACACCTTATGTAGAAATTGTTGGAACTTGGATGACTAGAGAGGGGGGTGAATATAGCCAGACACAATCTTTTACAGCTTTTAGGTTTTCTGCACTTCAAGGTCAGTAGCACAGCGGAAGACAAAAACAAAACCAGAAATGCAGAAATGAAGCACAAACCTAATACGCTAATAAGAGGATATACAAGGTTCGGGGATAACTTGCCCCTACTCCTTGGCGTGCCCGTAAGGTGGACGATCCCTTGATCGTCGGCAGATCAAGCCCCGGAAATTCCGGATAGATGAATCCTCCTTCTCGGCGGAGTAACCTCTCCACAATATGTCTCAACAACACAGGATAGGAAATCAAAGTACAGAGACACAATCACACTTACAGAGCACAAGGAGAAACGTCTACAAGGCGATACTCACAACCCAGCACACCCACGGCAAGAGCCTTCACTCAGCTCTCCCTCGTCTGCTTGTTGATCGCCCTTGCAACGCTTCCAAGTACTTCAGTCGCAGCCAACAGATTGCAAGAGTTTCTTCACTGGCTCCAAGCTCTCAAGATTCAACGTATCAGAGTGTATGCAAGAGCTTCAAGACTCAGAGTGATAGCTAAGGATGGATCAAGTGTTGCTACGCCAAGAGCACTACCTTCTCTTCATCGCCAGCCCACACTTAACCCAGCTGCCCAAACGTCAGGTCACAGACGCTCCACTCAGCTCCCAGCTGCCCACCTGCAACTGCCCAGCTATCTCTGACCTCCTCTGGACTCACTGAACTCTCCTCAGTCGATCCCCTGCCCCAGGTCAGCTTCCAGCCGTTGCCAGCAGCGCCCGTTGCAACCTGCGATGGAAACCTACCAAACCTGCTCAACGGAAAGTCTCTCATTGACCCTCCTTAAGTGTTTGAATCCATCTCTGTAAAGCCTGCACACTCCAATAGAAGCTTAGCAATGCATATCAAATAATATTGGCAATGTATCAAAGAATCGACAGAGAAAACAGATGCAATCAGCAACTTCTGACAGCGTATTTGAATTAAAGTTCTGCTCCTGATCGGTCCCTAGACTGATCAGGAAGGACCCTGATCGGTCACCAGACCGATCTAGCAGTCTTCTGCACACTCCTGATTGGTCCCCAGACCAATCCAGCATTCTGCTGCACATTCCAGATCGGTCCCCAAACCAATCAGACTGTGCCCTGATCGGTCTGGTGACCGATCAGGCTGCTTCCTGACCGATCAGAAGTCATCCTGATTGGTCATAAGGAGAATCTCGCGACACTTGATCATTCTCTAGACCGATCTGAACAGTATCCCTGATCGATCATCAGACCGATCAGGAGTCGAGCAGTAAGGTTCCCAAAACCCACTGTATGCTCCCTGATCGATCACCAGACCGATCAGAAGCTGAGCAGTAAGTGAACTCTATGCTCCTTGACCAGACCGATCAGGAGCCGAGCAGTAAGTTCCCAAACTCACTGTATGCTTCCTGATCGGTCACCAGACCGATCAGTCATAGCTGGATCGGTCACCAGACCGATCCATGAGGGAACTCCGTGCCAACCTCTCTGATCGGTCACCAGACCGATCCAGGAAGAGCCAAACCGACTCCAAGTCACGAGAACAAGCCTCCAGCCCTTCTCTGACTCGTGCTTGATCCCTCGGACCAAAACTCCATGCCCAGTTTCACTCACCGGAACTTCATTCAACCTAGCTTCACTCACTAGGACCTGGCTTCACTCACCAGGGTTTCGGTCACCCGGCTTCACTCACCGAGACCCGGCTTCACTCACCGGGATTTCAACCTAGCTTCACTCACTAGGATTTCCATCTCCTGGCTTCACTCACCAGGACCCGGCTTCACTCACCGGGATTTCAATCACCCGGCTTCACTCACCAGGACCCGGCTTCACTCACCGGGATTTCCATCACCTGGCTTCACTCACCAGGATTCAGCTTCACTCACCGGGATTTCAACCAATCACCAAACCCTCCGAGTTATGAATTTTCACACCTAGCCCTCCAAGCTAGGACTTTTCACCTAACCCTCCAAGTTAGGACTTTTCACCTAGCCCTCCAAGCTAGGATTTTCACCCAACGCTCCAAGTTAGGACTTCGTGCCCAGTCCGCGACTAGGACTTAATCCCCATGCATTTAACCAGACTTAAATCAAAACTTAAATCGGTGTCAACATCAAAACAACAATTAGGGTTAGACTGCATCAACAGAAATTGGTTTTGAAAAACTCATGGAGGTACCTAAGATCGATTTTATTGGATGTGATGTATTTCTTGATACATTTTATATAGAGACTGATTGTATTTCATTTCTTTCTTACCCTGCACACGTGAGGGTGGTATTTCATGGTTTTGCAGGGCGCCGTAGACTTCTGGAGTGGGTGCTCCAACTAAATAGACTTTAACCTCCATGAAGGATTTCCAAAAAGCATCAAGAGGGAGGAGGTAATCTTACTTTGACGTGTAGCATTTCACCTCTTAAATGAATTTTGTACCTTAATCGCCTTCGACCACCGGAACATATTTTTGTGAAGTTTAGGTGTGGGGGAGCAGTGCACCATAACATTGATCACATGAAGAATGCCCTCTCAACCACCTAGACTACCCCACTACCGGGATGGAGGCTACTCCTTAATCGACTCCAACCGCCAGGAATAAAGGGGAGTTAGTTCCTTCATGCATTTTTTTTTCATTGCATGTTTCATTTTTATGTTTTCTAGAAGTAAATTTTTTTTTAAAATGAGTTCTTGCTAATAAATGCTTGGGTAGTGTAGAGAATAATGATTCATTGTAGCTATCATTTTGGCCTTGCTAGCACCTTGTTTCATGCATGAGTTGGCATAAATGTATCTATCTAGATTTTCTCTATATCATTTTAGAGTCCTTTGAAAGTAAATTAAATTTGATTGTTAAAACTTAGGATTTGAGCCAATGGATGAAAATTCTTGGATGCTTGAGTACTACTTAGTTATAGACTCTAGATTAATGACTTGAGATGAATTCTTTTTACCTAGTGAGGATTAGCCTAATTTTTGTGATACACACATGTGATTGTACTCTAGAACTTATTTAGGTTCTTTCAAAACTATATTTCTATGATTGGACCACATTTATAGAAGTGAATCACTTTGTTTCCTTTTTCATATCAATTCTCCATGGACTTGGTAACTTTGATGTTTCTTAATGTTACTTTGTCCAAGACGGACAAAAGTTTAAGTGTGGGGGAGGTTTTGGTTGTTTTGAATGCTATAAAAATGGTGCATGAACTTTATTGATGAATCTATCAAACATTGAGGCAATGTGAAGCATTTTGCAACTTGAAGGAGTTTTGTATTAAAAGTGAGTTGCAAGAATTGGGTAGTGAGAGTTACATGTGGAACACTTAGATTCTTGATTATGATTTGGTGTTTCAAGCTTTATGAGGGAAATTCCAAAGGGAAAAGAGAAAGTCTACACAAGAAGGTTACAATTGATGTGGAGTGTGGTGTTTCAAGCTCTTGCGTGTAAGTTGGAATTTAGAAGTTATTATTGAATTTGAATGTGGTGTATCAATGCTAAAAGTTATACCAAGTGGAGCACTTAGTTCTCTATTATTATGAAAGGCTCCAAGTTGTGAGGTTGTGAATTTACGGAATTTGAATTGTAGATGGAAAAAAATCAGAAATGGAGCAGCTGAATCACTGAAGAAACTTAGCTGCAGATATAAAAAAATAGAATAGTCAAAAATAGAAAAGAAAATAAAAGAAAAGAAAAATATGAAGTGCCAGGAGATGGGTTAGATTTCTAAATTGGAATATGAGAACAAGGAGCTATTTGAATGCAAGAGTGAGTTATTGATGGGAAGAAGAGAAGTTTCGGCAGAAGTTAGCTGATAAATTCTGCAGTTTGGCTACTGATTAGACCCTGATCGGTCACCAATCCGATCAGGGAGGGGTCTGATCGGTCATCAGACCGATCAGCAGCAGTTCAGTCTGATCAGCAGCAGCTCTGACCGATCAGAAGCTACTCAGTCCGAGCAGAAGAATGCACAGACCGATCTCCAGAACGATCAGGTAAAGTCTGATCGGTCCCTGGACCGATCAGCAGTGTTGGCACAGAACAGAATACAGAATTCAGTCATGTTCTTCATTAAAATGAGCTGCTTCTTACTCACCTTAACTCTGATTTCATTTAAAGGACCATCAAAGGGGCAGAGTTCATTTAGATACATTTTTGGTGTCCAAGTCTTCCATTTTCTTTACTTTCCCATATTTCTTTATCATGCCATATTTCTTTTCCATATCTCTTTATCATACCATATTTCTTTACTTTCTTTATCATGAATCTTTAGTATCAAAGTTCATTAAACTTCTATTTCTATTTTATCATTTCATATATCCTAATTTGTTTGAATAAACTTTTGTCAGTGTGGATCCAAATCAAGAATGATGGTGGAGAGTAGATAATAAGCAAGCTTATGGTAGTACAAGAACCATGTTGTGTTTGAGTGAGCTCCACTTTCATCAAAAATGTAGAATTTAGGAAGAGAGCCACTTTCAAACTCCCTTTGAAAGGTTTTTTTTTTAGTTTAATTCATCTCAATGAGTCATGAAGGATGAAGTATATTAAGTTGTTGATTTAAGGACAAGATACTAGTCCATTGAGTTTAAAATTTTGAGGATTGACAACCCTAGGTAATTTCCTTCCAATTGCTTCTAACTATGATTGAGAATAATCTAGGGGGTATATCATTAGTTTACTAGTAGCTTGTGCGAGACGCCCAAGAGTAAGTGTGGGGGAGTTGATAATTACCATTTTGTTGATAAATTTAGGCTCTCAAATCCATGTTTTGATCTCTTTTTATATGCTTAAGTTTGCATTTACATTAGGTTTCATGAATTCTTTCTATTTTGGCTTTGGATACAATTCTTTCTATATTTGAGATATTTTGGCATTACTTTTGAATCTAATTTTGTAGGCTTCAAATGGCCATGGACCTAGATCAGATTGGACCCAACTTGAGCCAGAATTGGAACCGGATCAAGACGATCAAGCCTTGGATTAATATGAGTCGTCCGATCAAGAAACAACTAGATCTGAGCCATCCATCAACTTCTGATCAATCCAAGCTCAAGATAGAGTCAGTCATGACCACATATCAAGATCTGAAAGTTTCATCTAAATCAGAAGCAATCTGACCATTGGATCACGCTCAAGAGGATCTAGACCATCCATTCAAAAGAAAGGAAGATCTGAGTCATCCATCACAAATCTGATAGATCCAAGCTACTGAGAGGCAGATCTTGACCCTTGATTGAGATCTGGAAGGTTTGGGCTTGATCAGAGCAGATCCGACTGTCAGATGCAGCAAAGATGATCTCAGCCGTTTAATTTAAAATGCAGTTAATTAAATCAGGAATTCCCTCCGCAGCTCGTCGTCGTCGCCAGATCGCAGTAGCGTAGTTTCCTTCTCTGTTCTTCAATTCTACATCATCTTTCTTTATTGTTCTTCTCAGATCGCGCGACCAAGACATCAGATCCATTTCTTCTCAAGGTTTTGAATCATTGCGGTAAGATTTCTGTTCAGTTTTGCTATCAAATTCTCGCAGCTGATAGAGTGCAGGAGAGGGTTTCGCCGGTGCTCTGCCCACTGTCGATTCCGACCGATCGCTGTTGTTTTCATCAAGCGGATGCAATCGAAGCAATTGGAGGGGTTCTCCGAAGGCTACCGAGAGTTTCCAAGCTCGATTGTCACTCAGCGTGTCAAGAAGGAGGAGATCGCGAGTGATTTTCAGCTACTAACCGATCGCTGTGACCGGACAGAGATGTCTCTGATCGGTCCAGTGACCGATCAGATGAGGTCCTGATCGGTCGGTTGACCGATCAGGAAGAGCAGTACAGAGCAAGCTGATCTAGGGAGCTTGTCTTCGATGGTTTTTGAGCTAAGAGGGTTTCTAGCTCATCCTTTGTGTGACGGCAAAGGGAAGTTTTGATTACGAACTGATTTGATGTTCAATTTAGGTTAATTGTAGTTTTAAACATATATTTCTTCAAGTTGTTCATGCTTGTTCCATTACACTCCAATTCAAGTTCTTAAGAATGTTTTGTTCTAATTTCTTTTATCCTGCAATTAGTTTCCTGCAAGTAGTTCTTAAGTTTCAATTCCATCGTTTGAATTTAATTGCTTAGTTCTTCCAATAGGTTAAGAGTAGTCCTTGCAATTTCTTAATTCAATTCTACTTAGTTAAGTCCATTTCGTTCCATGCTTTAGTTGAGTTACTACAAGAAAAAATACTTTTAATGACATTGAAAAGTGTCATCATATATTACTTATACTGACATTTTTGATATAGTGACATTAAGTTAAAATGTCCTCTATAATGATGTCGTCTAAAGTCTTATCACTTATGACAATTCTTAATGTCACTATAAAATAAAAATAGTGACAACACTAATAGCATGAATAATTATTATAATGACAAAAAATAGTGTCACTATAAGATTTGTAATGACATTTATATATGTTGTGTTATTATAGTAATGATGACAAATTTATATGTCCTTTAAAATTATATATCAAGACAATTATAAGTGTCTTGAATTTTATTTATAGTCATAATAAAAAATGTCACTAATAATAGTTTATAAAGTTAATTTAAAATGTCTCGTTATGTAATTTATAGTGACACATAAATGTTTGCTATATTAGTCTATAAGAACATTTAAAATTATCATTAATAGTTATTTATTATGACATTTTAAAATGTCTTCATATGAGTTTTATAATGATATTTTTATCTACATAATTTAGTGGTCTATTGTGACATAAAAAATATCATATATTAATAAATATCTCACCCATTTTCAATATTTTCATGATATAAATATTTACACATATAACTAATTAACATAAACACAAATAAAAATTTTAAATTGAAATTAAAGTGCTAATCAATAATTGTCAATTTTTTTGCAATACAAGACTGTCAAATTGGTCACCTCAAAAAATATCTATGCACTAATCACAATCACAAATGTACTTAATGTATTTAGTTTAAGAACTAATAAAAAATTAAATCTCTCCTAAAGCAAAACATAACCAAACTTCCAAACTTTGCAGCATCTTCAATCTTCAACCATCACATCTTGAACAAAATCCAATCTTCTTGTCACCTAAAAAAAATCATATATTAATTTGTGTAAATGAAATAAAATTAAAACAAACAAATCTCGACAATACTGCTATTGACTCTTCAAAAAAACTCATTGATCTTGATAAGTGAAAGATGTCCTTCAGATTTGCCAAATCTGAAAGATATCTATTCATATTGCTATTTAAATTTCTTCATATACACTATTACAAGCAATGCCAGATAGATGCGTTTATGGCTAGGGATGTACACATAATAATATGTATCACTATCAAGATTAGCAACATAAATCATGCAACACTACCAATATACCACGCCGATAAATATAGAAGAAGCAACAAGGACTTGAATTTTATAGGTTGATGTTTAGTATTGAAACCAAAGTAAAACGAAGGTTAAAGATCCAAGGTTATAACTAGTCATCTATCAGTTCTTCCAATGCTTTACATTAGATCCCAAACATAACTTCTTCAAATTGAATGTGCCACTAAATGGCATTAGGTAGGTTAGAACTGCAGGAATGCCTGAATTGATTATGACTATGCCATCCAGTTGCCAATTCCTTTTCTTATTCGCAAGACTTAACTTTAAGATAACAGATCCATAGAGGTAGCTCAAATACCTAGCCGATCTGTGTTTGTCTCAAGATAGGTAAATAAATAGCTACTACAAAGACAAAAGGTTAAAAAAAAAGTGAAATATGACGTGTGCCAATTGGAGAAAAAAAGAAAGACAACACACATCAACAAAAATAAAAATCTAACCTTATGCACCTAGTAGAAGTCTTCTTCATCAACTGTTAACTACAAATATAATTGATATTCATTTTATAAGACACTAACATAATGACATATATAATAATAATAGTTAATTAAAAAATTGCATATCGTACCAGATGACAAGGCCAAGCTATCATTCCTCCAAGTGCATCCTCAAACCTTTGTAAAAGATCATATGACCTAATCAAACTCTCTTCCCGTTGTGTTATTTGCATTATCATCTACACAACTCAAGGTCCATGTAGGCATCATGAAAACCATGTTTCAATTAATATGTCGTAAACCACAGAAAGAAAGAATTTGCTTATGTATGCTCAGTGGAAATAAGAACAAAAATTATCACAATTTCAATTAATATAGAAATATGTCAAATTTATAACTGCATTAGAATAGTTCATGAGCTTCAAGTGTAGAGATGAACAGAATGAACATAGAAATTTTACCAAAGTTAGTAACCAAGTCTTGATCCATATGACAGCTTGAGATTTCAGATCTTGGGGAGCTGGATGCAGGAATTATATTTTTTGAGCCAATGTGTATAACAAGCTTAGTACTTCTTGTTGTCTCCACCTCAATTGTACTTTTAGCAGAACATTCCTTAAAACAAAGACCTTGTGATTTGCTGCTCTTTATTTTGAGTTTATGTAAGGTGGAGGATGAAATTATATCTGAACTATCATGTATGAAGGAATTTATCTCACTGACATTCTGATTTCTTAGACTTCTCTCTAGTGATGTCAACTCATTCTATCCTTCAAGTTTAGGATCTTCTGTTTTACCATTTAACTTAATCTGATATCCCATTTTCTTTGCTTGCCTCTTGTTTGAGACAATCTTCTAATGTTCTTTTGATAATTTATCATGAATCCCTTTCAATGAGAACTTTAGGGATTTGATACCTTCATTTTTATGTAGGATTGGACCATCATTATCCAAGGAAAGTTTGAATTTATTTCTTCCTTGGAAGGCAAGCCAGCAGTTTCCCTCAAACTTGCTATCAAATCACAATCAGCAATATCTCACCTCTTCCAAAGTTCTTTCACTGCATCATCAATATTTTTGACCTGATCAACATAATCATAGCCAGGAACATAAGACTATTAAACCAAGCATGATAAAAGTTAAGTTAAGCAAACAGCAGATATTACTGGGTAACAATCACCACGGCATGCAGCACATTGATATTGTAGATTTTGATCTGTTTGGAACTCCTGATACTTTTCATCACTGCATAACAAGGAAAAAGGAAATGCTAAAACATGAGTTATCATTATCTAAGAAAAGAAAGGTCCTCCAACATGAGACATGGCAGTATGCACTGGACATTGCACAAGTTTATGATAAAATAAATTGCAAATCAGGAAAGTTGCCAAAAGCCTGGAACTCGATCACAATGATTGAATCATTCATTGCTCCATCTAGCTGTTTTTTTTTCTTTTCAAAATAGCTGCAATAAAAAAGCCTCTACCTCTTGTTATATGTTTCACAGGACCAGTTCCAAGTACATCATGGTCCAACAAAAGAACTAAAGACCCATAAACCATAGGTACCAAGATCCAATTTAAAAACCAGAGTCATTATGGATACGAATGCACTTTTAGTAAGGAGAAAAGGACCAAATTTATCAAAAACTAAGTTTATGGAAGGATTCACAATTAAGTGCTGCTCATGAAAAAACCAAGATTGCCAATACAAGATAAATACTAAGTTATCTGAATTAAACATCTTGCAATTACTGATGAAGATTCCAGTTATCTGAATTTTTTAACTGTTAAATGGTTGATGTCGATTTTGTGTATATTGATTACTTAGTATGATAGATTATATAGTAGACTAGATGCAAATCATTTTTTGACATTACTAAATTTTTATAATCAAACATGATGATCAGAAATGTGCTTGCAACAACATACATACGTATGATATAGTGCATACAACAACCAAGCCACCACACCAACCTCAGATGAAGTTGCTCCTCTCCAATAAACCCCCAATCCAGATCGAAGGAGTTGCAAACAGATGTTGATTAGGCTCGACATGAGGTAACCATTGCGTGCGACAATCGATAGAAAACACAACCACAAAAAAGGCAACCGCGGGAAAGAAAGGCAAAACAACCACAACACTAAGCCCCTTACCTAGTTATAGCCGGAGAAAAAGGTCTTAGGCGCCGGTTCCGACAATGGATTGGGCAAGGACGAAGTAAGGGAAATCTTGAAGAATCGCTACTGGATTGGGCAATGGATCGGCACTGGCTCCTGTTGATTGAGGATGGCGAGGGGAGTCCCGGTAAGACAGCGAGCGGTGATTGTCGCGTGCCATAGCGCCCTTCTCCGACACCCACAACATTCGAAAGGAGGGATGGCGGGGATCACGCGAGGCTAGGCATCGCAATGCGGATCGTGCAGAGGAGAAGATTGTCGGCGACTTGCTTGCGCGAGGGTGAGGGGCGGCGCTCCAACCTTCTTCGCATGCGCGATGAGAGGGGAAAGGGAAGATCTCAAGGAGAGGCGGCGCCCTTCCGGCTGTCTTCGCGTGCACGAAGGGGAAAGGTTTGTCGGCGAGGATGGGTTCGGGCGGAGATGCTAGGCCACGACAAAGAGACGGGTGAGGAGAGGTATTTATATAGAAAAGTTTTATAATATATATATATATATATATATATATATATATATATATATATATATATATATATATATATAAGTGTGAGGAGAGGTATTTATATGGAAAAGTTATATATATATATATATATATATATATATATATATATATATTCTAAAATTTAAACTTTTCCTTACATAATTCTAATTTTATATAATATATATATATATATATATATTAAATTGAGAAATTTAAATGTTTCCTTAAATAATTTTAAATTATTGCCGAATCTTCCCGTAAATATTTTAAAATTTTTAGAAAATTATTCTAAAATTTTCTATATAGTTATTTTTATTTTTAACTCTTATTTATGGTATTTAAATATATTACATATATATAAATTATTATTATTATTATTTATTAGTTTATTTATTATTATTATTATTTTGAACCGTATTTTATAAAAAATTTAGTTTAAACCAATTAAATAATTTTGATTAATTTATAATGATATTTATAAAATATGTCATGATAAAGGATTTAATCAGACATTTTATTTATAAAATTAATCTGTTTTAATAAGTGTCATTATAAATAGTTTATAATGACATTTACTATTAAGTGTCATAAAATAAATGTCACAATAGGTCTTTTTTCTTGTAGTTGTTCATTCTATTCTGTTCCGAATTGCTATTTCATTCTGTCATTTCCTGATCGCAAAAACCCCCTCATTTTATTAGAAAACTCAAATCATCAAACGACAAATAACTTTCAAGCTTGAATTAAACACTCACAACTAGTCATTGGAAAAATACAACCTGAGGCCCCTATTTTACATTTAATCTTGCTAGCCAAGGGTTTTCAGTTTATAAATATCTAAATTTGAGGCTCATCCGCGACACCTGTTGTGGGCCCATCAGGTACTGACTTGAGCGTCGGAGTGAGCTCCGTTGGATAACCTCCGGCGTGTTCCCATTAACACTCGTGTTAATCTTGCAGGGTGAGAGTTCTTCCTCTAGTGTCAGCATCGGTGTGGGCTGAACCCTGGTGACTAGACGTCGACGTCAATTCCTTCTGGAACAAGTTTGGCATCGTCTATGGGAAACCAGTAAAGCACCAAAAGGAGCACTGATGGCAGAGCCCTCGGGGCTATCCATCGTCCTGACGAAAGAGGAACTAGATCACTTGATGGCCAACGCCATCAAAAGGGCGCTCGAACATCACCAAATCAAGCAGGTCGCCTCACAGTGAGGTGCTTCTGTGCGGGAGAAGATCTCCAGAATCTCCATCTTGCACCCCCAACCACGGAGGTCTGTCTCACCACCGGGGAGACACGCGGGACCAGTCCTAGACCACCGATGGGATTCTCCAAGAGATATGGAAAACGCCAACTCAGTTGCCTCCAGCACGCTGAGACAAGAAGATGGACCGGGGAAGAGGGAAGAGCTTAAAGCTTCCCCAAAGGCTCCCTCTACCCCTTTCTCGTGGGAGATCGTAGAAGACCCCATGCCGAAGCAATTCCGCGGGCCTGAGATTGCTGATTACGAAGGGAAGATAGATCCTGAGGATCATGTCTGTAAGTTCGAGAATGCGACACTCCTGCACCAGTACACCAACGGTGTGAAGTTTCGGGTGTTCTTGAACACCCTATCCGGAGCAACCCAATGATGGTTCCAAAGGCTGCCAAAGGTTCTATTAACTCCTTCATGGAGTTTAAGACCGCCTTCCTCCACCATTTCGCCAGCAACCGTCGCTATCAAAAGACGACATTGAATTTGTTTGCTCTCAAGCAAAAGCCAAAGTAACCACTCAAGGAGTACATCCAGCGGTTCAACCGGATGGTACAGGATGTGCCAACAGTGACGTCGGAAATCCTTGTCAGTGCCTGCACCCAGGGCTCCCGGAAGGGGATTTCTTCCGATCTCTAGTGAAGAAGTCGCCCACCAGTTTTGATGACTTGCTAGGGCGGCCTGTCAAGCACGTCAACGTGGAAGAAGTGCAACACGCTTGCCGCAAGGAACCAGCCGGGGTCCCTCCTCTAGCCGTTGTGCAGTTTGAAAGGAGGGAACCTCCGGCTCCAGCCCGAGGAAAGGATCTCCTCCTGGGGAAGGATTAATGGGATGCAAGGTGGAAGCTGGTCGAGACGGTGGACACCGAACAACCAGAGCCACCGATAAAGTACTGCGACTTCCACAACAGTACGATACACTCCACCGAGAAATATCATGCCTTGAAGAAGAGATTGAGCGAGGAAGCACTACAAGAAAAAATAGCTTTCCTGACACTTTTTTAATGACATTTATTAAAATGTGTCATTAATTTATATATATCATGACATTGATTAAAAATAAATAAAATAGAAAGATAAAAGTCTGATTAAGCGTGCTGTTATGACATTTATAATGAATGCCACTAAAAATTATACTTTGATTAATTTTTTTCTCATATCTCCCTCCGAAAATTTCCCACTCGCGCCTGCCCGAACTCATAAAAAAAAAAAAGCGGGCGATCAATCCCTAATCCTCACGAACTCTCCCCTACTCCGCTGCTCTCCCCCACCGCCGCGCCCTATCCTCACGCGACTCTCCCCTAATCCGCGACCACCAGCGTCGTTGCCCTCACCATCTATCCCACCGACCACCAGCGCCTGCCACCAGATCCCTAATCCCCCCACCCTCAACATAGTGACCCATTAGCGTCGTCTACCTCGGCGTTTGCCCCGTCGGCCACCAGCACCGCCACCAACGTCGTCTGCTCCGCCGGAGTCGTCTGTTCCGTCGTCTGCGCAGTCGAGATCCGAACCCTAGGTTGCAAGTTTCTATGTGCTCTATTTCGTTTGAAGATTTATAAGTGTTTTTTGGTTGATTTCTGTGATTTCTTGTTGTTCTTTTGAAGATTGAGTGATTTTTGCTGTGAACACATAAAGGATCTTCTTCGTTCGCTTGAATGCTTTAACACTTATCTCTCAAAGGAAGATGCAGGCAATAATCTTGAGAAGGTATTTGGATCCAGTCTATCTAATTTATCTGAAAATAATAATTTATTTTGTGGCAACACCAATACCTTTATCATGCTACTTAAGATGAAAAGACATTGTTGTGACAAAATAAAATTACTTGAGCGGTCATTACAACTACCTTCACTTCCTAACAAGTTTAGCATCATGAATTTCTACTTGGAAACGGCCAACATTGTGTTCTGTACAACATCAACATCCGCCAAGATGCACAATTGGATTTAAAGAAACCATTTAAGATTGTTATTATTGATAAAGCTGCACAGATAAAAGAATGTGAATCATTAATTCCATTGCAGATCTCTTCTATAAACCATGTTGTTCTTGTTGGTGATGAATGTCAATTGCCTGCTCTTGTCAAAAGCAAGGTGCAAATTAGTATTTCTTCTGTAATCTTAATAATATTCACTCTATCTAAAATATTTGCAATTTAGTGTATTTGTGTACTAAATTCTGCCTACACTCTAACTTGTATGCCAGGTTTCAGAAAATGCGATGTTTGGTAGGAGTCTATTTGAAAGGATGAGTAAATTAGGATTCAAGAAACACCTTCTGAATGTGCAGTATCGTATGCATCCATCTATTAGCTTGTTTCCTATTGAAAGATTCTACAACTCCAAAGTAATTGATGGGCCAAATGTCATAAGGAGGACTACACGAGAAGATTTCTTCCCGGAGAGATGTTTGTTTTAAGCAGACACCAAACCTCGGAGGAAGTGGAAGAAAATGGGGTATTGTCGGAGGTCTCCCAGGCGAAACCCTTTTACCCGACAACGGCAGTCGGTGGAAAATGAGACCCGATACCGGCCTCGATCACGTTCAAGAGGGAGGAGTTGGGGAGCTGCACCCCGCAGGTCTCCCTCGATGGAAAGAGACCCCGGGAAGGGCAAGGCCCTTGCACGTGCCCCTCCTTTTGGACATGTAGGAGTGATCTCTGGGGGGCCCACTGGAGGAGGCTCCCACCGGGCTAGGAAGGCTCACACCCGCGCGGCTGGAGAACTACGCAATTGGGATGAGTCGGAGCCAGGATCGTGGCCCTATGATCTCCTTCGGCCTAGAAGACTTGGAAGACGTAGAAGCCCCTCATGAAGACGCCCTGGTAATCCTTGCACGGATCGCCAATTATGAGGTCAAGTGTATTTTCATGGATACAGGCAGTTCCGTGAACATCCTATACAAAGCTGCTCTAGACTAGATGCAGATCGACGACAATGAACTACTTCCAGTCTCGACCCCACTCTTTGGCTTCACCGAATACCGAGTACAGCCGATAGGACAGATTACCCTATCACTGTCGTTGGGCAGTGACGTTCTGGAAAGGACCAGGAGGACCCCCTTTCTGGTCGTGGATGCTCCTTCCTCCTACAATGTCATCTTGGGCTGCCCGATGCTCAGTGTATTCCAGGCGGTTGTCTCCGTCTACCACCAGAAGATAATGTTTTCGGTAGGCAACCAAGTGGCTGAGGTAAAAGGGGACCAGTTGTTATCTTGACAATGCTTCAGCGGGGAAGTTAGATCAGATTCACGCAAGAACCCGAAGTCACACGAAGGCTAACCGGAGGGAAATACCATCCACATGAGGACAGGGCCACAAGGCTGTGGACGCCAGGGTATGCCCCTTACGCTCAACCTCGTCACACCTGGTAAGGTTTGTGAGTCATGCTATGTAATTGTCTATGTACTCTTGCTGCCTTGCAGTGAAGCCGTGAAATGAATAAGACGTCTCATCACAAAAGCGCCAATACATTCGAATAAAACCCTAATGTCTCGTGGTGCTGTGGATGCCCGAGGTACTTAGGCTTGGTCTGGGTGGTATGGACGCCCAACCAAAAATTAAAACCCTAATACCTCGCGGAGCTGCGGATACCCGAGGTACTAAGGTTTGGTCCAGGGGCTACGAACGCTTGACCAAGAAATAAAATCGTAATACCTTTCGGTGCTGCAGACGCCCGAGGTACTTAAGCTTGGTGCGGGTGCTACGGACGCCCAACCAAGAAATAAAACCATAATACCTCGTGGTCTTGCGGATGCCCGAGGTACTTAAGCTTGGTCAGGGTGCTACGGACGCCCAACCAAGAAATAAAACTCTAATACTTCACAGTGCTGCGGATGCCCGAGGTACTTAGGCTTGGTCTCGGTGCTACGGACGCCCGTCCAAAAAATAAAACCCTAATACCTCGCGGTGTTGCGGATGCTTGAGGTACATAGGCTTGGTCTAGATGCTACGGATGGACAACCAAGAAATAAAACCCTAATACCTTGTGGTGTTGCGGATGCCCGAGGCACTTTAGGCTTGGTCCGAGGGCTATGGATGCCCGACCAAGAAATAAAACCCTAATACCTTGCGGTGCTACGGACACCCGAGGTACTTAGGCTTGGTTCGGGTGCTACGAACGCCCGACCAAGAAATAAAACCCTAATACCTCGCGGTACTGCGGATGCCCGAGGTACTTGGCTTGGTCTGGGTGCTACGGACGACCAACAAAGAAATTAAACCCTAATAACTCGCGATGCTGCGGATGCCCGAGGTACTTAAGCTTGGTCCGGGGGCTACGGGCGCCTGACCAAGAAATAAAACCCTAATACCTTTCGGTGCTGCGAACGCCCGAGGTACGTAGGCTTGGTGTGGGTGATACGGATGCCCGACCAAGAAATAAGACCCTAATACCTAGCGGTGTTGCGGATGCTCGAGGTACTTAGGCTTGGTCAGGGTGCTACGGACGTCCGACCAAGAAATAAAACCCTAATACCTCACGGTGATGTGGATGCCCGAGATACTTAGGCTTGGTCCGGGTGCTACATACGCCCGAACAAGAAATAAAACCCTAATACCTCATGGTGCTACGGATGCCTGAGGTACTTAAGCTTGATCTGGGTGATACGGACGCACAACCAAGAAATAAAACCCTAATACCTTGCGGTGTTGCGGATGCCCGAGGTACTTAGGCTTGGTCGTTGGGCTACGAACGCCCAACCAAGAAATAAAACCCTAATACCTTGTGGTGCTGCGAATGCCCGAGGTACTTAGGCTTGGTCTGGGTGCTATGGATACTCGACCAAGAAATAAAACCCTAATACCTTCCGGTGATGCGGATGCCCGAGGTACTTAGGCTTGGTCCGGAGGCTAAGGACGCCCAACCAAGAAATAAAACCCTAATATCTCGCGGAGCTGCGGATGCTCGAGGTACTTAGGCTTGGTCTGGGTGCTACGGACGCCCAACCAAGAAATAAAACCCTAATACCTCGCGGTGCTGCGGATGCCAGAGGTACTTAGGCTTTGTCCGGGGGCTACGTACGCCCGACCAAGAAATGAAACCTTGATACCTTACTGCGGATGCTCGAGGTACTTAGGCTTGGTCCGGGTGCTACGGACGCCCGACCGAGAAATAAAACCCTAATACCTCGCGGCACTGCGGATGCCCGAGGTACTTAGGTTTGGTCCCAGTGCTATGGATCCCCAACCAAGAATAAAACCTTAATACCTTACGGTGTTGCGGATGCCCGAGGTACTTAAGCATGATCCGGGTGCTAGGACACCCAACCAAGAAATAAAACCCTAATACCTCATGGTACTGCAGATGCTCGAGATAAGTAGGTTGGGTCTAGGTGCTGCGGACGCCCGACCCAAAGCCAAGGAGACCCTACAACCTCTGACCCTTAACTGTAGGAGGCTAGGGGGAATGCATGAGAAGAAAGATAACACATAACAGACCAGATATGAAACAACATCCTCGGATAAGGGAAACAAGCATGATATTTGATTATTGCTCGAAGCGCTTACATGTCAAAGGTAACAAGGGTCTCCCTTCATTTCTACGGGGAATACATTGACAAAGACATCTCAAGGAAAGACAAAAAAAATAGGGGATACAATCAGTGGACCCGGTAGAGGAGACCACTCCTTTGCCTGGGCTCTCCTCTATCACCCCATCATCCCCTCCTGGTCGCTTAGCTCGGAACCGTCTTCCGATGGCGGGTGAGTGGGGAGCCATCTTTCTTATGGTCTTGACTCCTGAGTCTTCGGCCACGATTGGGACTTCTTGGGCCTCTATTCTTATGACCACTCACAGGAAATAGGAACAACTTGGGGTACACAGGGTAAAGGGACGAAACAGTTTCATTCAAAGACCCCGATGTCTTCTTACATTCAACTCCTCCTCGGATGGCAACCTACTCCATGCCATCCAATTCACACTTAGAAACAAAGATGAATTGCAAAATACAAAGGGACGAAAAGAAAAGCAGCAGCTACAACTCCTCCTCGGATGGCAACCTACTCCATGTCATCCAACTCACACTTAGAAACAATGATGAATTGCAAAATACAAAGAGAGGAAAAGAAAAGCAGCAGCTACAACTCCTCCTCGGATGGCAAACTACTCCATGTCATCCAACTCGCACTTAGAAACAATGATGAATTGCAAAATACAAAGGGAGGAAAAGAAAAGCAACGGCTACAACTCCTCCTCGGATGACAACCTACTCCATGCCTGGCTGACACTTGGGGTGGACGGTCGGCCGATGCCCAAAACTCAGAGAGTTGAGTGATCAGGAGGTGGAGAGCATTTGAAATGGGTCGGGGAGCCACTTGCAGGAGATACTTTCTAATATAAAACCCGGAGGAGTTTGTTATGCTCTCGGGTGAAACAAACGACATCATCTCTGCTATACTCCCCGGTGAAACATGTGGTGTCTCTTTCAGACTCTCCGGTGAAACATGTGGTTTCACCTCTGCTAGGCTCTCCAGTGAAACATACTACATCATCATTGCTATGCTCTCTGGTGAGACAGACGACCTCCGCCAGAAGGGTAAAAGGTGGAGAATGTACTGGCATGCCGTAAGCTTCATAGGTGGTTCTGAGAGCACCTGGCTTCACCTGTATTGAAGGGGTTGCATGCCCCTCTAGGTAGCGAACCTCTCCCCTCGCAGACCTCGCCTCTGGGCCATGACCTCTTTCTCCTTCCTTGCTCACGAGATCTAATAAGAGGAGGAAGGAGAGATGAAGGAGGAAGAGCGGTTAGGCCTTCCACCTTTATAGTGGTAGCCGCCCTTTTGCATTTAATGAGGGCAGTGCAGGGGCCGTAATGGACGCCAATCCTGAAGCGTCGCCTCTTTTATGTCACCATCAATGGATACGCTTCTGCAGCGCCTCAGAATTCATGAACCTTTATAGATCACTTCAAGAGACCGCTTGGGGCTCGGAGACGATTGTTCGGATTCTGGAAACTCACCAAACACTCAATAGAGAAGGGAATAAATATGGGTCCCACAGATGCATAGCTTCAGGCCTGGCAGTTGAACTTTCAAGGCTACCTTGGAAGATCCACACCCAGGGTCGAACTTGTTGGGGAAATCGGCCCAAGTATGATCGAGTGGATCATGTTTTGATGTGTGTGTGTCAATATGATTAAGTTAGGTTGTTATGTTGGTTTGATATTGTTGATGCAGTCTAATCCTGATTGTTGTTTTGGTGTTGACACCGATTTTAGTTTAGGTTGATGATTATGATTATGATTAAGTCCTGATCGGGGATTAGGCATGGTGTGGAAAATCCTAGCTTGGAGGGCTAGGTGTGGAGAAATCCTGATCTGGAGAATTAGGTGTGGAAAATCCTAGCTTGGATGGCTAGGTGTTGGAAAAATCCTAACTTGGAAGGTTGGGTGAAAAGTCCTAGCTTGGAGGGCTAGGTGGAAAGTCTAACATGGAGGGTTAGGTGAAAAGTCTCAACTTGGAGGGTTAGGTGAAAAGTCCTAGTCTGGAGGGCTAGGTTGGATGAAATCCTGGTGAGTGAAGCCAGATCCCGGTGAGTGAAGCCAGGTCTTAGCTTGGAGGGCTAGGTTGAAGCCCCAGTGAGTGAAGCTGGGCATGGCAGAGTCAAAGATGGGTCGGAGGCTTGTTCTCATGACTTAGAGGGGATTTGGCCTTCCCTGGATCGGTCTGGTGACCGATCAGGGAAGTTGGCACGGTGCTCCATCGTGGATCGGTTTGGTGACCGATCCAGCGATGACTGATTGGTCGGGTGACCGATCAGGGAGCACACAGTAAGGTTGGAATCCTACTGCCCGGCTCCTGATCGGTCCGGTGACCGATCAGGGAGCAGGCAGTTCCCTCACTATCCAGCCCTGATCGGTCTGGTGACCGATCAGGGAGTAGGCAGTTCCCTCACTGTCCAGCTCCTGATCGGTCCGATGACCGATCAGGGAGCAGTCAGTTACCTCACTGTCCGGCTCCTGATCGGTCCGGTGACCGATCAGGGAGCAGACAGTTTCCTCACTGCTTGGCTCCTGATCGGTCTGGTGACCGATCAGGGAGCGCACAGTGAGTTGAGTTCCCCCACTGATCACCTACTGAATGGTCTGGTAACCGATCCACGACCTAGGATCTGATATCCGCGATTATTGTTCACTCAGAAGTGGACCGATCACGCTTGAACCTGATTGGTCAGTGGCTATCCTGATCGGTCTGGTGACCGATCTGGTTTCACTCTGATTGGTCTGGTGACCGATCAGGCCTGTGTCGTCATGAAAGCTGGGAGTCCCAGTAAAGCGGTGGATCGGTCTGGTGACCGACCCATGAGCCCTGGATCGGTCCGGTGACTGATCACTTTAATTCAAAATGCACTGTCAGACACTCTGATCGCGTCTGAACATATATGATTCTCTACGCTTCATCTCTGATACTCGATTTTCTGCTTGATATGATATGCTAATGCTCTGATTAAGCTGCAAGTGACAGGGAAGGATTCAAACACTCAAGGAGAGTCAATGGAGGCCTTTCCTTGGAGCAGGTTTGTCCGTTTTCCATCTCAGGTTGCAACGGACGCTGGCGCTGGCTGGAGCTGCTGACTGGGGCTGGTCTGAGGGAGGCTCAGGGAGTCCAGAAGAGCTCAGGAGTGGTTGGTGGTTGCAGGAGAGCAGCTGGAGGCTGCAGTGAGGTGGTGACCTGGCAATAGTGGAAGGACTTAAGCGCTTGGTGGCGAACAAGTCTCCACAACTCTGTTCAGTAACGTTGTGTGCTTGTGTTCTTTGCTGTTCCATTGTTCTTGAGCAAGCAGCTGCAATCTTTGAAGCAACCATCCTTTACTTGAGCACTTGAAGGAAGAAACAAGAGGCTTGGAGAGTCCATCAGCGAGAAGACACGAAGAAGGGTGTTCTTGCGTGAGATCTGCGCTGGGTGGAGCTCGGGAGAAGTTCTGCTTGTGTTCTTGCCTGTTCTAAGTGCTAAGTAAGATCTTTCTTGTGTTTCATTGTGCTTAAAACTCTATCTTTGTTGAAACGCTGTGGAGAGGTTACTCCACCGAGAAGGAGGTTGCTTACTATCCGGTTTTTCCGGGGCTTGATCTGCCAACGATCAAGGGATCGCCCACCTTACGGGCACGCCAAGGAGTAGGGGCAAGTTATCCCCGAACCTTGTAAATCCTCTTGTTAGCGTTCTTGTTCTTGTGACTAACTTAGGGTTTAGTTTACTGCATACTTTGTTTTATTGCTTCCGTTGTGCTACTAAACCTTTGAGTTGCAGAAATCTACAAAAGCGCTAAAAGTTAAGTGTCTGGCTATATTCACCCCCCCCTCTCTAGCCATCCAAGTTCCAACAAGTGGTATCAGAGCTTGGGGCTCTGTTCTAGCAGTTTAACAACCGAGAGCTATCATCCATGGCGTTGAGAGAAGGTTTTAGCACCACCCGACCTCCCTTCTTCGATGGCGCAGATTTCCAATATTGGAGATCGAAGATAGAGTTTTACTTAAAGATGGACATCAACACTTGGTTCGCGGTGAAGGAGGGTTTTACCCCTCCAAAGGATGATGAAGGCAAAGAACTAGAATCTTGGCGTTGGATGGCTGAACAAACCCGGAAGAGTGAAGCCGACGCGAAGGAGGTGGTCACCCTATAATGTGGCATGAACAAAGACCAACTCATCAAGGTTGGTCCATTCCAAGTGCAAAAGACTTGTGGAACAAGCTCATAGAACTTCATGAGGGAACCCGAGATTCAAGAATCGCAAAGAGGGACTTGTTCCTCAACCAACTTCAAAATCTCTCCATGAAGGAAAACGAAACCGTAAGTGAACTTCATAGCCGGTTTAAGGAAGTCCTCAATGGTCTTCATTGTATTGATGAAAAGGTCGAGAACCGCGAGCTTATGAGGTATGTGTTAAAAGCATTTCCAAGGATTGCGTTGTGGTCATCCATGGTGGATGCCTACAAAGTTTCCAAGGATTTATCAATTGTTAAACTAGATGATCTATTTTGTGAAATGGAATTACATGAAATGGCTAGCAAAGGTCCCAAGGAGAATGGGATTGCCTTAGTTGCAGGGGAACGATCCAACAAGAAGAAGAAGGAGAAGAAGAAGGAGAAGGAAGTCTCTTCATCTTCATCCTCTTCCGAATCCGAGTCCGATTCCGAGGAAGATGGCAGCGACTCTTCTTCCTCCGAGATGACAAATTTTATTCGAAGGATGATGAGGAAGGGTCGACTCTTCAAGGGTAAAGGTAACCCTAGTGAAGCTAAAGTTGATAAGTCTAATGTCTCTTGTTATGAGTGTGGTAGGAAAGGGCACCTCAAGAGTGAATGCCCAAAGCTAAAGAAGAAGGAAGAGAAATCTAAAAAGAAAGAGGAGAAATCAAAGAAGAAGAAGAAGGCCTTGAAGGCCACTTGGGATGAATCCTCCTCAAGTTCATCCGATGAAGAAAAGGAGGAGAAGAGTACATGGCATGTGATACTCATGGCTCTTGGAGAAGAAAGCAGTGATGAATCCTCCGACTCCTCAAACGCGGCTTCATCATCTTCGGATGATGAAGAGGTAACCTCTCCCGAACTTGAGAAATGTTATAGAGCAATTGCATGTTTAACCAATATATTGAAAAAGTCAAAAATTAAGGTTAAATCATTGCAATTAGAAATTGAACAATTGAAGTCATCTAAGGATGAGAGCATAGACGACTTGCATGTTGAAATGTTAGAAGATGAGATTAAATCTTTGAGAATTGAGGTTGATCATTTGAAATCCTCTAGGGATGAGGATGTAGATGATCTGCACGTTGAATTGTTAGAGGAAGAAAACAACTCATTGAAGAGTGAAGTTGAGAGACTCAAGAATATTCTTGAGAAGTTCTCAACAAGCTCGAAGACCCTAGATATGATTTTGAATGCCCAAAGGGCAGTCTACAATAGGGCCGGTATTGGATACCGACCCAAAGAACCTTCATTTGTGTCCTTAATATCTAGGACTGGTGTTAGGCCACTTAAGACACCCAAGGTTCAAAAGAAAGTTGTCAAGGCATGGGTGCCTAAGTCTTGTTTAGTAAATGCTTTAGGTCCCAAGGTTTGGGTACCTAAAACTTTTATTTTTCGAATTGTGTAGGTTATGATTGAGGGGGAGCATCTATCAACTTGGTTCGTTGATAGTGGATGCTCCAAACACATGACCGGGGATAGATCATTGTTTACTACCCTTCAAAGAAAAAGTAGAGGTAATGTTTCATTTGGTAACAATGGTAGTCTTAAGGTCATAGGAATAGGAGACATTCAAATATCCGAATGTCTTAGAATTTCAAATGTCCTTCTAGTCAAGGGGATGACATTTAATCTCCTAAGTGTCAGTCAATTGTGTGATGCGGGTTACACAATTGATTTTCGACCAAGTCAATGTCTAGTTAGACAACATGACACTCTTGACACGGTACTAGTAGGAACAAGAATAGATAATATTTATCAAGTTTCGTTTAAAAGTGCTATTAATGCTTTTGATAAGTGTTTCATGTCAAAAGAAGAGGAGTCCACCCTTTGGCACCGGAGACTAGCACATGTGAACATGAAGAACATCCGGAAGTTGGCCAACAAGGGATTAGTTCGTGACTTACCAAGCATCAAGTATGAGAAAGAAAAGATTTGTGATGCATGTCAAATGGGTAAGCAAACAAAATCTGCACATAAAGGTAAAAGCACTGTAAGTACTTCTACCGCATTGGATTTACTTCATATGGACTTGTTTGATTGTAGCACTATCATATCATTGAATGGAAGTAGATATTGCTTTGTTATCATTGATGACTTTACTAGATATACATGGACTTATTTTCTCAAATATAAGGACCAAACCTTAGATGTTTTCATTTCTTTTTGTAGAAGAGTTGAAAATGAAAAATCATCAACCATTAAGACAATTAGAAGTGATCATGGAGGTGAGTTTCAAAATCAACGGTTTTTAGAATTTTGTCAAGATAGAGGGTATAGACATGAGTTCTCCACTCCTAGAACACCGCAACAAAATAGTGTTGTAGAGAGGAAGAACCGTGTTCTACAAGAGACTACACGAAGCATGCTTAATGAGTACTCATTACCGAGTTACTTATGGGCTGAAGCTGTAAACACGGCTTACTACGTGCAAAATCAAGTTCTCATACATAGATTCTTAGGTAAGACTCCTCACGAACTTTGGTTTGGGAAACCACCTACGGTTAAACACCTAAGGGTGTTTGGTTGTAAGGTGTTTATCCTAAACACCAAGGATCACCTTGGAAAGTTCACGGCAAAGGCTGATGAAGGGATACTAGTCGGGTACTCCCTAGTTAGCAAAGCCTACCGAGTCTACAACAAGAAATCTAGACTGGTTGAAGAGTCTTCTGATGTTGTCTTTGATGAAATTCCAAAAGTCAATGAACAACCAGAAGATGAAGTCCAATTCGAACTTAGGAGACTAAGTTTGAATGAAAGTCCAAATGTTGTTGATGGTGATGAATCCGATGACGGTGAACCTAGACAACCCACAAATCAGCCAGATCCTGAGGCTGAGCTTGTGTCTAGTGAAACCATTCAAGAAGCACCACCAACACCTAAGCAAACTAGATTAGCCTCTAGTCATCCCCAAGATCAAATTGTTGGAGACATTCATCATGGGGTAAGAACTAGATCATTCTTTAGGAATGAGGCTAATGAAGTTGCTTTAATTTCCGAAATTGAACCTAGAAAAATTGGTGAAGCATTAAATGATCCCGATTGGATCATTGCAATGCAAGATGAAGTAGGTCAATTCGAAAGAAGTCAAGTTTGTGACTTAGTCCCTAGACCTAAGAAGACCACCATCATTGGAACCAAATGGGTCTTCAAAAATAAATTGAACCATAAGGGAGAAATCATAAGAAACAAGCACGCTTAGTAGCCAAGGGCTATAGTCAAGTTGAAGGCTTGATTATGGTGAGACTTATGCTCCCGTGGCACGATTAGAGTCCATCCGATTGATGCTTGCATTTGCAGCACATCGAGGTTTCAAGCTATATCAAATGGATGTTAAATCGACCTTTCTAAATGGTTTGATTAGAGAAGAGGTCTATGTCGAACAACCTCTGGGGTTTGAGAGTACCGAATTTTCAAACCACGTGTTCAAGCTCAAAAAGACACTTTATGACCTTAAACAAGCACCCCGAGCTTGGTATGAGCGGTTGTCGACGTTCCTAATTGAAAAGGGCTTTGTTAGAGGCCAAATAGACCCTACACTATTTCTACGTAGAGATGGTGACAATATATTTGTAGCCCAAGTTTATGTCGATGACATAATCTGTGGCTCAAACAACAAGGGTTATTTAAATGAATTCATTGGATACATGGAGAGTGAATTTGAAATGAGTCTAGTGGGAGAGTTGACTTTCTTCCTTGGACTTGAAATCAAGCAAACTCGCGATGGAATCCATGTGCACCAATCAAAGTATACTCAAGAGATGCTTCGAAAATTCAATATGAGTGATTCAAAAGAGGTAACCACTCCCATGGCTACAAACACAAGACTAGACGATGATGAGAGTGGTATACCCGTTGATTTGACTCAATATCGAAGCATGATAGGGAGTTTGCTATACCTCACAGCTAGTCGACCTGATATACTCTTTGTCGTGGGTATGTGCGCTAGGTATCAAGTATGTGCCAAGGAATCTCATTTAATCGTTGTCAAGAGAATTTTGAGATATCTTAAGGGCACAATTAGTGTTGGTCTATGGTACCCCCGTACCGAATCATTTGACCTAATCGGCTATACCGATTCTGACTACGCTGGATGTAAGTTGGATCAAAAAGCACTAGTGGGGGTTGCCAATTTTTAGGATCATCTTTAGTTAGTTGGTCAAGTCGAAAGCAACATTGTGTTGCTCTCTCCACGACCGAGGCAGAATATATTGCTATGGGAGAGTGCATATCACAATTGTTGTGGATGATACATACTCTAGAGGACTATGGATTAAGCTACAAGAGTGTGCAAGTGTTGTGTGACAACATTAGCACAATTAACCTAACTAAGAATCCAGTCCATCATTCTAGGACCAAACATATTAAAGTGCGCCACCACTTCATTAGATATCATGTTGCTAGAGGAGATGTTGTACTCTCATATATAGAGTCCAAATCAAATTTAGCAGACTTTTTCACTAAACCACTCCCCAAAAATGAGTTTAGTTTCTTAAGAATGGAGTTGGGAATGTGTCGCGCTTCATAGACATCAAAATGCATTCAAAACCCTTGATGATCATTTCGAAATTGTTGGGAAACAATTGGGGAACTTTGGGGACATCTCACACAAACTATAAGGGTTACCAAAATGTTTTTGTTTGCTAGATATGGGGTGAGATGTTAGGATCAACTCAATTTCTCAAAATATCAATGCATCCCTTGAGAAATTAAGTTGCCGAGATAAAAATCACTTCGGTGACCAAGTGTGGGGAAAACCAATGCATAACATATGTGTATTTGGCTCCATGATCATACTTGGACATTCCAATCAAGGAAACTTGATTGGAGACTTGAATTTGATACAAACTTGTTTGAAATTGAGTGGATGCTTGTTGATTGAGTTTGACTCCACTTGAGTGGAGAAAAGCGATTGTTACACCCATAAGGACTTTTGATCCTTGTTTAGGGACCAATCTTAGTCAAGGGATCACTTCCAAGATCGATATTCTTCATCAGATCCCTTCAGAAATTGTGTGGAAGTCTGAAACTAAAAGTTTCAGATCATATCAGGGAGTATCAGGAACCCTGATCGGTCACTGGACCGATCAGGAGTATGGCTGATCGGTCCCCGGACCGATCTGGCTCTCTCCTGTGGTGATCGGTCCACAGACCGATCAGAGGGGTCACAGTGACTTGGCAAAATTCTGTCTAAACATTCTGTGCTGGCCTGGATCGGTCCCCGGACCGATCTGGCACCCCGTGGTGATCGGTCCACAGACCGATCAGGGGGCTCACAGAACACTCCTTGAAACCTACTGATCGCTTTCTGATCGATCAGCCGATCGATCAGGAGCCTTCCTGATCGGTCATCCGACCGATCAGGATCAGGCCAGTCCGATCAGGCCAGAGCCTGATCGGTCTGGGCGATATCAGATCGAACGGTGATCCGTTCAACCGCATTAAAGTTTGGTTGGTGGACCGATCCACCAACCGGTTTAATCATGTATTCTCCTCACTTCCCAAGCCCTAGACGACCAAAATCCCTCAGCACCGAAAACCTCCTCTCCTTCTTCCTTGCGCGTGCGATCCTCCTTCCTCTTGCTATGCGATCCTGAGAAGGTGTTCTGCAAGCTCTTCCTTGTCTTCTGCAAGTTCCTTCCTACTCAAGGTCTTGAGCTCATTTCTTGCGTCAAGAATCTTTTTCTGTGCGGGCTTTTCTTCCAGACTTCAAGATCTTCATCACACTTCTTCAATGGCACCTAAGTAAGCATTTTTGGTTAGTTTCTTTTTCGGATCAGTTCATAGATTATGTATTTGAGGCTAACCATGGTTTGGTGTTTTACTGTTGTGCCGTGACCCTATGATTCTGCTCGTGACCTTCCTTGCCATGTTACTGATTAAACCTCATCTAATTTGATCAATATCCTGGCCGTGTGATCCTTTAATCAATATTCGAATCTGTGTTCACTTCATCTTGATCAAATCTGTTGCCATGATCCACACTCACTGATTAAATCAAATTTTGTATTCTTTTTCAAACTTATGTGTTCACTTCTGTGATCAATTCTTTAACTCCTTTAGAAGATCATCAAAGGGAAAAGAACCCGTAGAGGGCAGCTCGAAGGGTAAAGCCTCTTCTTCATCTGTGCCCTCCCGAAGGCCTCAGCCTCCCTCTAGTTCTCGTTTTCCCAATGCTGCATGCGAGCAGGCTTTTCAGTCCAGGACCTTCAAGTTACTCTCCTGCCGATCAATTGATGTTCCCTTTCTATCCGAGCACTGTCCCTCCATCATGGAGATAGTCACTTTCTACAACCTTAGCTTTCTCCTCTCTCTTGAGCAGACGATAAATTATGACCTTGTCTCGGAGTTCTACAACAACCTTCAACAAGGGCCTCAAGGGGGCTTCGAATTCACTACTCGCGTAGCAAAGAGAAATCTTGATTTCTCTTATGAGATTCTAGCGGAGTATTTAGGTGGTCGACGATCACCTAACCTGTATTCTATCTATCCTGAGCTCCCTGACCCTCTGTTGGCTCCGTTTGCGTACGTTACTCCCGACTCTATATATCAACATTTCTTTGGCCATCCCCCCCCAGCCGGACTTGATGAGTTGGGTCCTAATTTTTCGACTTTTACAGCACTCCGCCTCTCCCCTGTTGATTACATTTTGTTCAAGATCATTACAAACTGTATCCTGCCAATCACTTCCAAGCCCTTAACCGAGATCCGACCCTATCATTGCCTGATGCTCTACGGCATGCACCGTCGCATGGACTTTGATATTATAGAGAGCATTTTCCAGTCCATCTTATCTTATAAAGAGCCAAGCCGACGCATAGTCTATATGCCATTTGGTCATGTCATCACCGACTGACTTATGTCAGTAGGTGTTGATGTCACTAAAGGCAGGACAGTGCCCATGGTCCGCTAGGATTACAGACTTGGCCAGCGGGCATTTGCCAAGTCTGACATCATCATCCGGGATCACGATCGGGCTTTGGTTTGGAAGGACAGGAGGGGCCTCGGTGAGCTACCTGGGGGAGGTCCACACTTTCAGGCACCAGCAGATGCTGCTGCACCACTGGAGGCTCACGCTGCTGCTGCTGATGACTACGACTATGAGCCAGACCCGGACCTACGGTGGTAGATTTTTGAGCTGGATCAGACAATCCAGCATGATCTTCACTTGAGAGAGCACTATCGCGATAAGGTCCGCTCGCAGTTCTGATCCTTCGATCGTAGATTGACCACGGTGGAGACTAACGTTTCCGGGGTTCGTACGCTGCAGCAGACTTGGTACGATGAGTGGCGCGAGCACACATTTCCTGAAGGTGCGCCCTCTGCCAGTGCTGCTTCTGGGTCCTTTGTTGCTGATGATGCCACGATGGATGACCCTATACAGGCTGACCCCCCCCCCCCCGCGCTGACGGTTGATTGTATTCTACATCTGCTTGTGATTTGACTATCTGAGTGTTTGGATTGTATGACTTTCGGGTTGTATGCCTCATGTCTTGACATTTATGGTCTTGTGCCACACTTGCCTTGACTTTGATGCATTGATATTCATCTATTTATCTATTTGGTTTTGTTGACTTTTCAGGCTATGTTTTATGCCTTACTTCTATGACTAGATTTTGCTATGATTATGCTTTGCCATGCTTCATATGATTGTGTTTTGCCATGGTTATTGTGGGCGCATATGATTGTTCAAAATTTTGATATCGTTATGTATGCCTTATTACACATGATTATGCTATGCTCATGTCCATATGATACATATGCTTGTTTTGTCATGCCTTATCTTTGTCATATGTGTTCATATGTTTATCAAAATAAATCAATCATACCTTTGTTGTTTTGGGAAACCCCTAGGGTTGAGGGGGAGTATGGTTAAACTTAACAGCTCCTCTAGACCCTTTTCGATGTTCGACAAAGGGGGAGAGTGTGGTTGGTTATGTTTAGGATGATCATGTTATAGGGGGAGGATCCTGATTCCCCTATGATCCTGAAATTTGAAAAAATTGATTGGGAATCCCTAAACTTAAAATCGGGTTGCCAAACAAGATAAAGGGGGAGATTGTTGATGCAGTCTGACCCAGATTGTTGTTTTGGTGTTGACACCAATTTTAGTTTAGGTTGATGATTATGATTATGATTATGATTAAATCCTGATCAGGGATTAGGCATGGTGTGGAAAATCCTAGCTTGGAGGGCTAGGTGTGGAGAAATCCTGATCTGGAGGATTAGGAGTGGAAAATCCTAGCTTGGAAGGCTAGGTGTTGGAAAAGTCGTAACTTAGAAGGTTGGGTAAAAAGTCCTAGCTTAGAGGGCTAGGTGGAAAGTTCTAACTTGGAGGGTTAGGTAAAAAGTCCCAACTTGGAGGGTTAGGTGAAAAGTCCTAGTCTGGAGGGCTAGGTTGGATGAAATCCTGGTGAGTGAAGTCAGGTCCCGGTGAGTGAAGCTGGGTGACTGAAACCCTGGTGAGTGAAGTCAGGTCCTAGCTTGGAGGGCTAGGTTGAAGTCCCAGTGAGTGAAGCTGGGCATGACACGAGTCAGAGATGGGCCGGAGGCTTGTTCTCATGACTTAGAGGGGATTTGGCCTTCCCTGGATCGGTCTGGTGACCGATCAGGGAAGTTGGCACGGTGCTCCGTCGTGGATCGGTCTGGTGACCGATCCAACGATGACTGATTGGTCGGGTGACCGATCAGGGAGCACACAGTAAGGTTGGGAACCTACTACCCGGCTCCTGATCGGTCCGGTGACCGATCAGGGAGCAGGCAGTTCCCTCACTGTCCAGCTCCTGATCGGTTCGGTGCCCTATCAGGGAGCAGGCAGTTCCCTCACTGTCCGGCTCCTGATCGGTCCGGTGACCGATCAGGGAGCAGACAGTTTCCTCACTGCTTGGCTCCTGATCGGTCTGGTGACCGATCAGGGAACACACAGTGAGTTGAGTTCCCCCACTGATCAGCTACTGAACGGTCTGGTGACTGATCCACGACCTAGGATCTGATATCCGCGATTACTGTTCACTCAGAAGTGGACCGATCACGCTTGAGCCTGATCGGTCAGTGGCTATCCTGATCAGTCTGGTGACCGATCAGGATTCATTCTGATCGGTCTGGTGACCGATCAGGCCTGTGTCATCGCGAAAGCTGGGAGTCCCAGTAAAGCGGTGGATCGGTCTGGTGACCGACCCACGAGCCCTGGATCGGTCCGGTGACCGATCACTTTAATTAAAAATGCACTGTCAGACGCTCTGACCGCGTCTGAACATATATGATTCTCTTCGCTTTATCTCTGATACTCGATTTTCTGCTTGATATGCTGTGCTAATGCTTTGATTAAGCTACAGGTGACAGGGAAGGATTCAAACACTCAAGGAGAGTCAATGGAGGCCTTTCCTTGGAGCAGGTTTGTCCGTTTTCCATCTCAGGTTGCAACGGACGTTGGCACTGGCTGGAGCTACTGACTGGGGCTGGTCTGAGGGAGGCTCAGGGAGTCCAGAAGAGCTCAGGAGTGACTGGTGGTTGCAGGAGAGCAGCTGGAGGCTGCAGTGAGGTGGTGACCTGGCAATAGTGGAAGGACTTAAGCGCTTGGTGGCGAACAAGTCTCCACAACTCTGTTCAGTAACGCTGCGTGCTTGTGTTCTCTGATGTTCCATTGTTCTTGAGCAAGCAGCTGCAATCTTTGAAGCAACCATCCTTTACTTGAGCACTTGAAGGAAGAAACAAGAGGCTTGGAGAGTCCATCAGCGAGAAGACACGAAGAAGGGTCTTCTTGCGTGAGATCTGCGCTGGATGGAGCTCGGGAGAAATTCTGCTTGTGTTCTTGCCTGTTCTAAGTGCTAAGTAAGATCTTTCTTGTGTTTCATTGTGCTTAAAACTCTATCTTTGTTGAAACGCTGTGGAGAGGTTACTCCACCGAGAAGGAGGTTGCTTACTATCCGGTTTTTTCGGGGCTTGATCTGTCGACGATCAAGGGATCGCCCACCTTACGGGCACACCAAGGAGTAGGGGCAAGTTATCCCTAAACCTTGTAAATCCTCTTGTTAGCGTTCTTGTTCTTGTAACTAACTTAGGGTTTAGTTTACTGCATACTTTGTTTTATTGCTTCCTCTGTGCTACTAAACCTTTGAGTTGCAGAAATCTACAAAAGCGCTAAAAGTTAAGTGTTTGGCTACATTCACCCCCCCCTCTCTAGCCATCCAAGTTCCAACAGATATGTGTGGTTGAGTCATGCAGGACTTGGTGAATCACACATGAAGTACGCATCCAAGGGTTGAGAGCCGAAGGAAGAGGACTCCAAGGGAAATCCAGGGAAGTAGACTTCAAGGGCATATGCGAAGGATGACATGAAGGTATGCCACGGGCTTGTGTGAGCATCCGAGGGACGAAAGCCAAGGAATGAACTTCAAGGGGCAAGCTATAGGAGTAGACTTTAAGGCATATGCGAAGGGTGGTCTTCGGAGTGAGTGTGAGTGAAAATGTAAGCTGGGCAGTCGACTGCGGTTGGGGTTGTCGACTGCCAGAACTCACAGAAAGATCAGTCGACTGGTCCAGGACCAATCGACTGATCAGTTCGAAAAACTAGCTGTTGCCTAGCGATTGGCTGGGGACTAGTCGACTGGTCTTGGGGCAGTCGACTGGCGTCGCCTGGACTAATTTAAGAACAGTTTTCTCCTCTATTTAAGGAGAAGTTTTGAGCAGAATAGGGTTGCAGTTCTTAAGTGTAAGATCGTATTCTAAGTGCTCAAAGTCTCAGTCTCTTTCTCCTACTTTAATTTTCATCTTGTACAAGAGGAAGGGAAGATCTTGTGAAGGTTTCTCCACCTTGAAGGAGATGTTCATAGTGGAGCTTGTAGTATGGTGTGGATCCTTGGATTAGTCACCTCTTGGAGGTGGATACCAAGTAAATCAGGGAGTTATCATTGGTTTTCATTGTTTATTTTTGTTGGGTATGGCTTGACGGGTTTCTTAAGCGAATATTTGGTCATCCTTGAGAGACCTCTCCATGTCTATGGATTAAATATTAATCCGAATGGAGACCTGTCTCCCAACGACCATCTCGTCATCGTATCGAACGGTTCAAATTACAACTTGGCCAATCTCAAAGATTGAGCCTTGTAATTTGCCTAGCTAATTGTTCGACTGCGAAAAGACAACAAGTGGATCGCCGATTTTTGTATTTATTATTGGGATCCAATTAATTAATTATTAACAATGATTAACAAATAATCAAAACACTTATGTCCCTTCCCTCTCGGACGTCGTGTGAGCGACGAGCTACCGAGAATCGAGATCACCAAGGGCTCTAACCAATCCCACCTTCTTCTCTCCTAGCCGAAACCCTAACTCCAAGCAATGGAGTTGCGCCAGCCCACTTCCTCTCCTTCTTCCTTGCGCCGCCAGCCACCAAAAGCTCCCTAAAGTCGCTGGCCACAAGGAGGACCTCGAGATGAAGATGAAGAAGAAGGAGAAGAGGAGAAGCAAGCCTCTCCTTCACCCAAACAATTGGCCAAACACCCTCACCAACCCTGCGCCACCTCCTCTCCTTGCGCCGGTCGCCGGCTCCCTTTCCTCTCTCACCAAGCACCACAAAAGGAAGAGGACACCCCTCCCTTTGTCTAGTGATGGTCGACCACCGAGTGGAATATAGAATAGGAAGAAAAGATGGAAGAAAGGAGGAGAAGAGCTTCTTCCTCCTTCACCCACCGGCGCCCTAGGAGAGAGAAAAGAGAGAGGTTGTGGGGAGAAGTTTTGTGTTGGATGAATGATTTATTAGCCTTTGTTTCTTGATCTCATGGGGTATATATAGGCTAAGGCAGGGACCAAGAGGAGGAGTTGGGTCTTGACCCACTAATGGATCTAAAACCAATCCATTAATGAAGATCTATTCCACTAAAGGATCTCCATTGAACTTCCTCACCAACCCCTATATTTTCATATGAGCTCCACCTATTATGAGTACATCCATCCCCCTATGTTTCAAATCCATCTGCAGGGTTTAACATGATGAACCTTATGAGCTCATTAAGGGGGCATCATCATCCCGACTCACCAGGACTCGGATTCTGTCAATAATCAATGACACACCATATAATTAATATTATTTCCCAACTTACCAGACATATTGATTTAGCAGAATAAATCTCGCCCATTGGTAAATCAAAGAAATAAATATTAACTATACGTGCCCGTTATTATATTGGGATTTAGAGATTATACTCCATAATAATCCGAGGTCCAATCTAATTATTAAGTCAGTACAAATTGGATGACCTCTAGTTTTGGTCCTGCTCAGTGCACACAAAGCACACTAGTGTAATTCTATGGTCAAGACAAGCCACACCTAATTATACTACAGCAATCCCGATGGTTTGTCCAACTCCATCTCGGTTGTGAGCCTCTACGTACACTCTGCAAAGGACTGATAACTTGATCTTCTGTGCGTCACCATACACCATGTTATCTACAATGCAAGGCATTGACTTTTATGCATATACTAATATAAATACACATCTGTGTTGTTGTGATTCTCTATTTCAAAATATAGATGATTATATATATAAAAAAAGAACAAGTCTTTTAGTATACACATCTAATAATTTTATCTTTTGATTTTGTTCTTGTGCTTTAGCTAACATCTTTGTAGACAAAATCGAAAAGAAGCTATTCACCCCCTCTAGCTAGAACGCTAAGGTCCTAATAGAACCCACAAAGCTCCCGAGATTATCTCAGACCAGGAGATATCTGGCATTGGGACAGGCCTTGGGTCCCTGAAACCAACCTAAGAGGCTGCTGGGGACGAGCATTGGCTCCCTAGCTCCCGTAAAAGAGCCAAGCAAAAAAGATACCCAGGACGAAGAGCCAACCAAAAAAGGATACTCATAGCAATAAGATGAAAAAGGTTTTTCATTACGAAGCAAACTAGTATAGTCAGAAGAAGATAATAAGCATTGACAGGAAAAAGGCAAGGTCCGGAGGGAAAAATAGCTCTATATTTCCTACAACACCTTGTCTTCTGGCGGGAGATTCTCCCAGACCCGGCCAGTACTCATAAAGCCCAGGTCAACATCCCGCAGCAGGAGTTGGGCCTTCCTTAGCTGGTCGGCGGCTCCATGGAAGCCCTGCTTTAAGCGCTTTATTACTTGGCCGGCTAGGATATCGCCAAATTCATCTGACTCCAAGAACTTAGCCTTGAATTCCACCTCAGCCTCCTTGAGACGGGAGTCCTCAGCCGCCCGGAGATCGTGGATTTCGGCCGCAGCTGCTTCCTGGGCAATCTTTAGCCAAGCTACCTCGGAGGATAGTTTGTCCTGGTCTTCCAAGGTTTCTCTGAGTATTTCCGAAGTAGCCAGGGCTTCCAATCGAGACAAGGTTGCGCCCTCCTCAAGGTCTGTCAAGCGATCAACTGCCTCCATGAGGGTGTCTTCCTTCTGGGCCAGCTGTTGCACTTGGTCCTTGATGTGCTCATTCAACTTCCAGGCCGAAGTCTCCAAGAGTCGGATATACCCCAACAGCTTCTCCTCCCTCACTTGGAGTCGGCCCCGCTCTTGAGTCACCCAAAGTAGGTCGTTTGTTAGGGCCACAGCCCTCTGGGACATCAAACGTTCCCGGCGCTGGGAACTCTATAGGGATGACTCCATGGATAGCAGGGTGTCTAGCTGATGCTCCACCTTCACACAGAGAGCTTTGCTAACTCCCGCCCTATGCTCATGGTTGGCGTCGACCTTTGCTCTCAGTGCTCGGCGGGTCAAGGCCTCGATCTGTGGCCAGGTATACAAGTGGTAGTTGGTTGTCAGGCAGTCTTCAGCCGCCTAGCATTTATAAGGCATAAAGGGAAACAACCTATGTGCCTAGAACACTTACCTTCAAAAGAGACTCATGGAGGGTAGTGAGAGGTCCGGTGGAGACCCGCACGACTTCCCCTCCTGGGACCCCTTGACTTCTCGGGGTGTCAACTCGGCTCACAGAGGGTGAGGAGTCTCTATGCGGGGGGGGGGGGGGGGGGGGGGGGCGGGGGGAGTGGCTGGACAAGGGGAGCCCCAGGTGGCACGGTAGAGGGGCCAAAATCATCCTCCTCCGAGCTGGAGGCCCCTTTGGAAGAAATGCCCTCAGCAGGGGCCTCCTTAATTTGCACTGAGGGGGGGGGGGAGACTGCATGTCAGCCTCCGAGACCGCGTCAAGCGTTTTGCGTAAACGGTCGAGCTGCATCCGAGGAGTTGTATGCAATGTTTGCTTGCCTTTCAGGGCCTCGAAAGGATCGACCGAGGAGGAACCAAGGCCCGGGCCGCTTGACTCCGTAGAATTAGTCGGCTGGGAAGGTGGAGACAGCGGTGCGACATCCTCATCATCGGAGGTAGGAATACTTTCCTCAGGGATGGAAGGGAGCATGCTTGGGCTGAGGGGACGCAACCTTTTCCGTCTTGGAGATAGTCCTTCCAGGATTCTTCTCTTATGCCGCCAGAGAGTTGGGGCTTTTGTGGGTTGGCGGGAGGCGATGACCTCCCTGCGGCCTCCCCCGTATGGACGACAATAGGAGGTGGATCAGTCCCCGAAGGGACGCCCATCCCCGGGCTGGTAGACACACCCGAAGTCTCTTGATCGGCAGGTGTCTGAGGCACAACAAGAGCCTCTATCTGCTCCGGTGCGACATACTTACTAAAGGATTCGGCAGTCCCCTCCGAGGACTCGGCTAAAGCAGAAGGCGAGGCGAGAGGAATTGGAGGGGGATCCAGAGCCCCCTTGTTAGCTTCATCCCACTTGATGAGCCGGCTAATCGCCCTCGAGAGCATGATTTCATCTGCAATAGACAGATAACGGAATATCAGTTAGAATTAATAGGCATTGATGGAAAAGGTAAACTTACCTAGGTTGGAACTGATGCGGGTCACTTTAGGGCTGAGGCCCGTGCGGTACATGAGCTCCTGGGACCTTGTAGAAAGTTCTCTAGGGTAAGGGGAGCAGGCAGATTCTCCGTCCAGCGATGGGAGTTGAAAGGACTGTGGGGTAGGCGGATGAAGAAAAACTTCTCCTTGCATCCTTTATGAGAAGAAGAGGACCCTCCTAAGAACCTGTGGCTTGGGCGCACCGTAAAACTAAACGCCCTCGCGAGCCAATCGGAACAAAGAAGGAATGAAAAAAAGCGAGGGATCAGAGGAATGTCGAAGAGTTTAAAGATAATATACACCTCGCCCATCTGAGCAAAGGCGTTGGGAGTTATCTGGTGGAGAGGGATACCAAAAAGGAGGTCATATTCTTGAAGAAAGGAGGAATGAGAAAACAGAGCCCTAACTCTACTTGCCCTAGAAAGAAGGTAAAGAAACCTATGGGAGGTTCCACCGACGTTTGGTCTACTTTAGGCATCACCACCGCCATCTCGGCTGAAATGCGGTAAGCTTCAATGGCCACCTGTAGGGCACTCCGCTTGGTAGCCCTCCATGGTTCCTAAGGAAAAAGACGAGAAGGAAGCAAAAGACTTACGCGAAAGGAGTCCTTAGGAAAGAGGACGAGGACGAGGTCTGCTGAAAGGTGGCCGAACGTCTTTGACTCCCCTTCTTATACGGAGGAGGCCACCTACATGTGTGCAATAGGGGCAAGGCATGTGGACGGTGGAAAACAGCCACATCGAGGCAGTGCCACTGAACAGCCGTTTGATGTGAGCCTGCTACAGATGTGCATGTTAGCAAGAGATTGCGAGGAGAGTAGTTAGGGCACGTGACGAAGACGAATTTGCGAAGGAGTTTTGTCGCCATTAAAGAGCGCCATGCGCTTTTATGGATGATGGACGACTATGATTGATGCGCCTCGAGAATTGCAAGAACCTTTTAGGAGGGCTAATTCAAAAAGGGATTGCCTCGGACCCGGGGGCGAATGTTTCGATTCCTCGGACTCAACGTGCTGCTAATAAAGTAGTAATGGGTGCATGGACCCACCATAACATAACTTCTTCACTACACCACTAGTCTAATCAGTCAGCAACTCTTCCTTCGATTAGACTTGAAGGGAGGAACTTGTGATGGGGTTGAACACCCCATGGCTGACACGTGGAGTGAAGAAGCTATGTGGCAAGATCTACCAAGTCTGGATGACTCTCTTTACGCGACGCCCGAGGCCCCCTCGGGAATGTGGGTTCCCAAGAATATCACGAACAGACATACCCTGGAGACTGGCCCGCGAAGACATACGCCCGAGATCACCTTGGGAGGTCAGGTCCCCGAGACCACCTCGGGAAGGTAAACGCCCGAGACCCCACGGGCCCAAAGACCCCAGATCACCTCGGGATAACGGAGCCCAAGGAGCACTCAACCTCAAGTAACTGTCCCCCTTTCTTTGGATCTGCGGATAATCATCACCGATTATTATGGGATAATCATGACTCATAATTATCGCAATGGTCCGGGTTTAATGGTTGCGTGGACCATTACAAGGATGATCTTGTAATCGACAATCGGGGGGACGTGGCGAAGATCGTGGAGACATGTGTGACTATCGCCTCAGGTATAAAAGGTACTTCAATCCCTCCGGTAAAGGATTACACATTGTCTAACTTAAGCATTTTCTCCTTACTTTCTTCCATCTCCTATACTGAGGCATTGACTTGAACGTCGGAGTGGGCTCCGCCGAACAACATCCGATGTGTTTTCATTAACGCTCGTGTTAATCTTGCAGGGTGAGAGTTCTTCCTCTAGCGTCAGCATCCGCGTGGGCTGAATACTGGTGACTGACCCTCGATGTCGATTCTTTCCGGAACAGGTAATAATTCTAATTATCTAAATAAATTGTAAATATGATCCAAGTAATAATTATATATGTTTGCAAACTTTAATTTGTACTAATATGTAAATAAATTGTGAATGTGATATGATTCAAGTAATAATAACTATTTTAAATTGATTTTAATAAAATTTAAATAATTTTAATTAAATTAATAAAAATATTATTGTAATTTTGTTCGTTGAAATAAAAAAAATAGTACAGGAGTGTTCTTTTATTTTTTTTTTAAGATATCATTTGATTAGTCAAATAATTTATGATACGGTTGATTTTTAGTTTTTTACACCACTTTCTTTGCCACGTGAATTTCATTAGAGGGCAAAATGTAAATTATCAAATTCTGAGGATAAATGACAAAATTTGAAACATTTCTCGGAACAAGACAAACGCGCTAGGGTTTTGGGGAAGAGCCGATCGAAATCTCCGAAGGGGAGACGATGAAGAGGCTATTTCATTTCTCCTTCTTCTGCAAAACCTTGTCTTCCACTCGTTCTCCTCCCTCCCACGATGCTTCCCTGCCCTTTTCCATCTTACCTTACTCGGCCTTCACCACTGCCGCCGCCGCCGCATCCACCATTGGTAAGCACATGTTCATGACCCAATACCTCGTCGACTCATGTGGCTTGGATCAGGAGAAGGCCACCAAGGCCTCGAAGCTTCTCAAGGGCATCCAATCCCGGCAGCAGCCCGACTCCGTCCTTGCTTTCCTCAAAAGTTACGGCTTCGATGACGGGTCATTAAAAAGGCTCGTATATTACTTCCCCAAATGTCTTCTTTTGGACGCAGAGAAGACACTTGCTCCAAAGTTCCGAGCTTTCGAAGATCTGGGTTTCCCCCCATCCGACATCGTCCACCTCGTCCGATCGAATCCCTACACCGTCAAAAGCAAACACGAACGTACTGTGCCTAAGATCGAATTTTGGCAAGGCCTTCTCGGGTCCAAGGATGCGCTGGTGAAGTTGTTCAAGAGAAACCGAGCATTTCTTTCGTACAGTATCGAGAAGAAGATCCAGCCCAACCTTGAGTTGCTTCGGGAAAGTGGCTTGGATGGCCCAAAGCTTAGCTTTATCTTGCGGACTCGCCCACTGATGGTTATACAGAATGCTGATTTCTTGAAGTCCTTGATCAGTCGCACGGAGGACTTGGGAGTGCCACGGACATCGGGGATGTTTCCTTGCACTCTGTCTGCACTCTTAACGGTCAATCCAGAGAAGTTCAAGATGCAAATGGAATTGTTCCGGAGTTTTGGGTGGTCAGAGGACGACTTTGTTGTGGCATTCCAGAAAAGTCCTACCTTTCCGCTAAAATCTCCGATGACTTTGCAGAGAACAATGGAGTTCTTGATAAATGAGGCTGGATATGCTTCTTCTTACATTGCTATTTGTCCAATACTATTGACAATGAGCTTGGAGAGAAGGTTGATTCCGAGACATCGGATCTTGGCAGCATTGAAGTCAAGGGGACACTGTGAAAGTGATTACAAAGTGATGACATACATGAATATTTCCAATACCAAATTCGTAGAGAAGTACATTATCCTCTACAAGGACAGATATCCAGATCTGAGTGAACTCTATTCAAACTAAATCCACTCTAATGCTTCTCATTCTGGACTTCATGAGGTAAGTCATTTCCCCCCTGCAAGATATCATTCATGTTGTCATTTTTCACTGAATTGCTTCTCCTCTGTCAAACTCTAAGCTAATATTTATGCCAACAAGCCTGAGGATAAGAAGAATTCACAGAATCATGGTCTTGTTTTTGCATGTCAATATTCATGGAGATAAGAACAATTCGCAGGATCATGATCTTGGTTTTGTGTCATTTGAGCTAAAAGTTCTCAGGTTCATCACTTGTTATGCTAGACAATTGTTACTGCAAGAGACATCATTCCTTTATGAACATTCAGTAATCTCTCCTTGTTTGAATTGTGGTTAGTCATGGATAGGCTCCGTTGAATATTGAACGTTTGTCTCCTAACATATTTTTATTAAAGCGAAAGGAACCACCACCACATGGATGAAATGTTTTGAACACTTTTCTATTTTTGTCGATTGCAATGGTATTACATGTTTGATACTGAACAGCTGTAATCTTTTAGAACATTACTCTACTTGTGAGTTTGGGACTTGCAGTCCTAGAATCATAAAAGGCGACTTTGAACCCTTAGGAACACTACCCTACTTGGGAGTTTGTGACTTGCAGTATGGACTAACGCGAGTCAAATTACGTTTATAAATTTTAATGATGTTTTAACATGCCTAGCTGATCTTTTTAGAAGAGTTTATTAATTTTAACTCATTTAAAATTATTTTTAAAATGCATAATAATTTTTATATTTTTTATATAATAGCATATTGGCATTAATGAGATATCAATCAGTTATTTTGGATTTATAAGTTTGTTTTTTTCTTAATATAATGAAAAAAATTAAAAAAATGATACGTTCTCATATACTGAAAAAATGATATTTTTTTCTTCAAATGTTAAATTGAAAATGAGGTAAATTTGGAGAAAGCAATGTAAGGATTGAAGTTGGAACTTTGCTTTAGAAGTTGTATGGATAATTCATTATTAGATTTGTTGTCATAAACCTTCCAAAATCGACCCTTAGCTCAGCTGAAAAAGGGTGAGGGTTGCACGTTAGGCTGCCAACTAGTTAAGGTTCTAAAATTTGTTAGGCATTAGACTAACGCATAGCGACCTAGGCGGGGATTAATCGATGTTAGGCGAATTAATCGGTATCAATATAAATTACATAATTAACATAATAAATCACATATTATAACTCCAAGTCCAACATAATAACATCAAATTTAAAATAAATATAAATTTTTAATTTTTAAAATTTTTGAATAAGAATATGATTTATAATTAATAAATATGATTTATAATTCAAAATTTCTATTTATTTAAGGAAATGTTTAAAATTTTAAATAAAATTAAATAATAAATAAAAATAATAAAAATTAACAAAAAACAACGTCGGCCGATCGGTCGCTATCGGCGCCACCGAACACGTCGGGGGAAGCGTTTGGCGGTGCCGACAGTGTCGTCGGAGACTTCCGGCGGTGCCGGATGCCTCCGACGACAAGTCCGGCGGCGTTGGACGCTTCCCGCGACGTGTCCGGTGGCGCCGAAAGCATCGCGGGACGATTCGGGCGGTGCCGGACGCATTGCGGAGCCATTCGGCACCGTCGGAAGAGTCCTGCGACGCTTTCGGCGTTGCCAGAAACTCCCGTGACGCTTTCGGCAAGACGCATTGCCTGCGTCGTGCCGCCTAGGCGCCGCACAGGCTGCCTAGGCGGCCCCTCCACCTAGCCTGGCCACAGACATAGTGTTCGCGGTGGCCGGTGGGCGTCGAACGGCTAGGCGGCGCCTAAGCGCCCACCTAGCCCGAGTTTTCGAACAGTGCAACTAGCGTAGACTTACAGGTAAATATTCATTCGGACTTATAGGGAAATGTTCAGTGAATGAATCCATCTAATGTTAGGATGCTCCTCAGAAGGAACGTGTTGTAGGGTCCGATTGTAACAACTCGGAAAAGACTGTTACATCTCCATGAGAACTCGAATGTAGTGTTAAATATGTAAGAGTTTATATTGTAAAATCTGAATATAACGTCTTGACAACGATTGTTACATCTCAATGAGAGCTTGGATATAATGTTAAATATACAAAAGTTCTCACGTTATAGGTTAGATAAGAATAAATATAATAAAAAAATTAATTGTCTAAGATTTGGAATATTGAATCTAAGAACGTTTACTTGTAAAATAATAGAAGTAGCATATATCATAATTAGGAAAAAATTAATATTTTATTTGTATAAAAATAAAAGGGATAGGAGAGAATGCAAAGATTATAGAGAATTTAAGTTTTAGGTTAGGCTATCAAGAAGGAATAAAATAAGAAATGGAATAGCTGTTTTTGTTGATAGTAAGTTGTATAAGTAGTTTCAAAGGAGATAACATTATAAAATGAACTAGGTAGTAGATGAACCTGGGATGACCGGTTCGATCCCACGGAAGTTTTCCATCGGTCACCAAGGTAAATTAGGAAGCGCTCGCGGCGAGCGGTCTAGAAGTCCAACGTCTCAGGGTTCACGTCCTATTTGGAGGAAAAATTTCTGCAAAATATGTCGTAGTTGGGGATCAAGCCGCGGATGCCTAGGATAGCGACTAGTAGCCCTATCGCTGCACCATAGACTCGGGGGCAAGGAGATAACATTATACCTCACAAGATAGTGGTGACGAAATAAACTATTAATGTAATTAACATATATGTATATGCATCTCAAGTCGAATTAGATGAATAAACTAAATCTATATTTTGTGGTGACTTAGAAGAGATATTATAAAATATTTTGCCAACCAAAATGATTTTAATAGGAGAATATCTAAATGAGCATATATGAGTGAAAAATGAGAAATATAACAAAGTGCTTGGAGGTTTTGAGTTTGAAATAAAAAATGAATAAGGAAAAATTATATTGGATTTTATAATGATATATAACCTTATATTAGTTAAGATATTTTTTTAAGAAAAGAAAAAAACACTTAGTTACTTTCAAACGTGGGAATAATAAATAATAAATTTAATTTCTTCTAGTTAGGAAAATGATAGAAAGATTTGTAATGATTTCAAGACTATCTTTCGAGTAAATTTAACTATTCAACATATGTTAGTAGTATTGGATATATGTCTCAAGTATAATATCAACAGAAAAAAGTATACATGACTTCTAAAAATAAATAGTGGAAGTTAAAGGATGATAAGAAAAACATATTTAAAAAGATTACAGAAATAATAGTATTAAGGGAAATAAATGATAACTCGAATATAATATGGGATGAGATGATATCAAAGTTAGAGTCGTCAATTTGGATTGAGTTTATTGAGTTGACCCATCCCGCCAAACAAATTAAATTGGTTAAGTTAAAATTTTATCAACTCATTTCAAGACGCTTCTAGGCGAACCAACCCGCCTAAGGGGCGTAGCCACCAAGAAGACAAGCTTGTCAATAGCGCGCGATAGCGGCGGAGCGGCCTAGGAGCAAAATGCCACGCACAGGAGCGGGGTGTTTCGCCGTCGCGAGCGTCGCGGCCGCGATCGCGGCTCATCACGGCCGCTATCGCGGCTGTTGCGGCCACAATGACCATTGTTGCCAAAAAGACCATAAAACCCTTTATTTATTACCGTTTTAAATATAATGGAGGGGTTATATGGTCATTTTGACTAACCCTATTTTTTTGCTGCGTTGATGGGTTACGGGCTCACAATTTTCTGCGATTCTTCGGTTGCGGCAGCGTGCAAGAGAGGCGACGGCAACCTGCAAGTTTGGCGGCGTTTTCCGGCGGCGACAACGACATTTTCCGGCAGCAGCAACTGCGGTTAGTCCCTCTCCTTCTTCAACTTCCGGCGTTTTTCCTTCCTCCATCTCTCGATGACTTTTTTCCTTCTTCAACTTCCGGCGACAGCGGCATTTTTGTTTCAATTTCCGGCGGCGGTTTTCAGACAGCGGCGGCGACAACAGCGACGTCAATTTCCGGCGGCGTCAATTTCCAGCGTCCTTCCTCCATCTCATTGTTTGTTTTCCTTCCTCTATCCATCTCATTGTCAATTTCTGGCAGCTTTATTTTTGTATTTCCTCTGTTTTTTTTCAATGTTTGTATTCCGACCTCAATTTCATGCCTCATTTTTGTATTTCCTCTCATTTGTTTTTTTTTCCAGCGTCCATCTCATTGTTTGTTTTTTTTCCATTTGTTTTCCATCGCATTGCCATTTGTTTTTCCTCTGTTTTTTTCTATTTTTTTTGTTTTCCAGTTCAATTCAACAAATGGCAACATCATCCACTTAAGTTTCTAGTGTTGCTCCCTCTTCTTGTGGTTTGGTGAAGCCCACTGGTGACAATA
This sequence comes from Boesenbergia rotunda, assembly GCA_024364735.1. Classification (NCBI taxonomy): domain Eukaryota; kingdom Viridiplantae; phylum Streptophyta; class Magnoliopsida; order Zingiberales; family Zingiberaceae; genus Boesenbergia; species Boesenbergia rotunda. The sequence goes on along the minus strand of JAGFNQ010001976.1, from coordinate 137,205 downwards.
TTGATATAGCATGACAATTGAATAGCTTAAAAGATATCAATAATAGGAAGAGTGTAACATGTGATTTTTGTGGCAAAACAACTAATGGTGGAATAACTAGAGTAAAGAGACATCAAATGAGTGTGGTAGGAGATGCAAAAGCTTGTACAAAAGTCTCACATGAAGTTAAGCAACTTCTCAAGGAAGCTTTTGAGAAGAAAAATGCGGAGAAGGAATTAAATTTTGGTGCAGTTGGAGAAGATGATGATGACCAAGAAGAGTTGAAAGAAATCCTACAAATGAGAAGAGGGAAAAGAGCTTCATCAACATTAAGTGGGAGTAACTCTATTCCTTCAATTATTCTTAAGCAGCCCAAGAAAGCAAAAAACATAAAAGGTCTTTTGGATTTGACGTTCTTGAAAAATCCTGAAGCTACCATTAAATTAGGAAAGTCTCACCGGCAAACAAGCATTAATGATGCTTGTGATAAGGAAGCAAGAGCTAGAACCATTCAATACATAGCCCGATTCTTTTATATGAATCAGATTGCTTTCAACGTTGCTAAATCTAAAAGCTTTAAGTTGATGCTTGAAGCTGTTGGAAATTATGATTCACACCTTAAATCTCCAAGTTATCATGAGTTGAGAGTTCCACTCTTTAAAAAAGAGTTGGAGTTAACAAAGGATATGTTGAAGGGTCACAAGGAGGAAAGGGTGAGATATAGATGCTCAATAATGTCAAATGGTTGGACAGATAGGAAGAATAAGACATTGATTAATTTCATGGTATATTGTCCAGCTGGGACAATGTTTGTGAAGAGTGTTGATGCTTCTGCATATATGAAGACAGGGGACAAAGTATATGAGCTATTGGATAGTTTTGTAGAGGAGATTGGAGAACAAAATGTTGTGCAAGTGGTAACTGACAATGGAAGTAATTATGTCTTGCAGGTAAAAAACTATGAATTGCTTAAATTTCTTATTACTTCCTTTAATATTTTGCTACTTATCTAATTTTATTTAATTTGGCACATCTTAGGCAAACTACTTCAAGCTAAGAGAACTAATCTCTTTTGGACTCCATGTGCTGCATATTGTCTAGATTTAATGTTGGAGGATATTGGAAAGCTTTCTCGAGTTAAGAAGGTAATACAGAGAGACATTAGTCTTGTGGGCTATCTACAACCACACTTTGACATTAAATACAATGAGGAAATTTACTAATAAAATGGAGTTGATTAGACATGAGTGACAAGATTTGCTACAACCTTCCTTTCATTGCAAAGGTTGTACAAACAAAAGAATAACCTTAGAAGGATGTTCACTTCAGATGAGTGGTTGAGCTCCAAGACAGCTAAAGAGGCTAAGGGGAAGAAGGCTGGTGATATTGTTCTCAGCATAACATTTTGGGATGATGTTGTGTACTCTATTAAACTTATGGGGCCTCTTGTGCATGTCCTTAGGCTTGTTGATAATGAGAAAAAACCTGCAATGAGATACATTTATGAAGCAATGGATAGAGCCAAGGAAGCTATTCAAAATTCCTTCAAACATAATGAAGCCAAGTACAAGGATACTGCTGCTATTATTGATAGGAGATGGATTCACAACTTCATCATCCATTGCATGCAGCTGGCTATTTCCTGAATCCTGAGTTTTACTATCCCAATTCAACAAAGATTGAGAGTGATCATGAAGTAATGGATGAACTTTATAAGACTATTAATAGGTTGATTCCAGATGAAGACTTGACCGAGAAGATTACAAATGAGATTGACATATTTAAGAGGGCTGGAGGTATATTTGGAAATAGGATAGCAATCAAACAAAGGAATACTGTGGCTCCTGGTAAGAATTAAGAAATATGTACTTAATTCTTGATAAATTTAGTTTCATTTCATAATGTTTTTTAGTAAAGGTGATTTTTTTATTATTGAATCATAGCTGAATGGTGGAGGAAGTATGGAGTAGACACTCCTAACTTGCAACAATTTGCAATCAAAGTGTTGAACTTAACTTGTAACTCAACGGGATGCGAACGTAATTGGATCACTTTTGAACGCGTAAGCATATGAAAATAATTTTTCCTTGCATAGTTTTATACTTTTATTCTTTTATTTAATAATTTTAAAATTAACATTTAATAATTTATGATATGAATATCATAGATTCATTCTAAGAAAAGGAGCAAGCTTGAGCATCAAAAGTTACAAGACTTGATATTTGTCAAGTATAATCGAACCCTTAAAGATCGCTTTGATAGCCAAGATGAGATTGATCCTATTCTCCTAAACGGTATTGATGATAGCAATGAATGGTTGCTAGGAGAAATGAGTGCTAACATAGAAGATGCTGAAGAAGAATTTATTTTTGGTGATGATGGATTAACTTGGGGAGATGTTTCTGCTGTAGTTGGGGCTGATGAGCCTCCAAAATATACTAGACTTGCTACAAGATTAAAGAAAAAAATATCAAAACATTCTAGTTCAAGAAAAGGGAAGGAGCCTATTCAAGAGGAAGAAGAATTTGATAATGAAGACGACTCAGAGGAGGGACAAGAAGAGATATATAAGTCTAGTAGTGAAGAAAGTGATGGAGAGGACAATTTGGCAATGGTTGAAGAGGAGGAGGATGATGATGATGATGAAGAATGATTCTACTACGATTTGATGGTGTTATTTTTTTGGTTGTATTGCTAATTTGATGTTTATGACTTTATATAATATTGATGTTTAGAACTTGATGTTTTTGACTTTTTGTAACTTCTACTTCTGTTAACCTATAGTTTTGATTAATTTAACTTGGATGCTTTTTGGTTAATTATTGCTATCATATAATGTTGGCATTCTAAATTGTAATTACAATTTCTATTGATCATTTTTATCAAATAGCAGTCGGAACGTTATCCGCTATCCCGCTATAGTGTTTTTGGAGTCGGTCGCTACGCGCCGCTATCCGCGTTTGACAACTATGCAAGAAGAGTGGGTGCAACTGCCCCTTGATGCCTGCTAACTAGGTGTCACGAAATGTGGGTCTCAAAATTTAGATATGTGTAAGCTGGAAACCCTTTTTTGCAATCAAAGAATGAAAACGTAGTAAAGGGGCCACAGGTCGTATTTTTCCTAGGGCTAGTTGAGATTGTTCGATTCGAGCTCGAGTTTATGTGTCATTGATGTTTTTGGGTTTCAAATAAATCATGGGTTTGGATTGCAAATAGAAATGAAAATACAATGAAAAGAAAGGAAACTTAACTCATGACTAAACAAGTGATGGCATTTAATGATTCAACCAATTGACCACTTAATCAATTAATGCAAATTTGCAAAATTCGAAAATCAAACCGATATAAAATCAAACCTAATTCTAATTGATACTAATGCAGAGATTTGTTTTAGAGATCACCACTTAATACAAGCCGAATGCTAAGTGATCTATGAACAGCTGATCCAAATATATCACCTAAAGTCCATTTGATGCCAAATGCAAGCAACTAAAAACTCACATGCAGAATTAGGGATTGGAATTCAGCAACTAACGGGATGCAAACCAAACTAATTTCAAGCACATTAGCACTCTGAAAGGTAGGTTTAACTTCAGGACTCAAACCCAAGGCAACCCTAATTGCAAGCAAGCTGCAGAATTCAGAGAAAACTCAATTCAGAAATGGAACTTGATACACAATTTAGCATTGATACTCTGCAAAATTTCAGACAAACCGCATGAAACACAAGCTGAAATCAATCAGTCAGTTAGGGTTAAGTTTGATACACAATTCAGAAGATATGACATTAATATGCAGCAACGATACTGACCCAATTCAGAACTAATTGAATGCAAGAGACAAATGCAGATTTGCCAAATCTGTACGCAGAATTGCAGCAGCAACCAAATGTAGAACAGGCAGACAAGCTGAAGTGGATGCATAAATCTAGCTTCGGAAAAGGTTCAAAGGAACTTAGGTGACTGATACAAGATTCAGAAGTAATACTGAGACTTACAGAAGTGAGGCTGCTTGCAGAAATGGAAACTAAGAGTTTCTGCAATTCAGAATCAACCCAATGGCAGGAACGAACAGGACAATCTGAATTCAAGATCACTTGTCTAATGTTCAGGAAGGATAAAGAAGCACTAGAGTATTCTTGACACGAATTCAGAAACTGTAACTAAAAACTTGCAGAAACTAAAAACGGGAGTCAGAAATGAAATCTGATATGCAGGAGATGCTGAACAGAAATACAGAAACGAAACTGAATGAGAAATAAACTCAGATCTAATGCATCAACAAACTAAATGTTGTCTTCAGTTGCAGGAATTAAGCTAAACACAAATCGAATTGGAAACAAGCTGAAAAATTCAGAAACCAAACTGAAATTTGCAGAACAGGGCTGATACGCAAGCTGAAAATTGATACGCCGGAAATTAAACAACAATTAAACTAGAATTAAAAGCAAATGTACCATAAATAAACTCATTAGCCAACTACCTGCAGAATTGAAACTTTACTACTGCAAAAACAATTCAAAAATGAAAATTACAGCAGCTAATCCAAGATTCAAACTGAAAATGAGTGCAGAAACGAAATTACAGCTAAACAAAAGAAATTAGCTACGGAAACTAAGCCTCAATCCTCCCTTAGCTCAAGTACTCCTTGTTCGTCACGCAAGGGTGAGCCTCGAACCCGTAAGCTCAGCAAATCAATGGAAAAACTCAATCCGCGATCCATTCAAACTCAGCTTGCTCAAATCTGAAATTTCCATTCGAATTCCTTCAATTCAGCTGTGTCCGCGTGCGATGGTGAGTTGGTGATGATCCAAGCAATCTAGGGAACCCCTCCAGATATCTCAGGTGGAAGGAAGTGGAGCACAGCCGATCCAAAGGCAGCAAATGGCAGAACTGCGGAAACCTCTCAACAGCCCTGTTTCTTGGGCAATTCTGAGCTGGAACTTCACCGAGAAACCTTCCCAATAACCTAGCACTCGATCTAAACAAAGAATTGAGGGGTCGCGCCCCTTAGATGAAGAAAAACTGAAGGAAAATTGAAGAACAAGCGAAGAAGAAACTTGCGGCGAAGAAGACGCGACATGGATGAACTGTGGAGATTTTTGATTAAATACTTAACAATGGACGTCCCAGATTTCTTTAACTCAATCCAACGGCTGATCTTCCTCCGATCTGACCCAAACTTTCCAGATGTTGATCAAGGGTCAGGATCTGCCTCGGGGTAGCTCGGATCTTCTAGATTTGCAATGGATGACCCAGATCAACCTGATTTTTGGATGGACAATCTAGAGCCCTCTGAGCTTGATCCAACAGTTGGATGATCTCTGATTGGGATGAAAGTCTCAGATCTTGATCTCAGTGCTTGATCAACCCTAACCCTAGCTAGGATTGCCTCAGATGGTCCCAGATGGCTCAGATCTAGCCGCTTTTGAATTGGACGACCCAGATTAATCTGAAGCTTGATAACTCGATCCGGTTCCACTTCCGACTCAAGTTTGACCCAGTATGCCCTAGGTCCATGATCCTTTCATGCCTACAAAAATAGATCAAAAATTTAGTGGCCAAATAATCTAAATATGTACAGATTTGTAATTAAGTCCAAAATAAAAGCAAGTCCTAGAACCTAGGGTAAATTCACAATTAAGCAAGTAAAATATGGGTCAAACTTGGATTTTAGCAACTAAAATAATCAATAAAATGGTACTTATCAACTCCCCCACACTTAAGCTTGAGCGTCTCGCGAAACTACTAAGTATGTATCCCTTAGGCTATTTCCAAGCAAAATTAGAAACAAATGAAAGAAATTACCTAAGGTTGTCATTTCTCAAAAATCTAAGCACTATGGATTAGTATCTCGTCCTTAAATCAACAACTTAGCCTTTTCATCCTTCATGAGTCATTGAGATGAATTTAACTCACTAGCCCTTCAAAGGAAATTTTTGGTGGCTCTCTTCTTGAGTTCTAGTTTCATGATGAAAGTGGAGCTCACTCAAACACACATGCTTCTTGCACTACCATAGGCTTGCTTGTTATCTACTCTTCACCATTATTCATGATTAGGATTCACATCTACAAAAACAAGTGAAAGACATAGAAAATGGTAAGAAATGGAGTAAAAGCCAAGAAAATAGAAAAATTGATGAAGTGGGAGACTTGGTTGCTCAAGAATGTTTCCAATGCACTTTGCTTCTCTTCAATTCAGATTTGTGTGGTGGGGTAAGAATTTGGACAATGCCTTTGATTTGGATGAAGAAAATCCTATCGGTCTCAATGTGCCAAGTTTGCCCTTTTATGCCAACCTTGCTTCCTTCTTTTTTTTTCTCCTCATCATTTTTTCCTTTTTTTTTCTCTCTAGTAAAGTCAAAATGTATTGGAACAAGGCTTTAATTTGGATGAGAAAAAACTTCACTTGATTTCATGGTGCCAACTCAATTGTGTCCACTTGTTTCTTTGTTTCTTTTTTCTTTCAAACTGTTGCTCTTTTTTTTTCTTCTGCTCTTAATTCTTCTACTGGAGCATTGTAGATCAGATTTAAATCAGAAAACTTGAGAAATCAAGTAACAATTAAGGAATTAGATGCTCCACTTTTAACCCTCACTAAACAATTCTTACAACTCCCTTGTGATACATCCCCTTCTCTAGTTGGCACACTCATTCACTTTCTTCTTCTTTTTTTTTTTTTTCTTCAGATCCTAGCTCCACGGCAATTCATTTCAAGTCTCTGATTTCTTCAACAATTAACATCAAGAGTACTTGCATCAAATGATAGTGGAGAATTTAAGTGTTCCACTCGAAAATGGTTACTAAACTGATTTATCCTTGATTGATCTCCTCCATTGGCCTTAATAGCAATCTTATCTCACTTGTGATACTCCTCTCAGCAGTCATACCATCCCAATAGTTAGAAATCTGCTGTGCCAGATTTAATGCACCAAAATCTCTAAATTCCCAACAGTTACCTTCACTTAGTAGTGGAGAAGTTTAGCCTCTGCACTTCACTGCCAAAATTTTTTTTTCTCTATTTCGATCTGAAATTCAATCTTGTTCTGATCAGTTGTGATGCACTCAACACTTTTTGCTACATTCCTATACCTACTGCTTTGATTCATAGCCTCAAAAACTCAAATTCGGTTTCAAGTTGATACAAGTTTTGTGCAAAAACTGCTTGTATGGAACACTACCAATCTGATTTTTTCCTTTTCTTCTTCTTGCAGATTCCACAACAGCTCTTCATAAATTTTTTTAGCACTTTGCAGCTTCCCTTGCATTCAGTTTATATCATTTCAGCAGCTCCATGTCAATTCTCGGTAGATTATAAACTCTTGTTCCATTTAATGTGCTTAATACTCACTGTTTTTGATTTCAATTGCTTCTCATCTCCTTCAAGAATTCGACCATATGTCAGCCATGTTTACAACCTTGCTACTTTTCAGAATTTCTGATGGTTGGACCTTGCAATTTGATTCCTGTCAAGACAACCCAGCTAAATCCGGCTTCACTAGGAATTTTTTTAAGCTTCAATTCAGATTATTTTCAGCTGCGATTCAGATTATTTTCAGCTGCCATTCAGATTCTAGCAAATTGTTACTGATCTTCCTAGCAAAGTACAGCTGCAATCCAAACAACTCTGACCAAGAATAGCTTCACAGAAATTTTTTTCTCACTTTGGCATCAATTTTTTTTTTCTTTTTGCTTTTGCGTGCCAATTTTTTTCACTTCAGATTTTTTCCATTGCTTGCCACTTGAATCTTCAAAGTATGATAGGGAATCTAGATCTCCAATTGCTTCCATCTCTCTTGCTCATTCTTGACATCAACTCACTCAAACTCATTCTTGGCACATGTAATTGCAGAATTTTTTTTTCTTGATATGAAAAGCCTTTTTGATACCAAATCTTTCCAAAACACTAGTCACTCCCCCACACTTAAATCTTTGTCCGTCTCGGGCAAAGTAGCATTAAGAAACATCCCAAACAACAAGTCTATAGAAAAGTAAGGGTAAGAGTAGGAAATAATAAAGAAAAATGGAATGAACATGATAATTGCCAAAAATTGGTATGGAAAATGAAACAAATTAATTAGCCTCTATAGATGTGATCCAATCATTGAAATATGATTTTGAAAGAACCTAAGCAAGTTCTAGAGTGCAATAACATATGTGTGTCACAAATATAATGCTAATTCTCACTAGGTAAAAATAATTCATCTCAAGTCCTCAATTAAGAATCTAAAGCAAAGTAGTACTCAAGCATCCAAGAATTCATCCATGAGCTCAAACCTTAAGTTTTAACAACCAAATTTAATTTATTTTCAAAATACTCTAAAATGACATGAAGATAACCTAAAGGGATACATTTATTTCTACTCATGTAAGAAATAAATTTCCAAGAAAACTAGCATGGTATCTACAATGACTCCTATTCATTCTATCTACTCACGCATTTATTAGCAAGGACTCAATTTAAAAGAAAATTCTACTTCTAGAAAACATAAAAATAAAACATAAAATGAAAGAAAATACAAGAAAGAACAAACTCCCCTTCATTTCTGGTGGACGAAGTCTATCCAGAAGTAATCTCCATCGTGGTAGTGGAGGAACATGGGTGGCTGAGAGAGCTTCCTTCATTTGTTCAATTTCATGGTACAGGGCTCCCCCACACTTAGACTTTACCGCAAAATGTTCAGGTGGCCGCAGACGATTTAGGTACAATAGCCATTCAAGGGGTGGAGTGCTTTGAATTAGAGTAAGATCATCTCCTCCCTTTTTATGCCTTTTGAAAGTTCTTCCAAGAGGTTAGAGTTTGTTCAGATGGAGCACCCACTCCAGAAGTCTTCTGGACCCTGCAAAACCATGTAATACCTCTCTCAAGCGTGCAGGGTAAGACAAAAATGAAATAATATCAGTCTCTACATAAAATGTATCAAAAACTGCATCATATCCAATGAAATCAATTCTTGGCACCTCAATGAATTTTTCACAATTATTTTCTACAAAAAATACATCCAGAAACTCATCACAAATAATGAAATCAATCTTTGGCACTTCAATAGAAATTTCACAATTATTTTCCACCAAGGATGTATCATGCAATGTATTACAACCAATGAAATCGATTTTAGGTGCCTCTATCAGTCTTTCACAATCAATTTCAGCATAAGATATATCATGATATTCATCACAACAAACGACATCAATTCTAGGCCCTTCTAAAAATTTTTCACAACCCATATCTACAAAAGATGTATCAAGTAATTCACCACATTCAACCAAATCAATTTTAGGTGCCTCTATGAATTTTTCACGATCAGCATTTTCATGATATGTATCACAACATGTTCCATATTCAACAAATTCAGTCCTAGGTACCTCAAAGAATTTTTCACAATCAAATTCTATAAAAGATGCATCCCTAAGTGTATCACAAACAATAAAATCCGTTTGAGGTACCTCTATATATTTTTCCAAAGAAATAGGAAGAAGTCTTACCTGATCGTGTTGAAAAATACCTGGAGGTTCTACAAGAGTAGATGTAATTATTGGCTCCTCCTGGTTAAGTATAGGTTCCATCTCAGGCTCAAGTTCTGGTGGACAGTCAACTAAAGCAGGTGATCTTGGGTTCTTGCTTCCACCATGCAAGTCCCTACACTTTCTGGTTCATCCTTTGAATCTTCTAATGTACCAGTAAATTGTGGTGGTCCCTGGGGCTTAGTGCAATCTCCTACACCTGTAGAATCATCTCCTATGCATGCTTCTTCAGTAATTTCTGCAGCAACAATATTAGAATAATTAGGACCATCAATAACATTATCATCACAAAATAAAAATTGAGAAGGGTCCCGTAGTGCTTCAGAATCTTCTTCTTGAGCTGAAAAATTTGGAAATGATTTTTGAACAAGAACTTCAGGGGAAATGCATGATGTAGGTGCCCTATTTTTGATGTTTTCTTATTCTTCCACCAAATTTACAAGATCACTTGAAGAAGGACTTGGCCATGCACTAGGGTCACCTTGAACTGATATAAACTCAACTCCGGGGCTATTTTGAATGAGAAAATGGGATGCTGGAAATTTTTCAGGAGATTCGACATCTGGAGTGTTTAAACTTGACACAACCTCTTCATTCCCCAAAGTTGATGCATAATCATACCCCTTAAAATCTTGAATTGCTTGAGAAGATTGTTCTATTTGCATTTGATTAATTTGTATAATTTGTTGTAACATCTCTATCATCCTTTGTTGTTGAGCCTCATTCTCATTAGGATTCTCAAAGCCTCCTTGGTATTAAATTCCCTCGACCTCAGGCGCCTCACCACACCAGTGATAACCGTGATTTATCTCTTCCGTGTTGATCCTGGGGCGGACTGGCGGGGGCGCTGGGGGCGAGCGTTTCACCTTTTTTGAATCTCTCTCTCTCTTTCTCTCTCTCTCTCTCTCTCTATATATATATAAATTGAAAGTCCTCATAATAATTATCATTTTGATTAATCGATTCATCATCACGATTCACCATCATTCATCCTTGAAAACTGAAATTGATCAATATTTATAAAGCTCATGACCATAGCTATTTATTGATATCATTGTTATGAGAAAATATAGCAATTTGAAATATTTAAGTATTAAATTTAAAAAATAAAATATATAATAATAAATAGATGAACTAAATCATAAGACACAAAGTGAGGATGGTAAATTAAAATTGAATGAGATTTGAATTAAATCCATGATGTTGTTCGAAGTCGTCGAGAGCCAACTCGGTGGTTCAAGAGTGGGTGATGGGTAAATCACCTTGGGTCTGCTGATGAGGATCATTTGAGGGGTTTGAAAAGAAAGACAGAAACGAGTTAGGATGACGGTCGAAGGAGTTCCAACACGGTCACTTTGATACTCAAATTTTTAAGACCCCATATTTTTTTAAAAAAAATATGGGTTTGCAACGAATTTTTTTCGTTGTAGGGTTTTGCAATGAATTTTATTCGTTGTAAATTTGCAATGAATTTGAATTCATTGCATATTCTGATTTTTTTTTCAAAAATAAAAAAATATATTAAATTGCGTAGAACGCCTTATAGATGTTGTATCTGTTGGGGCAATCGACCCAAGTATAATCTGGAGGATCATGAGTTTTGATGTGTGTGTCAATAAGATTAAGTTAAGGTTTGTTGTTGGACTAATATGTGTTTGTGAGTGTGTAGGTTTGCAGGTACACATATACTTGGTTGGATGTCTTCAGGTGAAGGGTGGCATGGAGGCAAGCTGGAGGCTTGTGTGCGCATCCGAGGGACCATGGGCAGAGACGATAAGCCGAGGGACACGGACTTCGAGGCATGCGTGAAGGATGGCATGGAGGTAAGCTGGAGGCTTGTGTGCGCATCTGAGGGACGGGAGCCGAAGATGAAGAGGGAGTGAAGACAACAGATCGAGACTGCGGGTTGAAGAGTCAACCAGGTTGTGAGGGTCCGACTGTGAGTGGTTGTACTCGGGAACTAAGCCGAGAAGTTCGAGTGCGGAGAGAAATGTACTCGGGAAGGGAACTCTAGGCATAGAAGGGGACCAGTCGACTGTCCCAGGGGCAGTCGACTGGGATGGCTAGAATTCGAAGGGTTAGTGTGTGAGAATTCGAATTCAGGGGGGACCAGTCGACTGCCCCAGGGGCAGTTTACTGGCCAACGACCATATTCAGCTCGAGCTCTATTTAAAGGAGCTTGATTCAAGCTGTTTATCCTTGACGAAACATGCTTGGATAGAGTGAGTTAGTAGCCTATTGTGCTCAGGTAGTGTCCAAAGATTGTGGTGAGGTTTCTCCACCCACAAGGAGCTAGGAGATCTAGTCGAGGTGCTCCAGGGAATCATCCACCGACGGATTAGGGATCGCCCACCTTACGGACAGCCATGGAGTAGGAGTTTTTATCTCCGAACCACGTAAATAGGTGCGTTAGCATTGTTTTCATTTGCTTTAACTGCTTGCGCTTGCTAACGTTGTAGTTAGAGACGTTCGAAAGAAGCTATTCACCCCTCTCTAGAAGGCGTCACGATCTAACAAGTGGTATCAGAGCGAAGGTCCGCTCTTGTTGGAATAACCGCCAAAAGGGCACAAGCTAGAGGAAAGAATGATGGAAGACAAGTAGGGGGATGATATCAACACTCCACCCTCCTATGATCATGAAGACTTTGACTATTGGAGGACAAGAATGAATACTTGGCTTGGAATGGAGTGGGAATGCATAATGGTGCTAGAAGAGCCCTTCGAAATTCCAAAGGATAAGCACGGGAAGAAACTTCGACCTAGATATTGAGCAAAGGAGTAACAAGTCCAATTTAAGGGAAATGAGAAGGTAATTAGTATATTAATTGATATTTTGCCTAAAAATGTGTTGAGTGGTGTAGGTAAATATGAAAATGCATATGAGCTATGGAACAAGATGGGAGAATACCATAAGAACTCTACAAAGCCAAATTAGTGGAAGAGTCAAAGGAAATAAACTCAATGGTCCAAGAAGATAAAGAAGAAGAAGAATTGCTCATCTCAACAAGTGAAGTGGAAGAAGAAAGTGAAAGGTTGTCCACTTCATCAAGGGAAGAGGAAGAGGTCACCACCTCAAGGATTGAGGGGGAGGAGAGACCACTTCCATACCTGAGCAAGAAGAAGCTCCTACCTCCACCAAAGTAAGAACCAAAGACCACATTATATGCTTTGCATGCAACAAGAAGGGACACTACAACGACAAGTGCCCACTTGGTAAGGAGGTAAATCTTAAACCCGGGTCCATTCATTTTAAATCTAATGTGGGTTGTAGGGAAAAGAAAGAAAAGAAGCACATTAGGTGCTATACTTGTGGAGAGCTAGGGCATTATCACACTCAATGTCCAAGAAAAAGAGAGTTCAAGAAGATGGAGCACTTAAGAAGATGGGAAAAAGATGAGAAGAAGAGGAGAAGCTCACATCAAGGGGGAGCTACAAGGGTAAGGGAGGTAATCCCTAACTTTACTTATGCTCTAAATGTTTTTATAAATGCTAGAAATAATAATGATTGCTTGCCTATGCATACTTTTGGCTTTAAGTATCATGATAGAAATAAAAATAATATTACGTGCTAAAATACCAAGAAATCCATGATTCATGATAAATCTAGGGTTGCTAGACCTAAGGATCAAAGCATCAACCCTAAGAAAGGGAGACACATGCCTAAGAACGTAGGTAGATCTAGGAATGATCAAAATAGGCATGGTGATACTAAGGTTAGAAATTTAGAAAAGGAAAATCAAGTTTTGAGGGCAAAACTTGATAAATTAGAAAAGAACTTACACAGACTCATTAGAGGGTTAAAGGGATTGAGTGTGATACCGAAGGATCAACACATTAGAAATGATAGGCCGGGTCTAGGATATCACTCTAGGAAGTCAAATGATAGTAAAAAGTCATATTCAAGGATGCCCTATGATTATGGTAAAGAAAAGGTCAAAAATGACAAAGAAAAGTCATTTAGAGGAGAAAAGAAAAAGTCAACCAAGGACAAGGTATGGAAAGTTAAGAAAGTAAGGGTTGAATGCCAAAAAGCACCGGAAGAACACCGGTGTGGTCTTGCATTTGTAGATGAGTCACCTAGGGAGGTGGCTAGGACTAAGAGTTCAAAGGAGTGCTCTAGAAGCCAAAATGGGATCTATGGTCAATGGATCTCAGGGGGATTTCTCCTAGGAGATTAGGTGAGCTATGGAATGTGCCAAAGGAAGACTAAGGCGAATCTTAATCCTAGGGAATTGACATATTAAAAGGATATTTATGGAGGAAAAGATAAAAATCGGATCATATTGGGAGAAAATAGGTTTTTAATATGTAAATGCTATATAACTTGGTGCTAGGAATGTAATGTGATTAAGTATGAGAAGAGGTATCATGGTGAGGCCGAAATTAGAACTTTTGAACAAGAGTTAATAACATAATTTAGGTAGTCTTGAATTTCATGCCAATCTTGGGACTGGAGTAGGTTTGTTTGAAAACATATTTTTCCCAAGTAAACATAGGCTCCACAAATCTCTCCATTAAATTTCAGATTTTTTGAAGATTTGTGGAATTAATTAGGCATTTCTGAATTTAGGACTGGAATATGAAATGTAGGTATCAGTCGACTGGTTCAGAACCAGTCGACTGGTCTAGTGTAAACTCGAAACTGGGAAATTCAAATTACCAGTCGATTGCCCATGGGGCAGTCGACTGAACTTTCTGTTCAGTTTCACAGCAGTCGACTAGTATGCGGGGTTTTAAGTAGGAACAACACAACTCCATTTTGAGGCCAAACGCATGAGTCAAACCAGCAAGGTCTTATATAAAGTTGTGTTAGAATGCATTTTACCCATTGTTACCAAGAGGAGGTCGATGATTCGACTTCCTCACTTGGTCATGATGTACGCGCATGAGAGGAGGTTAGACATTGATGTCACCCTGCATGTGTTTACATCCATCGTCCATTTTTCCCGTAGTGTCAATGGGAAAATATACATGCCTTTTTGTCATGTCCTGACCGAGTTTTTTGAATCTGGAGGTATATGCACGACTAGCGGTCAGGTACGTCACTTGTCCAAAGACTATGATCAGATTGTTGCACGCCAGTTGTCCTTGCAGGTATTGAGTGTAGACAAGGGGAGATCGTCCGGAGGCAGCGTCCTGAGTCCTCCAGCTCTGATGAGGAGCCTGCTGGTGGAGTTACACAAGAGGAGTTTTCCCAGCTCCAGTCTGAGGTTCACGGTCTCCGGGAGGACTTCCACGGCTTTCAGCAGCAGCAGATGGGCTTCCAGCAGACATAGACTGCCATTCAGGAGGAGGTTCATGGCCTCGCACAGTTCTGTCAGGGGTTCCAGCGACAGCAGGATGAGATGTACGCGATGATACAACAGTTGCATCTCACATATCAGGCCCCTCCTCCTTCTCCTCCTCCAGACGACGATATGCATTAGATGTTATTTGATGGTTGAGTGTTGTGTAACGACCCGGAAAATTCTCTTAATATCTTCTTTAAAATAATGAGCATGTCTAGATAATTTTCCGAGGGACTTAGAAATATTAGTACGAACCTTAGTTTAGAAATCCATGATTTTCTCATTTAAATTGAGAAACTAAGTACTAATAGGTCTTATATGAGCTTTTTAGTACCATGGTTATTGGTAGATTTTGGGCAAAATTTAATATAAATATACATGGATTGTAATTGGGAATATTAGCATGATTATGGGTGAATTTTAGAGAATTTTCGGAAATAATGAAAATAAAATAAAAATAAAATAAAAATAAAGTGCATGCACCAAGGATTGAACCTTGGACCTCTTATACTACCATACATGCACTAACCAATTCACCTAGCAAGGGACTTCTATGAGGGAATGAAGTGAATTTTGGTTAAGGCTTAGGAAAATGAAGAGTCATCAAGAGAAGAGACACCATGACTTTTCACTTACCCTCCTTAATATACTATAAAAGCATAGGAGAAGGAGTTACATTTCTCCTCTCTTCTTCCATCAAGTCATTTGCTCTTCTCTCCTTCTTCCTCCCTCTCCTAGCCGAAACCCACAAGCCCCATTTTCCCTTGGAAAAGTTTCACAAGAAGGCTTCATCTTCAAGATCCAAGGTTCTTGTTCAAGGTTACAAAGGCTAGAGGTGGCTAAAAAGCAACAAGATCTTCATCTTCTTCCCCATCTAAGGTTTAAAACTAAGATAATCTAAGGTAAGACTCCCTCACCCGTGGTATGATAGTTCTCTTTGTTATTTATCAAAATATGAAGTTTGGTTTGAGTTTGATGTTGAGAAAACCATGACTTGGACCCCTATAACTTTCGGCCACCATAGTTTTTAGGTCCAAGATGATGTTAAAAATCTTACTCATGCTTACTAATGTTTTCCCATGTTGAATATAGGTTAAAATATGTTTTGGAGAATTTTTGGAGTACCCTAGCATCCTAAGGGTTTCGGCCAACACCATGAACTCATGGTTAGGGTTGGATCTAAACCTTCAAGGGTATATCATGTATACCCTCATGATACAAGGGAGGTTGGGGATGTTTTATGTGAATTTTCACATGGCCTAGAGACCCTACAAGTTTCGGCCAAGATGGATGATAGGGCAAGGAGTTAGGGTTTGTTGCAAGTATGGGTTCCAATGGCTCCTATGGCATGGTATGGATGGGATTAGATGTTTAATTGGAATTTTTATGAATTTTCCATGGACGCATGGTCCATGTATGTTTCGGCCAACCCTAGGAATAAGGGCTAGGAGTTAGGGTTAACCCTAAAACATGAGCCCTAATAGCTTCCTATGACTTTATAAGTAATGTATGGTCTTTTACTTACCTTATGCTACCTTACATGACATTTGAATGGTTGAACCCTTCCCTTACAAGTTTCGGCCAAGCCATGTAAATGGGGTTTAGGTGGAGTTAGGGTTTCAAGAATGATGGTTTATGGATTATTATGATGTAAATATATAGGTTCAAGCATGTGGTAGAAATTATGTTACCTTTAACCCTAACATTAGGTGTTATATGTCATGTTTGATATGTTTATGTTAGATGCCATGGTTATTTTATGTATCATGATCATGCAAGTTATATGAATTAGGAGAATGGTCTATGTGAATATGTCATGTTTTATGAATATAATGCAATGCTTACCTTATGTATCATGATCATGCAAGCTCTATGAATTAGGATGATGGTCTAGGTAAACATGTCATGTTTTATGAATACAATGCAATGCTTACCTTATATACCATGATTATGCAAGCACCATGAACAAGAATGATGTTTATGCAAGCATGCTATGTTTATGAATAAAGATAATGCTTATGCCTTAGGGCATCATGATGCTATGCATTAAGTATGAACGATGAAAGGTCAAGTATGATTTATGTCATGCTTCATGTAACAAGGTTATGCTATGTTTAAATATGCCATGAATGTTCCATGAATAATGAAGCATGTGAAGTTATTTTACTTTATGAATGGGCTTGTACCGGACCGAAGTATAGGTCCAAGGGATGAGTACCTTAAGAACGCCCCGGTTTTGAACTACCGACTATGCTGTCCACGGTTCTGTCACTACCGTAGCAGTGCAACAGGGATGGGCACCTTAAGAACGCCCCGGTTCTGGGACTACCGACTATGCTGTCCTTACCCTAGTAGGTCGGGGCTCGCTACCTCGTATTTACTTAGGGATGCGCGCTTATGATGTATGTATGTGGTACAAGCCGGGGACCCCAATGATGTTATGATGATGTTTAAGTCTTTAAAAGTATGATTTTAAAAGTAAGCATCCTTATGTATATGCATTCGACTCATGCATTCATTCATGTTATGCATCAAGCCATGATAGAATATGTTTTACGCCCATGTCTTATGTTAAGAATGATGCATGATAGTAAATGCTTTATGCTTAAGTTTATGTTAAGAATATTCCTATGGTTTAGGTTATGTATCATGTCATGTTAAATATGTTTTATGTTTATATGCATGCCATGTATCATGCCATGTTAAATATGTTTTATGTTTATATGTATGCCATGTATCATGCCATGTTAAATATGTTTTATGGTTATATGCATGCCATGTATCATGCCATGTTAGATATGTTCTATGTTTATATGTATGCCATGTATCATGCCATGTTAAATATGTTTTATGTTTATATGCATGCTATGTATCATACCATGTTAGATATGTTTTATGTTTATATGTATGCCATGTATCATGCCATGTTAAATATGTTTTATGTTTATATGCATGCCATGTATCATGCCATGTTAAATATGTTTTATGTTTATATGTATGCCATGTATCATGCCATGCTAAGGATGGTTGATGTCTTATGCTTATGATTCATGCCAAGTATCAAGTTATGTTAATGTTTTGTGTGCTTATGTTTAAGTGACGAATGGTTTAGTGAGTAGGAAAGAGTCTTACTAAGCCTATGTGCTTATAGTCTTATTTCCTTATACCGCAGATCAAGCAAGAGGACAATAGGGGAAGCAGCAGGAGGGACAAGAGTATGTGTGTGGTAGTGACTTGGCCAAGAAGGAGATATATTTACAAGTCTTTTGCTAAAACTTTACGTTTGCTACTTATGTGCTTAATGAATGACTTATGTGACTTTATGATATGATGCTAAGTATGATATGATGTTAAGTATGATGTTATTATGCTAAGTTCCCTGCCACCATGTTAGGAAGGATAGTTAGGTGCATGTATGTGTAAGATTTAAGTATTCCGCTGCCTTACGATGTTCACATGCCCTAAGTATGTTAGCGTAACGCCGCTTTATGAAAAAGAAAAAAAAACGGGCGTTACAGGTTGGTATCAGAGCAGTTACCATCTCACTACACACACATCAAGTCCTCTTCCTGCCGCTTCCAAGTAAGTACCTCTATGCATACCTTATGTTCTTTAATGATTTTAGAAGTTGCCAGTATGGATGATACCTATGATTCTAGAATATGCAAGTATGAATGATGTTATGATGAAAAGTACTGTAGGAAATGTAACTATGAACAATACCTTGCTTTATTAGGAAATCAAACAGGTTAGAATTGGTTATGCGGGTAGGGATAGAAAGAAAAATTAGTATAACTGTTAAAGTAAAAGAACTTGATGTTATCTTGTGTGCTTTTCTCTGTATATATCTGTGAATTAAGAAAAAAAAGAAACTAGTTGTGGTACTGGTTTGTCAGTTTTGTACTGACTGTGTTTTTTTTTTCAATTCCAGATGTTGCATGAGATCGGCACTACGAGTCGTTACCATGGGCGGAGTCGTGAGCTAATGGAACAAATAGCAGAGGTGGAGTATAGTCCGGTCCGTGGGATTCGAGGCAACATGGGGAGGTTGGATCGGCTGTTCTGGAAACTTGAGCAGGAAGGGTTTCCAGTCATGGATGATCATAGGATCGGAGCTCTGCTTCGTTCATTGCCCAATCGGGCGAGAGAGGTTGCTCATCAGATCTGGGGGCAGCACGGATGCCGTCTCTCATATACGGAATTATGTAAGCAACTTCTCCGCCATGAGATTCCGGAAGATCTGGGGGATTCGAAGGAGGATCCCGAGATGTACGAAGAGGATCCCGTGCTGTTCGAGGAGGATCCCGAGACGTTTGAGGAGGATCCCGGAAGGTACGAAGAGGATCCCGAGCCGTTCGAGGAGGATCCCATGATGTTTGAGGAGGATCCCGAGATGTACGAAGAGGATCCCGAGCCGTTCGAGGAGGATCCCGAGATGTACGAGGAGGATCCCAAGCCATTCGAGGAGGATCCCGAGATGCTCGAGATGACCCTGAAGTGGCCGAGGAGGTTCCCGAGATTGAAGAAGAAGACCCGATGGAAACGGTAGAAGATCCTAAGGCGGGCCAAGGGGAGATGAACGAGGGGGTGGTAGTCACCGCTATGATATTTTTTATTATGGGCATGATGGCAGCCCATCTAGCTCACTGTGTTCGGATGGTTTCTGTATATAGACTTATAAGACTTGATAAATAAATCATTGGTAATATAATAAATAGGATCTCACCTACCCTATAACAACCATAAGACAAATATAGACCAATATAATTCATAAACTCAGGTTGAGGACTAATGGTTCGGAAGCATACCATGAGTCGATTTACCCATAATCACAATAAGTATATAATTATGATGTATGCATGTAATTATACCCTGAAGTTATTTATGTCACCAGCACTGATGTTGTTTGAGGACATATTGGAGAAACAAAATTGTGATTCGAGTCTTCAAAAAATCAAACAGGAGATTCTAGAAGGGAAGGGCGATGGTTTTCGTATCGCCGACGGGGGAGTATTATACCTTAGGGATCGTCTATGTATCCCTAATGATCTGGAGCTGCGGGGAAAGATATTAGCGGAAGCTCACGAAACCCCTTATTCGATGCATCCAGGATCTACCAAAATGTATCAAGATTTGAAGGAGAAATTTTGGTGGTCCGGCATGAAGAGGGATGTGGCTCAGCACGTGAGTACTTGCCTGACTTGCCAAAGAGTGAAGGCAGAACACCAGCGATCCGGCGGAGTTCTACAGCCACTCCCGATTCCGGAGTGGAAATGAGAAGATATCTCTATGGATTTCATTTCCGGACTTCCCAGGACTACAAACGGATATGATGCGATATGGGTAATTGTGGACAGGTTGACAAAGTCTGCTCACTTCCTAGCAGTCCAGATGACTTATTCGATTGAGCAACTAGCTCAATTATATGCGAGGGAGATAATTAGACTCCATGGAGTTCCCAAGACTATCACTTCTGATAGGGATGGTCGCTTTACCTCACATTTTTGGGAATGCATCCAGAAGTCTCTTGGCACTAAACTGCGGTTCAGTACTGCTTTTCACCCTCAGACTGACGGGCAGACGGAACGAGTAAATCAAGTATTGGAGGATATGTTAAGAGCTTGTGCCCTGGATTTCAAAGGAAGTTGGTGCCGATATCTATGTTTAGCGGAATTCGCTTACAATAATAGCTACCAAGCTACTATCGGAATGACACCCTATGAAGCTTTGTACGGGAGGAGATGTAGGTCTCCAATTTGTTGGTACGAAGGTGGTGAAAAGAAGGAAATGGGGCTCACGACGGATCTCGTCAACGACACCACCCGAGCTATCCAGAACATTCGGCAACGGATTGAAACTGCTCAGAGCCGGCAGAAGAGTTATGCGGATGTTCGGCGTAGGTCACTGGAATTTGAGGTTGGAGATCTGGTATTTCTCAAAGTGGCTCCTATGAAAGGGGTAACGAGATTTGGGAAGAAAGGAAAACTAAGTCCGCGATATGTGGGGCCGTACCCGATTCTGAAAAGGGTTGGCAAGGTGGCATATGAACTAGAGCTGCCTCAAGAGATGTCGGCGATCCATAACGTGTTTCATGTGTCGTTACTCAAGAAGTGTATTCTAAACACAGATCAAGTGATCGAGCCACAGACAGTACAAGTTCAGGAAGACCTAAGTTTTGAAAGCCGACCTATACAAATCTTGGATCGGGAAATCAAAAAGCTAAGGAGCAAGGAGGTGCCCTTAGTCAAGGTCTTATGGCAAAGTCAGCGGTTCGAGGAAGCTACCTCGGAACGCGAGGACTAGATGAGACGCAAGTACCCGGAGCTATTCTAAGTTCGAGGACGAACTTTCACGAGGTATGGGGGATTGTAACGACCCAGAAAATTCTCTTAATATCTTCTTTAAAATAATGAGCATGTCTAGATAATTTTCCGAGGGACCTAGAAATATTAGTACGAACCTTAGTTTAGAAATCCATGATTTTCTCATTTAATTTGAGAAACTAAGTACTAATGGGCCTTATATGGGCTTTTTAGTACCATGGTTATTGGTAGATTTTGGGCAAAATTTAATATAAATATACATGGATTGTAATTGGGAATATTAGCATGATTATGGGTGAATTTTAGGAAAATTTTCGGAAATAATGGAAAATAAAATAAAAATAAAATAAAAATAAAGTGCATGCACCAAGGATTGAACGTTGGACCTCTTGTACTACCATGCATGCACTAACCAATTCACCTAGCAAGGGAGTTCTATGAGAGAATGAAGTGGATTTTGGTTAAGGCTTAGGAAAATGAAGAGTCATCAAGAGAAGAGACACCATGACTCTTCACTTACCCTCCTTAATGTAGCATAAAAGCATAGGAGAAGGAGTTACATTTCTCCTCTCTTCTTCCATCAAGTCATTTGCTCTTCTCTCCTTCTTCCTCCCTCTCCTAGCCGAAACCCACAAGCCCCATTTTCCCTTGGAAAAGTTTCACAAGAAGGCTTCATCTTCAAGATCCAAGGTTCTTGTTCAAGGTTACAAAGGCTAGAGGTGGCTAAAAAGCAACAAGATCTTCATCTTCTTCCCCATCTAAGGTTTAAAACTAAGATAATCTAAGGTAAGACTCCCTCACCTGTGGTATGATAGTTCTCTTTGTTATTTATCAAAATATGAAGTTTGTTTGAGTTTGATGTTGAGAAAACCATGACTTGGACCCCTATAACTTTCGGCCACCATAGTTTTTAGGTCCAAGATGATGTTAAAAATCTTACTCATGCTTACTAATGTTTTCCCATGTTGAATATAGGTTAAAATATGTTTTGGAGAATTTTTGGAGTACCCTAGCATCCTAAGGGTTTCGGCCAACACCATGAACTCATGGTTAGGGTTGGATCTAAACCTTCAAGGGTATGTCTTGTATACCCTCATGATACAAGGGAGGTTGGGGATGTTTTATGTGAATTTTCACATGGCCTAGAGACCCTACAAGTTTCGGCCAAGATGGATGATAGGGCAAGGAGTTAGGGTTTGTTGCAAGTATGGGTTCCAATGGCTCCTATGGCATGGTATGGATGGGGTTAGATGTTTAATTGGAATTTTTATGAATTTTCCATGGACCCATGGTCCATGTATGTTTCGGCCAACCCTAGGAAGAAGGGCTAGGAGTTAGGGTTAACCCTAAAACATGAGCCCTAATAGTTCCTATGACTTTATAAGTAATGTATGGTCTTTTACTTACCTTATGCTACCTTACATGACATTTGAATGGTTGAACCCTTCCCTTACAAGTTTCGGCCAAGCCATGTAAATGAGGGTTTAGGTGGAGTTAGGGTTTCAAGAATGATTGTTTATGGCTTATTATGATGTAAATATATAGGTTCAAGCATGTGGTAGAAATTATGTTACCTTTAACCCTAACCTTAGGTGTTATATGTCATGTTTGATATGTTTATGTTAGATGCCATGGTTATTTTATGTATCATGATCATGCAAGTTAGATGAATTAGGAGAATGGTCTATGTGAATATGTCATGTTTTATGAATATAATGCAATGCTTACCTTATGTATCATGATCATGCAAGCTCTATGAATTAGGATGATGGTCTAGGTAAACATGTCATGTTTTATGAATACAATGCAATGCTTACCTTATATACCATGATTATGCAAGCACCATGAACAAGAATGATGTTTATGCAAGCATGCTATGTTTATGAATGAAGATAATGCTTATGCCTTAGGGCATCATGATGCTATGCATTAAGTATGAACGATGAAAGGTCAAGTATGATTTATGTCATGCTTCATGTAACAAGGTTATGCTATGTTTAAATATGCCATGAATGTTCTATGAATAATGAAGCATGTGAAGTTATTTTACTTTATGAATGGGCTTGTACCGGACCGAAGTATGGGTCCAAGGGATGGGTACCTTAAGAACGGCCCGGTTTTGGACTACCGACTATGCTGTCCACGGTTCTGTCACTACCGTAGCTGTGCAACAGGGATGGGCACCTTAAGAACGCCCCGGTTCTGGGACTACCGACTATGCTGTTCTTACCCTAGTAGGTCAGGGCTCGCTACCTCGTATTTACTTAGGGATGCGCGCTTATGATGTATGTATGTGGTACAAGCCGGGGACCCCAATGATGTTATGATGATGTTTAAGTATTTAAAAGTATGATTTTAAAAGTAAACATCCTTATGTATAAGCATTCGACTCATGCATTCTTTCATGTTATGCATCATGCCATGATAGAATATGTTTTACGCCCATGTCTTATGTTAAGAATGATGCATGATAGTAAATGCTTTATGCTTAAGTTTATGTTAAGAATATGCCTATGGTTTAGGTTATGTATCATGTCATGTTAAATATGTTTTATGTTTATATGCATGTCATGTATCATGCTATGTTAGATATGTTTTATGTTTATATGTATGTCATGTATCATGCCATGTTAAATATGTTTTATGGTTATATGCATGCCATGTTAGATATGTTCTATGTTTATATGTATGCCATGTATCATGCCATGTTAAATATGTTTTATGTTTATATGCATGCTATGTATCATACCATGTTAGATATGTTTTATGTTTATATGTATGCCATGTATCATGCCATGTTAAATATGTTTTATGTTTATATGCATGCCATGTATCATGCCATGTTAGATATGTTTTATGTTTATATGTATGCCATGTATCATTCCATGTTAAATATGTTTTATGTTTATATGTATGCCATGTATCATGCCATGCTAAGGATGGTTGATGTCTTATGCTTATGATTCATGCCAAGTATCAAGTTATGTTAATGTTTTGTGTGCTTATGTTTAAGTGACGAATGGTTTAGTGAGTAGGAAAGAGTCTTACTAAGCCTATGTGCTTATAGTCTTATTTCCTTATACCGCAGATCAAGCAAGAGGACAATAGGGGAAGCAGCAGGAGGGACAAGAGTATGTGTGTGTTAGTGACTTGGCCAAGAAGGAGATATATTTACAAGTCTTTTGCTAAAACTTTACGTTTGCTACTTATGTGCTTAATGAATGACTTATGTGACTTTATGATATGATGCTAAGTATGATATGATGTTAAGTATGATGTTATTATGCTAAGTTCCCTGTCACCATGTTAGGAAGGATAGTTAGGTGCATGTATGTGTAAGATTTAAGTATTCCGCTGCCTTACGATGTTCACATGCCCTAAGTATGTTAGCGTAACGCCGCTTTATGAAAAAGAAAAAAAAAGCGGGCGTTACTTGTTGAGTGTGTTTTGTTTCGATTTACATCTTAAATATTTTCGTTTGGCATTGTAATATTTAGCTACTTCGGGGCTTTAGCCCTTGTGTTACTTTGATGCTTTATTTTTTTTGTCATATATGAAACATCTGGTTATGCTTTTATGTTATCTTATGAGGTTTGATTTCATGACTTGCTAGTATTTTGTTGTTTGAAATTCGTGAAGTGCTATTGAATGATAAGATATGGCTTATATGGGCATAAGGGAAGGTTCATGCATGTTTATCTAAAGGGTAAGAGATAAATGGAGGGGGGAGATTTTGTTATATTGAGAGTATATAAAGGAAAAGGAGGATTTGGAAGCAATTCTTGGTGTGAAATGATAATGGACGGTTTTAGCAAACACATAGATTCATATATGTATTTCAAAGTGGATACAAAATGACCATTTGTGAGGAAATTGGAGGTTGTACCAAAAGTCAAGCACATTTGATATTTTTCTTGAAATTATATTTTTCTAGGGTAAAGTATATCCTAACAAATGTGCTTACAAATTTTTAGATTTTTTCAGATTTTCTAGAATTTTCTAGAGGTTTCTGAAATTCGGTTGGGATTTCAGAATTGTACTGCATCAGTCGACTGCCATGGGTGTTGAGAATAACATAGGGCAGGGGCAGTCAACTGGTAATGCTGTATGTTGATTTCTGAGGGGTTTTTCAGATATAGGTTGAGTTCTTTTTGGCACTAGGGGTAGGATTGCCAACTTGCACTAGATCAAGAAAAAGAACGCTTCTCATCTCCTCTCCTCCTTCTCTCGCGTCGGTGATTCTCCCTCTCTCCGGCGATTTTCTCCTCGCTCTGGCAACTCTGTCAGTAGGTTCTCTCCCTCTCATTTTCTTCTCTATCCTGTTCTTCTCCTTCTTCTCACCGGTAGAGCTTCATCAATTGCCGGATCTGCCTTGCCACAGTCGGATCTGCCACGACAGTCCGACCATGGCCCTAGCCACGCCCGTCCGGCCATGGCCCTGGCCTGGCGGCCGATCGACCATGGCGCTGGCCTTGGGACCGGCCGACCATGGCCCTTGCTTGGCGACCAGTCGGCCATGGTCGCTCGACCATGGCCCTGCCCGCGGCCTGTCGGCAATGGCGCTGGTCGCAGGCGCTATCCTTCTTTCTTTTTTGAATTTACCTTAGTAATATATAGGAACACAGGTATGCTTCTAGTTTTCTTTATATATGCTCATGCATAAGGCAATGCCTACGTGCACTTTCCATTAGCTAACTTTGTATTGGAAATCTAATTTCACAACTTCAAACTCAATGCAAAATAGGATCTCATTAATGTGAAAAAAATAATATTATTAGCAACATCATGAAATTTGGCATTGTATCTCAGCTTGTTGATAACATCACACATAACAGGTACATATTTGAGCCAACTATTTTTCTGTAGTACTTTTAGAAATGTGGATTTAATAACGTAAATATTTAAATGTAGGATCATACATGGACAAACATGTGATGATATAGATAAACCTAGCTAGGGCATCTATACTTGTAACTAATCATAATCCCATCACACGTAGGTGATATAATTGTCTTATGTATCTTGCATTTTGAGAGTGCAGCCTCAAATCTAATTCCATGCTAGTTGGTGCTTGCGAATGTAAAGTTTTGCCCACTGAAGGCCACCAAGTTATTGTGTCACTCAATACCTAATTGGTATTGATGCTTTATATGATACATTCATTAGTTGTTTTTTGTATCAGGCAATACAAAGATATTAATTTCCAGGAAAAGTGAGTGAGCTACTATGCATTCTTCCTTTTTCTTCTTGCTATTCTCTGCTCAATCTATTAGGGCTGTCAATGAACTAGATCTTCATGGACAAGTTTGGTATTTGGTTGAATAAGTTCATAAATATCGGTTCAATAGAAGCCTGATTTGTTAACGGTTATGAACAAAATTTGTGGACAATCAATGAATGAATTTATGTATTAATTTGTGTAAGTCTTAATGATAAATTTATTTCTCATTTTTGTTTATTCAAATACATAAAAAATCAAATTCACAAGTTATTCTAATAAACAAGCTTGATAAGAAAATGAGCAAGCTTGAACACAGTCAAGCAGAGATTGACTTAACTCCTTTACACTCCCATAATCTGTCCTCACAGTACTGTCACGGTATGATCACCGACTAGACAATACTATTACATCATCCCCTGTCAGTTAGTGTATTCATTTGATTACTCTCTTGCATCTGTTGTATCTAACAAACACCAAGAGATAGAGACAGAGGTAATCAACATTATCTTCTTTACAATTTTATCTTGATCAAAACTATTCCATTCATAATCGAGCCCAGTTTAGTTGAAAAATGCTTTACCCCAAAATAAAAGCTTAATTGAATCTCATTTAAGCTCAATTTTTGTAGGTTTATATTAGGCGTGTTCGGAGATACACTTATCTTCATTGACCTTTGTTAGATATATCTTTACATATTGTTTATATGTTATTTTAATAAAGATAGGATAAGTATATTATCTAATATTTTAATTTCATTTGTTAATTTTTTTAGATCCTCTTTTTTAATGTGAATTTAATAGATAATGACCATTAGTTTATCTTATTTTAAGCCGACAAAATGCAGAATGAAAGAAGTTGGATGTATAATAAAAATTTACCAAACCGTAAGGGTTTAACTGATGAATTTATGACTGGATTAACAAAATTTATGATTTTTGCTTCTAGTAAAGTTCAGTACATGGATGATAATAAGATAAGGTGTCCGTGTAGAAAATATCACAATAAAAAAAAATTCTACACGATAAAGTTGAAGAACATCTATGTAGATTTAGATTTACACCAAATAATTATAATTGGACATGTCATGGTGAACCATTCATAGCTGATGAGAATGTTGAACAAAACATACAAGTTTCAGTTAGTGAAGCTTGTAGTTATTATAATCAGTTAAATCCATATAAGAGGATGGTAATTGATGCAACGGGTCAGAATTTCATTCCCGATTCTCATGGTGCAAGTTCTAGCTATCCTCCATCAGTAGAACAAATATTTACTACTTATACATCACCGTTGGAGGATCCAGGCGAAGTACCACCTGCTGATGAAACATATCTTCAATTTCAAAATGTATTGGGTGCTGCTGATGAACTATTATGGGCTGGTTGTGATAGTCATACTAAATTATCTGCTACAGCAAGATTGTTGAATGTCAAGGCAGAACATAATGTGTTGCAAGATTGCTTTAATGATTTTGTTCAAGTTATGATAGAGTTTTTATCACATGATCACATACTTCCCAATGATTTTTATAGTGTGAAAAAACTGGTGAAAGAATTGGGTCTTCCTGTAGAAAGAATTGATGTTTGCAGAGATGATTATATGCTATATTGGGGGCATGATGTTGAAATAGATGTTTGTAAATTTTGTAATCAAGCTAGTATAAGAGTACCACACAGAGTCAACAAGGACGTAAATCATATAGTCATCTATTTTATTTACCTTTAACTCCAAGGTTACAAAGGCTTTATGCATCTAAGGCAACTGCTGAACATATGATTTGACATGCAAATAATCAAACAGAAGAGGGGTTAATATGTCATCCATCAGGTAAAGAGGCATAGAAAAATTTTGATAGAATATATCCGAAATTTGCAAAGGAGACTAGAAATATTAGATTAGGGCTTTGTGTAGATGGATTTGCTCCATTTGGGAAATCAGGATGAATTATTCATGTTGGCCAGTTATTTTAACTTCGTATAATCTTTCACCTGGGATGTGCATGAAAACACCTTATATATTTTTAACATTGGTTGTGCCTGGCCCGAAAAATCCGAAGAAGTTAATAGATATTTATATGCATCCACTGATTGCGGAATTGAAACAATTATGGGTTAAAGGTTTTCCTACCTACGGTGTTCATACAATTCAGACGTTTATGTTGAAGGCAGCTCTTCTTTGGACAATAAATGACGTTCCTACTTATGGTATGCTTTCGGGTTAGAGTACTGCTCGGATCTTAGGATGCCCAATATGTATGGAAAGATCAAAATCAATCAGATTGAAACATGGGAAGAAAGCTAGTTATTTTGATTGTCATAGACAATTTTTACCACTAGCTCATAATTTCAGAAGGAATAAAAATGAATTCACTAATAATAGAATTGAAAGAACACCTCCATCATTGAGTTTAACAGGCGAACAAATTTGGTACCGAGTGGTTAACCTTCCATCTGTTATTGAAAAACCACATAATATAACATATGAGTATGGGAGTACATATAAATGGACTAAAAAGAGTATATTTTAGGATTTACCATATTGGTTTAATCTTATGCTTCATCATTATCTCGATGTAATACATATTGAGAAGAATGTTTTTGATAATTTGATTAATACAGTGATGGATATCAATGGAAAAACGAAAGACAATTTAAATGGAAGAAAAGATACACGACTCATTTGTAATAGGCCTACTCTTGATGTTGATGAAAATAGTAGGGGACCAAAGCCAAAGGCAGTTTATACATTGAATAAGGCTCAAAAGGTGTTATTTATGAATGGTTGAAATCATTGAAATTTTCAGATGGTTATGTCTCTAATCTTGGAAGATGTGTGGATATGAAGGAATATAAATTGAGTGGTTAGAAAAGTCATAATTGTCAAATATTCATACAGAGACTCATTCCTATTGCTTTTAAAGAAATATTACCAAAGTTTGTATTGGGTGCCATGGAGTTAAGCATTTTCTTACATGATATTTGCTCAATAGTTTTGAAACATCTGCACATGGAGATGTTAGAGAGAGACATTTCGATAATTATATGTTATTTGGAAAGGATATTTCCACCGTCATTTTTTGATTCAATGGAACATCTTTTGATTCACTTACCATATGAGGCAATAGTTGGCGGAGCAATCCATTTCCGATGGATGTACCCATTTGAAAGGTAAAATGTTTATCTTTTATACTTTAACTATCTGAATTCATAAATATTTATTCATTTTAATATATATAATATATCTAATACAATTTATTTTATTACCAACATATTCTTATATCATTTGAAGAAAAAAGTGAAAAATAAAGCACGAGTTGAAGCCTCTATTGTTAATGCATATATTGTCGAAGAAGTAACAACTTTTGCATCAATTACTTTGAGCCTCACGTGTATAGCAAACTGTTGGTCCAAGATGCATCAGTGATGTCCTCCTCTAAGTGTTTTGATGTTTGACAATATGCTTAAGTCAGTGATACATTGAACAAGAGAAGGGTAGTCAAGAAAATTGGACCAAAGTGAACCAAAGTCCTAGTTAACCTAGGCACTAAGTCCTGGTTCGTGGAATTGGGCACTAAGTCCTAGCCGAGGGCTGGGTACCTAAGACCTGACCGAGGGTTAGACACTAAGTCCTGGTTCGTGGAATTGGGCACTAAGTCCTGGCCGAGGGTCGGCCACCTAAGACCTGACCGAGGGTTGGGCACTAAGACCTGGTGAGTGAAGCTGGGTACTAAGACCTGGTTGTGAGATTGGGCAAAAGTCCTGGTGAGTGAAGCTAGGCAAAAGTCCAACCGGATGGGCCGGGTGACAACCGTCTCCTAAGAGGAGTAGGTGAAAGGTGCGTTCCCGGGGATGGGAACTTAGGCGTCGGCTTGACCTAGGGTTTCACGGAAATCTGAAGTCAGAACCAAGTCCTTAAGGTTAAGATTATCTACTTGTTTGTCTTGTGTTTGTGTATCTTGCAGGTACCTAAAACTGAAGAGAAAACAGACAAACAAACACAAAGAGGTTGAAAAATAGCTTCCCGGGCGCCCCTATTGATACAGGCACCCCCATTGATACATGCACCCCTATTAAGTCAGGCGCTTGAATGAATCAGGCGCCTCCTTCAATACAGGCGCCCAATAAGGCAGGTTTATCAGCTTTACGAGTTCAGTGCAAGGATGAGCTTTGACCAAGGTTTATGAGGCGCCTCATAGCATCACGAGCGCCCTAGACAATACTATAAAAGTGGCTTCGACCCCTCAACTCAACACAACAATCCGAATATCATTCTGAGCTTTCTGAGTGACGACAAAGTGCTAAAGACGAGGCTCTGTGACCAAGGAGGCTCCGGGAGGAAGTGCGTGACACTTCAAAGATCTAGATCGGCCAAGTCTTCGACCTTTTTCGTTTGGTTTGAATTTACATTCTGCAATTATTCTCCGTACTATTTTTTATTGTAAATCTTGCACTGTAAGATGGGTTTCTCCGCCTCCGGAAAGTCTGGAAAGGAGACCATTAGTGGATGGGTGTTCCCGTACTTAGGCCTTGGATGTACTGACCCTGGGGGGTCGGGAACCAAGTAAAAATCCCGTGTGTAATCTGTGTTGTCGTTTATTTTTCTGTGTGTGTTTTCCGCTGTGCTACTAACTCTGTGATCAGAACGAACATTCGAAAGACGAGTTTTCTACGAAGTTTCCGCACCGGTCCCATAAGTGGTATCAGAGCCTCTATCGACGGCACTGGTCCCACAAGTGGTATCAGAGCCTGGTCGCTCTTCACTGGACTAACAGCCGACGGAGCAAAGACGCCAGGAGTTGTGGGGGAGCCTAGGGGTGAATCTGGTACATTTTTTTAATGTCAATTTTTAAATTCCATATTATATGTTTCAAGTGCAGGGAGAGAGGACACTATAAAAATCAGTGTCCTACTCGTAAGACTCGTTCTTCACTGGCGGTAAAGGAAATACCAGCACCCGGAGTCCGGAGGGACAAGAGCCACATGAAGTGCTTCAAATGTCAAAAGTAAAGATACTAAAAGAATAAGTGTCCGACAAAGGTACGAAAAATTTACGTTCTAAAAAATTTACAAATTACTGCACTGTCATATGGTAATTTAGATAATTTTTCTGATAAATTAGAATTATTGTATATAAATATCTTGCATGATCAGTTACAAAATATAGATAAGGTTAAAATATCAAAAATTAACTGTTTAATCTTTAATGTTAATTCAATAATTTCTAGAATTAATTCTGATAATTTTAAGGATATTTCTAGAATTAATTCTGACAATTTTAAGGATATTTCTAATATTAATTCTGATAATCTCACTGTTAATTCTAAAATTAAATCTGAAAATGCTAATGATAATTCTGAAATTAATTCAGAAAATTTTGAGATTAATCCTAAAAATATTGAAGATATTTCTGAGGATAAACATGAGTTTTCTGAAAATATTTTTGAGGATATTAAAGATGATGTTAAGGATAACATTGAAAATATTTCTGAAGAATTTTTTGAAGATATTGGATATGAAATTCTTTTAGATAATAATTTAATTATTTTCCTGGATAATCCTGAAACATTAACTAGTGGCCCAAATTACTCCACTTACTATGAAGATGTAGAAGGATGTGATTTTAATGATGAGGATAAGCAAGAAATTGAATTTTCTACAATTAAGGCTATAGTGAATAAAGTTTACAAAAAGTCAAACAAATCAAAATTGTTAGAAAAACTTGAAAAATTAGATAAAGAAGAAACAGTAAATGAATCAGATATTTTCAAAATAATGAAAATGATGAAATTAAACCCATAACTTTTAACCAACCCAGAAATTTTGAAACATAAATCAAGTTAAATCTCAAAAACTTTAATTAAATTCTAATTAATTTTTTTACCTTAATTATTTCATCCTTAATAAATCTTTATCTTTAAATAATCTTTTTGACCTTAATTTTTAAACTATTCTAACTCTAATTAAGTTGCAATTAATTTAAGTAATCCTTAATCTTCAAGTTCAATTAATCCTTAATATTCAACTTCAATTAATGCAATTAATTCTTAATATTCAACTTCAATTAATTCTTAATTAATTCTTAATATTCTAATTTAATTAATTCTTAATTAATTCAATTAATCCTTAATTAATTAAATTAATTCAATTAATCCTTAATTAATTCAAATCCAATTAACCCTTAATTAACTTTATTCATATCCAATTAAATATAATTAACCTAATAAATTCAAATTAATTCCTAATTAATTTAACTTCAATTAGTTTTTTTAAATTAATTTAACTCTAAATAACTTAAACTCAAACTAAATTAAATCATACCCAAACTGCAATAATTAATTTAATAAAATTAAATATGTCAAAGTGGGTTGGCATATTCGCGAGTTCACACGACATGTATCAAATCGGGAATTTGATACATTTTTAGAAACTTAATTAAATGCCTTGACTTGTTTTGAATCATGCATTAATATCATGTACATGCATATGTTATTTCTTTAAAATTTATGTCATGTCATTCATGTTTAATTTTATGCATGATTTAGAACGGTCATAGGAAAAAGACTAGTTGAAACTTGAACAACCTAGTATTAGGTGGAGGGGAGATGATAGTACGTTAGGGAAGCCGTCTGGTGGAACTAGCCGAAGCTACCAATCCAAAACCTAAGCTAGTTAGACCAAAATTTTTCAAGAAATAATTTGAAAATGAATTTTCGATAAAAGGCTTTGTCAAGGAAAGAGTTGTTGCTCCAATAAGGCCACGACTAAAGAAGGCCTCTGTGGCTCGCCAAGACCTGGAAGCTGACTACCGAAAATCTAATTCAGTTTACTATTTGATAAATTTGAATCTAACACAAGTTTCGATTAAATCTTAGATTTAACAATAAATTAAGAAAAATTGTTCAAGCATCTCACAATGCACCCATAAGGCAACCATGTTTGCTTGTATTGAGATATCTAGAATGGGTGAGATGTTAAGGATTAACAAAGTGAAAAATACTTTTCAAAATTGTTTTCCAAAATTCTTAGAATATTTTTCTAAAAATCTATTTTCAAAATAGTGCTTTAACATAATAATGTTTTTATGGATTTCATGCTTATCTGCGTGCTTATATATTATACATTTTCAAAATTATATCTTTTAAAAAATTGTTTGACCTACACAATTAGACACAAGCCTCTTAGGTCAACACTAAAGTCCCATAGGGCACTTAGAAAGAGTCAAATGGTGTTAGATACAGGGGGAGTGATTTATTCTCTTAATTATTTTTTTTTTCAAAAATGTGTTTCGAAAACTGTGCTTTAAAATCACTATCATTTCAAAATCTGTTTCGAAAACTATGCTTTAAATTATCATCATTCTGAATTTTTTTTTTCTTTCGAAAAGTGTCTCCTTGAGAATTACCACACTCGAAATATCGTTCATTCTGTTGATTTTGATAAACCCTAAAGACACAGAGGAGGTCTACTTCATGATCTACAAGGACTCATAGGATGTGTCAAATTTAGGGGGAGTCTAAATCAAAGAAATTATTTCTGATATTTTTTTTAAATTATTAGATAGTTCTTATAATTTGAATCAAACCTTAAGACTCAGAGGAAGATCGCTTATAGTCAACATGCTTCCTAGGACTGGGTCATGTTTAAGGGGATGTCAAATTAAAAGAATTATTGAACATTTTCAAAATATTTTTTCATTCACTATATTTTCAAAATCTTTTTGAAAACATAAGTAATTGTTTCAAAATACTATCGTTTTAAATCATTTTGTTTATATATACATCATCACTTTCAAAAACAATTTTTAGCTTATCAATTTTTTGGGAAATAATACTTACTTGAATTTGGAAGAATTTCTAAGACACTTAAGAAAATGTCCTTGCAGTTAATAAGGTTTCCTAGGATTGTGTTAGACTGAAAAATAAACTAAGTCAAGTAAAGTATTATGTTTTCAAAATAAGATTTTCGTAATATGTACAAAATGTCTTTTACAAGTACTTATGTTTTTTTAAAAATACATAATATCTTTTAAAAGTACTTATATGTTTCAAAAATGCATGATATCTTTTAAAAGTACTTATATGTTTTTTTAAAAATGCGTAATATCTTTTAAAAGTACTTATATTGTTCAAAAACGCATAATGTCTTTTAAAAGTACTTATATGTTTTTAAAATGCATAATAGTTTTCAAAAGTGTTAATATTTTTCAAAAAGTGCAAAAATCTCTAAGTGAAATATTGTTGAAAAATGCATATTTTTCTACGGAAAAAATCTTTTATGCAATCCCTTTTGAAAATCTCTCTAGATTGAAATGTCTCTAAGGAAATATTTTTTAAGTGAAAATTTTCTGAGTCCAAAACGTTTGTTGAAAGTTCAAAATATTTTTTCGATTTGCACAATACTTTTCAAAGTGAAATTTTTTGGGTGCAATTTAAGTAAAATTAATTTTCTGTTGGTACAATTGTATTTTTTTACAAGCTTGTTGCTTTCAAAGATTAATGCAAAGTGTTTCGAAAGGAACTTTTTATTGTTGGTGCAAATATTTCTGTCGTGTTTTTTGATGTATGACAAAGGGGGAGAGTGAGAGCATAAGTTAGAAAATTTTTTTTCTTGCCAAAGGATCAATGAAAATCAAAAAGTCTTTTTCAAAAAAGGGGGAGAGTGAGCTTATGTTAGAAATGTTTTTCTCCCAAAGATCAAAATGTATTTTCAAAACTTAGATTTTTTTTTTCAAGGTTCATAATTTAGCTCTTTCATCCAATCTAACTTAAGATATTGTCAAACATAAAAAGGGGGAGATTGTTGGTGCAAGATGCATCAGTGATGCCCTCCTCTAAGTGTTTCAATGTTTGACAATATGCTTAAGTCAGTGATACATTGAACAAGGGAAGGTTAGTCAAGAAAACTAGACTAAAGTGAACCAATGTCCTAGTTAACCTAGGCACTAAGTCCTGGTTCATGGAATTGGACACTAAGTCCTAGCCGAGGGCTGGGCACCTAAGACCTGACCGAGGGTTGGGCACTAAGTCCTAGTTCATGGAATTGGGCACTAAGTCCTAGCCGAGGGTCGGGCACCTAAGACCTGACCGAGGGTTAGGCACTAAGACCTGGTGAGTGAAGTTGGGCACTAAGACCTAGTGAGTGAAGTTGGGAACTAAGACCTGGTTGTGAGATTGGGAAAAATTCCTAGTGAGTGAAGCTAGGCAAAAGTCTAACTGGATGGGTCGGGTGGCAACCGTCTCCTGAGAGGAGTAGGTGAAAGGCGCGTTCCCGGGGATGGGAACTTACGTGTCGGTTTGACCTAGGGTTTCATGGAAATCCGAAGTCAGAACCAAGTCCTTAAGGTTAAGATTATCTACTTGTTTGTCTTGTGTTTGTGTATCTTGCAGGTACCTAAAACTGAAGAGAAAGCAGACAAACAAACACAAAGAGGTTGAAAAACAGCTTCCCGGAAGCCCCTATTGATACAGGCGCCCCCATTGATACAGGCGCCCCTATTAAGTCAGGCGCCTGAATGAATCAGGCACCTCCTTCAATACAGGCGCCCAATAAGGCAGGTTTATAAGCTTTGCGAGTTCAGCGCGAGGATGAGCTTTGACCAAGGTTTGTGAGGCACCCCATAGCATCACGGGATCCCTAGACAATACTATAAAAGGGGCTTCGACCCCTCAACTCAACACAACAATCCGAATATCATTCTGAGCTTTTCGAGTGACGACAAAGCACTAAAGACAAATCTCTGTGACCAAGGAGGCTCCGGGAGGAAGTGTGCGACACTTCGGAGATCCAGATCGGCCGAGTCTTCGACCTTTTTCATTTGGTTTGAATTTACATTTTGTAGTTATTTTCCATACTATTTTTTATTGTAAATCTTGCACTGTAAGATGGGTTTCTCCGCCTCCGAAAAATTCGGAAAGGAGACCATTAGTGGACGGGCGTTTCAGTGCTTAGGCCTTGGATGTACTGACCCAGGGAGGGGGGGGGGTCGGGAACCAAGTAAAAATTCCGTGTGCAATCTGTGTTGTCGTTTATTTTTCTGTTTGTGTTTTTTGCTGTGCTACTAACTCTATGATCAGAACGAACATTCGTAAGACGAGTTTTCTACGAAGTTTCCGCAAAATTTTTACGGTCGATATTCACCCCCCCTCTATCGACGGCACTGATCCCACACAAACAACGAAGACCAGGAGGAAATGATGAGGGACCTATTGATCCTAATTTGAAAGCTTTATCAATTTTTAATTATCTTGGTCGATGATAGGTATAATTTTGTTGATCATTTTAGTTGCTAAAATCCAAATTTGACCCATATTTTACATGCTTAATCTTGCATTTATTCTAGGTTCTAGAAATTACTACTATTTTGGACTTAAATCTTGATCATTTGAATTATTTTTGCCACTAAATTTTTGATCTATTTTTGTAGGCATGGAAGAATCATGGACCTAGGGCATGCTGGGTCAAACTTGAGTCGGAAGTGGACCCGGATCGAGTGATCATGCTTCAGATTAATCTGGGCCGTTCGATTCAAAAACGGCTAGATCTAAGCCATTTGGGAACCTTTGAGGCAATCCGAGCTAGGGTTGAGGTTGATCAAGCACTCAGGTCAAGATCTGAGATTTTCATCCAAATCAGAGATCGTTCAACCGTTGGATCAAGCTCAGAGGGCTCTAGACTGTCCATTAAAAGATCAGGTTGATCTGGGTCATCCATTGCAAATCTGGAAGATCTGAGCTACCTAGAGGCAGATCTCGACCCTTGATCAACATCATCAAATTTTGGGTTCGATCAGAGCAGTTACGACCGTTGGATTCGTCCAAATCAATCGCAGCCGTTGGATTTAAAGTATTTAATCAAATTTTCTGCACAGAGCACAGTGTCGCATCTTCGCCGCAAGCCTTCGTCTTCTTCAGCAGTTCTTTGAGTTTTTTTCAATTTCTTCATCTAAGGGGCGCGACCACCTCAATTCCTCCATTAGATCATGTTCTAGATCCTTGGGAAGCTATTGCCGTGAAGATTCCAGCTCCGAATTGGCCAAGAACAGAGCCGAGTGAGGGTTTCCTCAGTTCTGCCATCGATTGCCTTAATCTCAGTTTTGTTCCATCCGTCATCTATCTGAGCTATCTGGAGGGGTTCTCTAGAGTGCTCGGTTCATCCCCAACCCATCAGCGCAAGTGGACAAGGCTAGATTAAGGAAATCGAATGGGTATTCAGCTTGGATCAGAGTGGAAGCTGGATTGATTTGTAGAGATTGTTTTTCCATTGATTTGTTGAGCTTAGGGGTTCAAGGCTCACCCTTGTGTGACGACAAGGAGTACTTGAGCTAAGGGAGTGATTGAGGCTTAGATTGTTTAGTGAATTTTCAATTTATTAGCTGTAGTTTTCGTTTCTGCAATCTGTTCCATTTCGGAACTTTGTATCAGCTACTTAGTTTTCTTCTTTGAAACTTTTATGCTTTAATTAGTTTCAACTCTGCAAGTTAATGAGATAGATTGCATGATAGTGGGTAATTAGATTTAACTTCAGTTTGTTTTTACACTCTAGTTCTTGCGTATCAGTTTCGTTTCTGCATATCAGTCTTTCTTCCTTGCGTATCAATTAGAATCTTCAGCTTTTGAATTTTGTATCAAGCTAGTTCCAGTTTTCTTCTTCTGAATTCACATTGCGGGTTGTGTCGTTTACAAAGCTTTTTAGTTCGATTTCTTCAATTGGTTTAAACTTATGCGTATTAGTTTTAATTCTGCACAAATTTAGCTCCATTCTACAATTTAGTTCTCATTTCTGCAAATTTGTTTTACTTATGCAATTCTTCATTTGTAGTTCCTGAATTTTACATCAAGTGAGCTTTAATTCTTATCTTTTAAGTTCACATTGCAGCTTGCCTCCTTTACATCAGTTTACTTTTCTGCGTTCCAGTTTTTACAGTTAGCAGAGTTTGTATCATTTCAGCATTTCTTCAGCTCGTGTCTGCATTCCGGATTCCAGTTCATCAGGGGAGGTAGTTTGATGGTGGACTATTGTACCTGATTTCGGCTTGTTTTGAGAGTTTCTGTACTCGGTTGTTCCAGCATTTCGTGTCTTCAGTTTCTAAATTCCATTCATTCAATACCTGCACATCATTTCTGCATTTTGTGTGTTTTTGAGTTAATCAACGTTTGGTTCTTAATTCCTTCACTTAGTCTTGCATATTTCTTCCCTAATAGCCTGGTTCCCAAATTGAATTGATCAGTTTAAATTTCTGAGTTGTCAGTTTACCATTTCTGAAATTAGTGTTAGTTTTTCGACACAAAGTTTTCCTTCATCCTAGCGTATCAAGCTTGTTGAATTTCTGCAGATTGTATCAAGTGCAGCATTAGCACTGTTTATTCATTTGCTTAGCTTTTTGATTTGCATTTGATAGCACTTTTGTCTTTCTTTCAAATTCGGTTTAGCTGCCTTGGTAGATTAAGCTTTCTATTGGCTAAGTTCCTTAGTTGCCATCACTTGTTTAGTTCATTTAGTTAAAGTTCTTTTCTTTTCATTTCATTTTCATTTCTAATTGTAATCCAAACACAAATCATATTTGAAGCCCGAAAATATTCGACGACACATAAATTCGAGCCTGAATCAAGCAACCTCAACTAGCTCTAGGAAAAATACGACCTGTGACCCCTTTACTATGTTTTCATTCTTTGATAGCAAAAAGGGTTTCCAGCTTTATACAGGAGTCGGCTGAAATTGTTGAACTTGCTGGGATCCCTGAAAATAGGGCTGATGGGGCTGATAGGAGGGCTGAATTTGTTGTTGATAGGGCTGATAAGAGGGCTAGAATGTTGGTTGAATTTGCGGAGAATTATAGCCTTGAAAATTTTGGTTTTGAAATGGAACTTGTTGTGGTGAGGACTGAAATTGCATAGGCTGGAAACTTGGATTGTAAGGCTGTGAGGGCTGGAAATTTTGCTGGTTTTGAGGTTGGAAAGATTGAAATGCTTGAAAACGTTATTGCCCTTGCTGAATTGGCTAGAATTGAGGCTGGAATTGCTGGAATTGGGGCTGAGATTGCTGAAATGTTGGCTGAATCGACTGAAATTGGGGCTGGAAAACTTGCTGATTTTGCTGCGTTTGCTGGGATGGCTGGAAAGATTTCAGGAGTTATTGTTGCTGAGGGTTCTGTTGGTAAAAAGAATTCCCATATTTAAGATTTGGATGATCCCTCCAACCAGGGTTATAAGTGGAAGAATAGGGGTTATTCCGAGATTGAAATTGTCCCCTAACCAATGCTCAACTCCTTCATCAAGCAACCCTGTGATTTTAGTGGAAAATAAGGAGAAATCAGTGCCGAAACCAATTTTACAGCAGCCTCACCGATTGGGACTGCAGCTCAGAAATCAGCCCAAAGACTTCCGGCTCAAGAAGATGATTTGAGAGTACCTTTGCCATTCCCTCAGCATAAAACACAAGCCAAAAGACAATTGGAGGAGGAGAAGGCTAAGGAATACAATGAGCTAGTGAAACTTTTTAGTAAAGTAGAGATTAATGTACCTTTGTTGACCATGATTAAACAGATTCCTAAATATGCCAAGTTTTTGAATGATCTCTATGTTCACAAGAAGAAACTTAAGGAAAATGAGTTGGTCAGCTTGGGGAAAAATATTTCAGCACTTATTCATGCCATACCTCAGAAGTGTGAAGACCCTGGAGTATTTACTGTATCTTGTGAGATAGGGAGCACCACATTCCATGATGTCATGCTAGATTTAGGAGCTTCCATAAATGTGATGCCCAGGTCAGTCTTCCAGATGCTTGGCATAGGCCCTTTACAGCCCACTGGTGTGGTGATACAATTAGCAGACCGGAGCCAGACCCACCCAACCAGTATAATTGAAGATGTTTTGGTAAAGGTAAAGGAGCTGATATTTCCTGCAGATTTTTATATCTTAGATATGGAGGGAGATTATCTTGCACACCGTTCTCCACCTATTTTAGCAAGACCTTTTCTTAAGACTGCTAGAACCAAAATAGATGTTTATGATGGTATGTTTTCCATGGAGATTAGAGACACGGTAGTTTAGTTTAGCATTTTTGATGCTATGAAGCACCCGAGAGAGGACCACTCCATTATGAGCATGGAAATTCTTGAGGAGTTGGAGGATACATAGTTAGAGGCTGAGGGATTTCTACATGATTTTTCTGGAGGAGTTATTTGTTCAGAGGAGACTGAGGGAGTATTTACTGCCGAGACTGAGGATATTTCAGAAGATATTTCAGATGCATTTCCAGCTGGAGCGGTTTTTCTAGGTGTAGGGGATTGCACAGAGCCCCAAGGATCACCTATTTCTATTGAGATTTCAGAGGATACAAAGCAGAGGTATGATAGTGTAGGGGATTGCACAGAGCCCCAAGGATCACTCATACCCACTGAGGAAGGCCAGATTGAACTGAAGCCACTACCAGGCCATTTGAAGTATGCGTACCTAGGAGAGGAGCAGACTTTTCCCATCATTATTGCACAGCACTTGGAAGTAGAACAGGAAGAAAAATTATTGCAAGTCCTGAGGCGTTACAAGAAGGCAATTGGGTGGACTTTATCAGATATACCAGGTATCAGCCCAGCTATCTGTATGCACAGGATATTTTTGGAAGACAATGTCAAATCCGTGAGGCAGCCACAAAGGAGACTCAATCCACTTATCTTGGACGTTGTAAAGAAAGAGGCGACTCGACTTCTACAGGCAGGTATCATTTACCCCATTTCTGACAGTCAGTGGGTTAGTCCCATTCACGTGGTGCCCAAGAAATCTGGAGTGACAGTGGTGGCAGATGAAAGCAATGAGCTAGTGCCTACCAGAGTTAAGAATTCCTGGAGAGTCTGCATTGATTACAGGAAGCTCAACAAGGTCACAAGGAAAGATCACTTCCCTTTACCCTTTATTGATCAGATGCTTGAAAGACTGGCAGGGAAGTCGCATTATTGCTTTT
Source organism: Boesenbergia rotunda (assembly GCA_024364735.1). Lineage (NCBI taxonomy): Eukaryota > Viridiplantae > Streptophyta > Magnoliopsida > Zingiberales > Zingiberaceae > Boesenbergia > Boesenbergia rotunda. The sequence continues at coordinate 95,916 of JAGFNQ010001976.1, read as the reverse complement.
TGGATGGTTATTCAGGCTGCTTTTAGATTTGTATAAATCCAGAGGACCAGGAGAAGACTACCTTCACTTGCCCCTTTGGCACTTTTGCCTACAGACGGATGCCTTTCGGACTCTGCAACGCTCCCGGTACATTTCAGAGATGCATGGTAAGTATATTTGGTGAGTTGCTAGAGGACTGTATGGAGATATTCATGGATGATTTTTCAGTATTTGGCACATCTTTTGATTCATGCTTAGAAAATTTGTCTAGGGTTTTACATCGTTGCATTGAAACTAACCTTGTTCTCAATTTTGAAAAATGCCACTTCATGGTAGAGCATGGCATTGTACTTGGACATATAGTCTCTCGGAGAGGTATAGAGGTAGATCCTGCAAAAATCAGTGTTATTTCTTCTTTATCTTACCCCGTATGCGTACGGGATGTTCGTGCTTTCCTTGGACATGCAGGTTTCTACCGCAGGTTTATTAGAGACTTCAGCTAGATTGCTCGACCCTTGACAAGACTTTTGCAGAAAGATGTTGATTTTCATTTTGATGATAAGTACGAAGAAGCTTTTCACAGACTCAGGGAGGCTCTTACCTCAGCTTCTATTATTAAATCACCTGATTGGAATTTACCCTTTGAATTAATGTGTGATGCCTCCAATTTTGCAGTGGGAGTTGTTCTAGCACAGAGGGTTGATGGAGCACCCCATGTCATCTGCTACGCCTCCAAAACCCTAGATGCCGCCCAAGAAAACTACACCACCACTGAGAAGGAGCTTTTAGCCATTGTTTTTGCTTTGGATCGATTCAGATCTTACTTATTGTGCTCACATGTTATTATTTTTTCTGATCATGCAGCTCTGAAATACTTGTTGAAAAAGCCTGATGCAAAACCTAGACTGATCAGATGGATGCTCCTGCTCCAAGAATTTGACCTGGAGATCAGAGACAGAAATGGAAAAGAAAACCTAGTTGCAGATCATTTGAGTAGACTTGAAGGAAATGGATCTCCTACCACTATTGACGATGATTTCAGAGATGAGCACCTGATTGCAGTACATGGTGAGACACCTTGGTATGCAGACCTAGTTAATTTTCTAGTTGCACATGTTTTTGTTGGTGCAGGAAGCACCATACCGAACCTTGTTTTGATATGGAATGATTAGTTTTAAGGACTAAAACGATTAACTGAAATTTGAACAATATAGTATTGGGTGGAGGTGAGATGATAGTACGTTAGGGAAGCCTTTTCTAATAAGGTCAAGTATACACTACTTGGTCTCTTTAGACTGGTGAAACTAGCCGAAGCTACCGATCCAAGACCCAAACTAGTTAGACCAGAATTTACCAAAAAGTAATTTTGAAGATGAAATTTCACTAAAAGGCTTTGCCTAGGAAAGGGTTGATGATCCAATAAGGCTACGGCCAAAGAAGGCCTTGTGCCTCGCCAAGACCTGGAAGCCAATTTTTGAAATTCAAATTCAATTTTCTCTTTGTTAAATTCGAATCTAACACAAATTTTTAGTTAATTTTAGATTCAAATATCTCTTTAAAATAAATTTAAATTGGGTTTAAAAATTAATTTAACTTTTCAAAATTAATCATGGCCTTTTCAAAATAAATCTCTCTATTAAAATATTTATCTCACAAAACCCATAAGGTTAACATGTTTGATCACATAGAACTGGGTGAGATATCTAGGACCTAAGAGTATATGTCACTATCCTCTTGAATAAAACTCAAAGTACTTTCAAATTTATTCAAAATTATTTCTATTTCTCAAATTAATTCAGTTTACTATACCCTACATTTTCATCTCTAACATTTTTTTTAATAATGAATTTCATGTTAAACATCATAATAGACTCGTTTTAAAGAGAATCTAGGGCTTGCTTGATTTAGTCATTGATTGATCAAACATAGTCAACATAGTCAAACCCTAGTCAACATAGTCAAACCTGGTCCACACTGAAGTCCCTTAAGGTACTTAGATAAAGTCAGACAGTGTCAGATACAGGGGTGTTTTTTTTGTTCCTTTTTCGAAAAATTCAGATTTTTCAAAAACCTTATGCTCTAAAACCTATTAACATTTCAAAATAAGGTTTTCAAAAATTGATTCAAAAACCCTCGTATATTACTATCTCTTTGAAAAATTATCAAATTGAATTTTATAAAATTATATTACCATACTGTTATTCCAAAACTAGTCTTTTGATTTTAATAAACCCTAAAGACACAGAGGAAGGTCCACTTCATGATCTACGAGGACTCCTAGGATGTGTCAAATTTAGGGGGAGTTTGAGTCAAAAGAAGAATTTCTGAAATGTTTTGGTAATTATTTGTTTTGAAGTTATTCTTATAATTTAAATCAAACCTTAAAACTCAGAGGAAGATCGCTTGTAGTCAACAAGCTTCCTAGGACTGGGTCAAGTTTAGAGGGAGATCAAATTAAAAGAATTATTGAACATTCTTAAAATTATATATTTTCATGCACTGCACGTTTAGCATCCTTTTGAAAACTTAAATAATTTTTCTTTCCAAATACTATTATTTTATTTCTCAAAATTCTTGTGGCTTATGAAATTATTTTTATAATATTTACTTGAGTTTGAAAATTTTCCAGGACACCTAGGAAAATGTCCTTGTAGTTAACAAGGTTAAAATGCATAATACTTTTCAAAAAAAAATTATATTCTTCAAAGTCTAATTGTTTTCAAAAACAATACTTAGACTTTCCAAAATGGCTCAATCTGTTTTCAAATAATACTTATATTTTCAAAAATGCATAATATATTTCAAAGTGACTTATATTTTTCAAAGATACAGAGTACGTGCATCTCTCAAAAAGCTTAATATCTTTTGAAGTACTTGCATTTTTCAAAATAGCCAAAATAAGTAAACTTATTGATTAAATATTTTTTTCATGTCATGCATGGACTCAATGATATATATACTTGACTCCAATTTTTTTTAGCATTAATTCTTCATTATTTCAAAATTATGTTACTTAGAAATTATCATAATTTTTGACATTATTCTCTCACTCAAATATTTATGTTTTTAAAACACATAAGCTCTGATACACAAATTTTAAAATTTCTTTCAAAATATATTTTTCAAAAGTTCTTTATTGATATATATAGCCAAGGGGGAGAGTTGATAAAGTGAAATTAATTCCTTAAACTTTTTCCCCTTTTCAATGAAAGTTTATCTTATAAATGGTCTAAAACATAAGGAGAAGAGTTTCACATTAAGGGGGAGAAAAGGAAAGAATTTTTTTAAAAGTAAAACAAAAGTTTCTAAGTATCTAAGTATTTCAAATATTTTTAAGTGAATTTTTCCTTAGTAAACAAGATTTGTCTGAGCAAAACTTTTTGAAAATTTTGCCAAATATTTTTAAGTAAAGTTTTTTTGGTGAAAAACTTGTTTAGAAATGTCTTAAAGATTTTTTTAAAAAATACACAAAGTATTTCCAAGCAAACACTTCTAGAAAGACTGATCAGATGGATGCTCCTGCTCCAAGAATTTGACCTGGAGATCAGAGACAGAAATGGAAAAGAAAACCTATTTGCAGATCATTTGAGCAGACTTGAAGGAGATGGATCTCCTACCACTATTGACGATGATTTCAGAGATGAGCACCTGATTGCAGTACATGGTGAGACACCTTGGTATGCAGACCTAGTTAATTTTCTAGTTGCACATGTTTTTGTTGGTGCAGGAAGCACCATATCGAACCTTGTTTTGATATTGGCAAAGGGTTCAATGTTAAGTATTATTGGTGATCTAACAATGTTACTCAAGTGTGCAGGAAAAGTCCTAGCGAAGGGCTACTAGGCACCTGTCGAAGGACTGCCAGGAAACAAAGTCCTAGCGAAGGGCTGCTAGGCACCTAGTGAAGGACTGCCAGGAAACAAAGTCCTACCAAAGGGCTGCTAGGCACCTGGCGAAGGACTGCCAGGACACAAAGCCCTAGCGAAGGACTGCTAGGCACCTGGCGAAGGAATGCCAGGATACAAAGCCCTAGCGAAGGACTGCTAGGCACCAGGCGAAGGGCAGCTTGGTACTGAAGACCTGGCGAAGGACAGCTAGGCACCTGGCGAAGGACTGCTGGGCAAAAGTCCAACCGGAGGAGCCGGTTGGCATCAGGTAAATTCTCCCGAGAGGAGTAGGTGAGGACGCGTTCCCCGTCGAGGGAACAGTAGGCGTCGGTTCGACCTAGGGCTCCATTTGGGAGACCCAAAGTCAGAACCAAGACAGCTAAAGCTGTATAAAATTAACATATTATTGCTTTATGTTGTTTTGGACTAACCCTGGATGCAGGACCGAAGGAACGAGTGTCTGCATCTCAGAGAGCCTCAAAGGAGTGAGGCAGTAGCTGAGTAGGGCGCCCGGAGTGTCCCAGGCGCCCCAAGGTGAATACAAAACAGATGAAGCAAAAGAAAAGCTTTGACAGCTCATGGGCACGGGGCGCTCCCGGGCGCCCCCCATGCTCCCGGGCACCCCGGATGGTCCGGGCGCCCCCAGTTCAAGATAACGAAGTGGAAGCCAGCAAAGCCAACGGATAAGAGTTGACCCGGTCAACCCGGGCGCCCCCAGCGTCCCGGGCGTCCCCGTCAAAGCCTGATCCCGAGTTTGAAGGGATCAGAGCTGACTGAGAGGAACTCGGATCAGCTGACACGTGGGGGGCGCCCCCGACGTCCCGGGCGCCCCCAGGGGCTATAAAAGGGCCCTTGACCCCAAGGCTTCAGACAATCAATTCGTCCAACGCATTCACGCTCTTCTGCTCCCGCGCTCTGCTCCGGAAACCTCCTGACTCGAGATACAAGCGCCGACGACGTCCTTCTGCTCCAAAAATACAATCTACACCGGACGTCGGTAACGAAGAGCTTTCTTTAAAGTTTACCATACTATACTTGTAATACAATCTTGTAAACTGGTTTTGCGAACATATAGAATTTCCCGCAGAAAACGGTCAACGACCGTGGGCCTTGGAGTAGGAGCCGACCGCGACTCCGAACCAAGTAAAAAACTTGGTGTTTGTGTGTGTTTGATTTAAATTTCTGGTGCGTAATAACTCTAACTGTAAATTCGAACGTTTTACGATATTCACCCCCTCTATCGTTTCTCTCGATCCAACAGTTTTTCCCACTTACTTTTCTAAAGCTCAAAAAGATAAACTTAATAGTGATGAAAAATTTTATGTGTGGGATGATCCTTATCTATGAAAATTTTGTAATGATCAAATAATTAGGAGATGCGTACTAGATCATGAGTTTTCTTCTGTCCTTACATTTTGCCATTCATCAGCTTGTGGGGGGCATTTTTGACCCCAAAGAACTGCTAGAAAAGTATTAGAATGTGGATTGTACAGGCCCACCCTATTTCATGATTCATATATCTTTTATAAAAATTGTGATAGATGTCAGCGAACTGGTAACATAGGAGCGAGACATGAGATGCCCCAACATGCTATACTTTATTGTGAGATTTTTGAGGTGTGGGGAATTGATTTTATGGGACCTTTTCCTGCATCATTTGGTTATCTGTATATTTTTCTTGCTGTGGATTATGTTTCAAAATGAGTGGAGGTCATTCCCTCCAAGACTAATGATTCTTCTGTTGTTTGTAGTTTTGTTAGGTCACACATTTTCTACAAGTTTGGAATTCCAAGAGCCATAATTAGTGACCAAGGATCTCATTTTTGCAACAAACACATGAAGGCACTGCTGAGTAAATATGGGGTTGTACATAAAGTTTCTACATCCTACCATCCCCAAACAAATGGACAGTCTGAAATCTCTAACAGAGAGATCAAATCTATTCTGGAGATGACAATTTGGCCCACTAGAAAAGATTGGAGCAAAAGATTAGATGATGCACTTTGGGCCTACAGAACAGCATTTAAGACATCGATTGGCATGTCTCCCTACCGCTTGGTTTATGGTAAAGCTTGTCATCTCCCCGTGGAAATAGAGCACAAAGCATATTGGGCGGTGAAGGCTTATAATTTCGATGCTACCAAGGTAGGAGAAGAAAGAAAATTGCAACTTCAAGAACTAGAAGAAATTCGGCTAGAAGCATTTGAAAATTCAAGGATCTACAAGGAAAAGACCAAAATCTTCCATGACAAGCACATTTTGAAGAAAGACTTCCAAATTGGTGACAAGGTCTTATTGTATAAATCAAGGCTCAAATTAATAAGAGGTAAGTTAAGGTCAAGGTGGGAAGGTCCATTTATTGTAACTAACATTTTTCCCTATGGAGTTGTTGAAATTAGGGACAAAGCTAATGGATTTGTGTGGAAAGTCAATGGCCACCTGATAAGTACCATTTTTGTGATTATTTTAGATGTTAAAATCCATGTTTGATCCATGTTTTTATTGCTTAATTATGATTTTACCCTAGGTTTTAGAACTTATCTTTATTTTGGACTTAATTGCAAAATTACATATTTTTTGGATTATTTGGCCACTAATTTTCTGATATATTTTTGTAGGCATGAAAGGATCCTGGACCTAGGGCATATTGGGTCAAACTTGAGTTGGATGTGAACCGGATCGAATTATCAAGCCTACGATTAATCCGGGTCGTCTGATTCAAGAGCGGCTAGATCTGAGCCATCCGGGACGATCTGAAGCAATCCGAGCTAGGATTAGGGTTGATCAAGCTCTATGATCAAGATCTAAAGGTTTCATCCCAATCAGAGCTAAATCAACCGTTGGATCAAGCAAGGAGGGCTCTAGAGCGTCCATTCACAGATAGAGTTGATCTGGACCATCCGTTGCATATCTGGAGGATCCGAGCTACCACAAGGCAGATCCTGACCCCAGATCATCATCATAAAAGTTTGGCTCAAATCAGATCAAGATCTACCGTTGGATTTCATCAAATCAATCACAGCCGTCCATTATTTCCTATTTAATCAGAAACGCTGCCCAGCTTCTCCTCGTCGCGTCTTCGCCGCAACGCACTTCTTCTTCGATAGTTTCTCAGTTTTCTTCAGTTTTTCTTCAATCCGAGGCGCGACCGCATCATTCTCTCCTTTGGATCAAGTTTCAGATCATTGGAAAAGGGTTTCCGAGAAGAATCTAGCTCTAAATTGCCCAAGAACAGGACTGATCGAGGTCTCGTCAGTTTTGCCATCACTTCCTGGAATTCAATGCTGCGCACCATTTCATCCATCTGAGAAGTTCAGAGGGGTTCCCTGAAGTGCTCGGACCAATCTCAAATCATCATCGCAGCTGAGTTGAAGGAATTGGATGGGTTTTCGCAATTGAGCAGAGCTGAGCTAGATTTGCTTCGCAGAGGCAGTTATCCGGCGATGTGTTGAGCTTGCGGGTTCGAGGCTCATATCTTGTGTGACGGCAAGACGAACTTGAGCTCAGAGAAGGGATAGATGCTAGTTTAGTTAGTTAATTTCAGTTTGTTTGCTGTAATACCATTTCTGAATTCTTTCGTTTCTGAATTTTTCTGTTTCATTAGTTAACTTCGTTCTCTTAAGTGTTTTTGCTTAATTAAGTTTCATTTTGTCAAGTTAATTAACTAGGAATCTCGTTTAGTAAACAATAGTTCTTAGTTTCAGTTTCTTTGATGTTTAATTGTTGCGTGCCATTTCCTTTCCTTGCGTATCAGTTTCCAAAGCCTTGTCCTGCGTATCAACTCATTTCAGCAGTTTAGTTTTTTGCTTCTGAATTCTGTGGTAAATGCACATAAATTCTTCTAATCCTTTCCGTACTCTGATTGTGCGAACTTGATCTTATTTTTGCTTGTGAGTTTCTGAACTCAGTGTATCCGGTTTTCAGATTTCAGTTCCTGCACATGATACGTTTCTGAAGCAGCAGATTTATTTTCTGCACATGATCAGTTCTTGCACATGATTCGTTTCTGAACCTGCTTTTGTATCAAGTTAAGAGTCAAAATTGATTGGAATCAGTAAACTTACCTTCAGCAAACTATTGCACTAGATTTCAAGCTTCCAATGGCATTCGGCAGATTTTGAACTCCCTAATCCATTTCTGTTTCTGTTTATTTCTGATCATCACAGCTAGCTGCAATTCCATTTGCTTGAGTCGATTCCTGAAGTGATCATCCATTCTCGCATGTCAGTTGGTTTTTGCTAGATCAGTCAAATTCTGCACGCCCAAAATTCTGCTATCATCATTTCTGAAATCCCTGCATTCAGTTATCTGCATTTCTGCAAATCGGATTCCTAATTCTGCATTCATCCTTGCATTGAGCTTGTTTCTGAATCAATTCTGAATTCTAGTTTTCTTCTGAGTATTTCATTGCAGTTTGTCCAATCATATTGCATTTAGTTGCTGTCGAAATTCTGCATTGGAGATATGGTGACATTTCTGCAGTAGTTATAGCATAAACTTGTCCTGCATTGAATCAGAGTTAGGATTTCACACTTCTTCATTTATTCTTGCATGCCATTCTGCCATAGCTTTGTCTTCCAGCTGAACTGATCTGTGTAGTTACTGAAGTGTTAGTCAAAGATTTGACATTTAGTATCAGTTCCTTTTGGCAATTAAATTTCCTTCTCTTTGTATCAAGTTGATTTAACTTTTCCACCTTGTATCAAGCTGAGTTTCGGCCTGGAATTACAACCTCTGGAGTTCATCACCAATTGCAATGTACTCTAGCATTTGAGTTTAAGATCCTTCCTCTTTGTAGCAAGTTTACTTCATTTCGTTTGCATGTGGCACGCAAGTGAAATCATGGAATGATTTTAGTATCAATTTGGTTTAGATTGCTTTCATTTGGAATGTCTTGAGTTTGATGTTGTTGTTTCATTGCTTAGAATTTGTTCTACCTTTGAAATCAGAATTGGTCCAAAATTGATTGAGTGGTTTAGTGGATTAAGTGTAAATGGGTTGAATCATTAAATGCCATCACTTGTTTAGTCATGAGTTAAGTTTCCCTTTTTCTCATTTCATTTTCACTCCGAATCGCAATTCAAACCCAAATCACATTCGAAACCCAAAATTCACAAACGACACCTAAATACGAGCTTGAATCGAACAACGTCAACTAGCCCCGAGAAAAATACGACCTGTGGCCCCTATATTACATTTTCATATTTTTGATTGTAAAAGGGTTTCCAGCATTTCATTTATTTATTGATATTTAAATTTGATGAGCCCATACATTTCGTGACAATTTAATCTAGTATATTTGGGCCGTCAAATTTTTGGCGCCGTTGCCGGGGAAGCAACTAGTTGATTTGTTTGATTTTTGCTTGTATGCTTTTTGACATATCATTGGGTTCTGTTTTATTTTGCTTTATCTTTCATATACGGTTGCTGCCATTTTCCTTGTTTGTTTGGTGACAGGGCTGCAAGATAAAAATGTGGTCATCAGAATTTCAGCCTTTCAACCAATTTCAACAACCTTGCAACCAAAATTTTCAGCAACCCAATCAATTTTTTCAGCCACCATTACAACAATTAGAGCAACCACAGCAATTCCAACAATTTCAGCCGGATTTTCAGCCCATTCAGCCATTATTCCAGAATTTTCAGATTGGGCAGCCATCATTTCAGCAATTTCAGCCCAATTTCCAGCCACAAACTCAGTATGGGCAGCCACCATTTCCGAATTTCCAACAACAAAATCAGAATTTTCAGCCCACTCAATTTGAGTTTTCATCACTACAATTTCAACCTCAGATCCAAGAATTTCAGAGCTACAATTTTCAGCCATCTCCACCAACTTGTGAACCAAATTTTCAGCAGTTTAATCAGTCATTTCATCCATTTGAGCAGCCCCAACAGTTTGCATTTCAGCATGCGCAACCTCCTCCTGGACTTCAGCAGCCTTATGTTACTTTTCAAGACCAACAAGAGTTTGAGGCTCAACAACAGAGGACGATGGAGATGTGGCAACAAGTCCTACAACAAGAGCAAATTTTACAACAACAACGGCAAGACATCGAAGAACACTTGGGAAAATTGGTCGATCAGCTGAATCAGATAAATGCCCAGAGAGCAGAACAATTAGCTTCTCAAGCTGCTTTTAATTCTGAGAGCCCCGGAGTTGGATTTATATCAGTTCAAGGTGACCCTAATGCATGGCCAAGTCCTTCTTCAAGTAATCTTGCACATTTGATAGAAGAAGAAGAAGATGACGTACTCATCAAAGTCTGGGCACCTACAGCATGCATCCCTCCGGAGATTCCTACTCAAAAGTCATTTTCAAATTTTTCAGCTCCAGAAGAAGAAGTTGAAGCTCCACAGGACCATTCTAGACTTTTATTTTCTGATGATAGCATTATTGATGGTCCTAATTTTTCTGACACTGTTGTTGCAGATATTACAGGAGAAGCATGCAGAGGAGATGATTCCATAGGTGTAGGGGATTGCACTAAGCCCCAGGGACCACCACAAGATTTAGAGAATGAACCAGAAAGTGTAGGGACTTGCTTGGTGGAAGCAAGCACCCAAGGATCACCAGTTGATTATCCACCAGAGCCTGAGGCTGAAGAGGAGCTTGAACATAACCAGGAGGAGATCACAGATACAGCTACTATTATAGACCCTTCAGGTATTATCCAGCACGCTCAGGTAAGTATTTCTCCTCTTTGTTCAGAAAAATACAGTGAGGTACCTAGGGATGATTCTATTGACTCTGATGATTTTATTGATATACCTTGTGTAGAGATTGTTTGTGAAAATCCAATAGAGGTATCAAATATTGATTTCCTTGATCATCATGCATTACTTGATACATCTCTTGTAGATAGGGGTGGTGAAATAATTTTAGAGGCACCCATAATTGATGTTGTTTTCTATGATGAATCTTTTGATACATCTTTTGTGGATATGGATAGTGAAAATTTTTTAGAAGTGCCTGAAATTGATGTTATTTATTTTGATGAATCTCTTGCTATTTCATATGCTGAAAATGAATGTGAAAGACTTATGGAGATACCTGATATTGATTTGATTGGCTGTGACACATTGCATGATACACCCTGGATGGAAAATAATTGTGAAATTTCTATTGATGAGCCAGAAATGATTTCTTTATTTGTGATGAGTATCTGGATGCAGATTTTGTAGAAAATGATTTTGAAAATTTTATTGAGGCACCACAAATTGATTTAATTGAATATGATGCAGTTTTGGATTCATTTAATGCAGAGACTGAATTTATATCATTTCTTTCTGACCCTGAACACTTGAGAGAGGTATTACATTGTTTTGCAGGGTCCAGAAGACTTCAGGAGTGGGTACTCCAACTGAACAGACTTCAGCCTCCTGGAAGGACTTCTGAAGGGCATCAAGAAGGAGGAGATGATCTGACTTTAATTAAAAGCACTCCATCCCTTGAATGGCTTTTGAACCTGAATCGCCTGAGGCCACCAGAGCAAATTTTTGTGAAGTTTAAGTGTGGGGGAGTCCAATTCTCCCAGCCACCCAGACACCTCCACTACCACGGTGGAGGCTACTTTTGGATCGACTCCGCCCACCAGAATAAAGGGAGTTTGATTTTTCTTGTATTTACTTTTATTTCATTTTTCATTTCCATGCTTCCTAGAATTAGAATTTTCCTTTTAACTGAGTCCTTGTAAATAAATGCATGTTATTTCTTTTGTCACTTTTTCTTGCATGAGTAGAAATAAAAGTATCCCTCTAGGTTATCTTCATGTCATTTTAGAATCTTTTGAAAATAAATTAAATTTGGTTGTCAAGACTTAGGGTTTGAGCTAATGGACGAAATCTTGGATACTTGAGTACTACTTGTTTTAGATTCTTAATTGAGGACTTGGGATGAATTATTTTGACCTAGTGAGAATTAGCCTTATTTTGCGATACACATATGTCATTGTACTCTAGAACTTGCTTAGGTTCTTTCAAAACCATATTTCAATGATTGGATCACATCAATAGAGGCTAATCCATTTATTTTCCTTTCTACATCAATTTTTAGCAATAATCATGTTTATTCCATTTTCCTTTACTTATTTCTTTCTCTTACCCTCACTTTTCTTTGGACTTGTTGTTTGAAATGTTTCTAATGATATTTTGCCCGAGACGGACAAAGATTCAAGTGTGGGGGAGTGACTAAAGTTTTGGATGCATTTCAACTCGAAAAAAATTTTTTTTTGCCAAGTTGAAGCCAAAAGGTGCCAAGTGAGTGAGTTTGGTGCCAAGAATGAACAAGAGAAATGGAAGCCATTGGAGACTTAGCTTCTTTACTATATTTTGAAGATCAAGTGGCATGCAATGAAAAGAAAAATCTGCAATGAAAGAAAAAGAAAAAGAGATGGCACGCAAAAGTAAGAAATTCAAAGAAAGAAAGTTGTTTCGGTATCACTTGATTTCAATGGACATAGACACAGTTTAGTATCCATCTAAATTCGAATTTTGGGTGTTGGGAATCAGTAATGCAGTGCCAAATTAAGTGGAGCAGTTTTGAAGAAGAATTCTTCAATGAAAAGCAAAATGGCACACAAGCAAAAGCAAGGATGTGCCATTGAAGGAATAAATTTTTGATAGCATGTTTTGATCAGAATGTTTTGGACTTGCAGCTGCTCTCTATTTATAAATCGGACTGTATTGCAAGGAAGAGTTTGGAATCTGATGAAAAACAGAAGAAAGGAAAAAAATTGCAGTGAAGCCGAACAAAATCTGAGGTAAAAACAGAAAAACGGTTGGTATCAACTTCAAGCTCTAAATCTGCCACTCTTATTTGATGCAACCTGCTGTCACGAGTTAGATTGGAATGTGGGGCTGATCTGAAATAGGAACTTGTGTTCCTGCTCTGAAGTGATCAATTAGAAGGGTTGAAAAACAGAAAAATAGTTTGGAAAACAGAAAAAAAAAGAAGAAACAAAGCAGAATTTTGAGTTTGCTGAGTGCTGATTTGGAGTAGCTGGACTGACCGGAGCTGATCTGAATTGGGACTAATGCAAGGGCTGCTGAGTGATTTCAGTATCCTTTGAAATTGTAGCTGTGTTAGTCAGTTTGCTTTGGAACTACAGCTGGGCAGATTTGGAACTTAAGCAGCTAAGCACAGTTTGTATCCATCCAAAACTGAACTTGGTTTTCTTTAATCAGCAATGCTTTGCTGCATCTGAACATAATTGGCCGAATGTTTCTAGCTGAATTCAACTTCTTAGGGAGCAAATTCCAGTGAAGAAAAGAAAAAAAAAATAGACGGTTTGAATGAAAAGAAAAGAGAGAAATAAAGTTGGCACACCTTTGAAATTTCGGCACATTGAAAATCATTGAAGTTCTCTAATCCAAATTAAAAGCTTTGCTCCACTACAAATCTGACCTTGCTAGAGGATAAGAGAAGAAGAGAAAATTCAGAAAAGAGAATGAAGAAAGAAATTTGGCACACAATAGAAGAAAATGGCACATTGAAACCAAGAAAGGGTTTTTCATCCAAACCAAAGGAATTACTCAAGATTTACTTCACCACACTTTTGGATATCACTAGAGGACTGATAAGAGGGGCAAAGCATATTGGAAACATTTTTAAACAACAAAGTCCTCCACTCCATCAAAATTTTCCATTCTCTTGGTTTTTATTCCATTTCTCACCATTTTTCATGTTTTCATTTGTTTTTATAGTTGTTGATCCTATTCATGATTAATGGTGGAGATTAGATAATAAGCAAGCCTATGGTAGTGCAAGAAGCATATGTGTAAGAGTGAGCTCCACTTCCATCACCAACTTAGAACTCAAGAGAGAGCCACCAAAACTTCCCTTGAAAGGCTAGTGATTTAAATTCATCTCAATGACTCATGATAGATGAAAAAGCTAAGTTGTTGATTTAAGGACAAGAGACTAATCCATAGAGCTTAGATTTATGAGAATTGACAACCTTAGGTAATTTCTTTTCATTTGCTTCTAATTATGCTTAAGAAAGCCTAAGGGATACTTATTTAGTAGTTTCGCGAGACGCTCAAGGTTAAGTGTGGGGGAGTTGATAAGTACCATTTTTGTGATTATTTTAGATGTTAAAATCCATGTTTGATCCATGTTTTTATTGCTTAATTATGATTTTACCCTAGGTTTTAGAACTTATCTTTATTTTGGACTTAATTGCAAAATTACATATTTTTTGGATTATTTGGCCACTAATTTTCTGATATATTTTTTGTAGGCATGAAAGGATCCTGGACCTAGGGCATATTGGGTCAAACTTGAGTTGGATGTGAACCGGATCGAATTATCAAGCCTACGATTAATCCGGGTCGTCTGATTCAAGAGCGGCTAGATCTGAGCCATCCGGGACGATCTGAAGCAATCCGAGCTAGGATTAGGGTTGATCAAGCTCTATGATCAAGATCTGAAGGTTTCATCCCAATCAGAGCTAAATCAACCGTTGGATCAAGCAAGGAGGGCTCTAGAGCGTCCATTCACAGATAGAGTTGATCTGGACCATCCGTTGCATATCTGGAGGATCCGAGCTACCACAAGGCAGATCCTGACCCCAGATCATCATCATAAAAGTTTGGCTCAAATCAGATCAAGATCTACCGTTGGATTTCATCAAATCAATCACAGCCGTCCATTATTTCCTATTTAATCAGAAACGCTGCCCAGCTTCTCCTCGTCGCGTCTTCGCCGCAACGCACTTCTTCTTCGATAGTTTCTCAGTTTTCTTCAGTTTTTCTTCAATCCGAGGCGCGACCGCATCATTCTCTCCTTTGGATCAAGTTTCAGATCATTGGAAAAGGGTTTCCGAGAAGAATCTAGCTCTAAATTGCCCAAGAACAGGACTGATCGAGGTCTCGTCAGTTTTGCCATCACTTCCTGGAATTCAATGCTGCGCACCATTTCATCCATCTGAGAAGTTCAGAGGGGTTCCCTGAAGTGCTCGGACCAATCTCAAATCATCATCGCAGCTGAGTTGAAGGAATTGGATGGGTTTTCGCAATTGAGCAGAGCTGAGCTAGATTTGCTTCGCAGAGGCAGTTATCCGGCGATGTGTTGAGCTTGCGGGTTCGAGGCTCATATCTTGTGTGACGGCAAGACGAACTTGAGCTCAGAGAAGGGATAGATGCTAGTTTAGTTAGTTAATTTCAGTTTGTTTGCTGTAATACCATTTCTGAATTCTTTCGTTTCTGAATTTTTCTGTTTCATTAGTTAACTTCGTTCTCTTAAGTGTTTTTGCTTAATTAAGTTTCATTTTGTCAAGTTAATTAACTAGGAATCTCGTTTAGTAAACAATAGTTCTTAGTTTCAGTTTCTTTGATGTTTAATTGTTGCGTGCCATTTCCTTTCCTTGCGTATCAGTTTCCAAAGCCTTGTCCTGCGTATCAACTCATTTCAGCAGTTTAGTTTTTTGCTTCTGAATTCTGTGGTAAATGCACATAAATTCTTCTAATCCTTTCCGTACTCTGATTGTGCGAACTTGATCTTATTTTTGCTTGTGAGTTTCTGAACTCAGTGTATCCGGTTTTCAGATTTCAGTTCCTGCACATGATACGTTTCTGAAGCAGCAGATTTATTTTCTGCACATGATCAGTTCTTGCACATGATTCGTTTCTGAACCTGCTTTTGTATCAAGTTAAGAGTCAAAATTGATTGGAATCAGTAAACTTACCTTCAGCAAACTATTGCACTAGATTTCAAGCTTCCAATGGCATTCGGCAGATTTTGAACTCCCTAATCCATTTCTGTTTCTGTTTATTTCTGATCATCACAGCTAGCTGCAATTCCATTTGCTTGAGTCGATTCCTGAAGTGATCATCCATTCTCGCATGTCAGTTGGTTTTTGCTAGATCAGTCAAATTCTGCACGCCCAAAATTCTGCTATCATCATTTCTGAAATCCCTGCATTCAGTTATCTGCATTTCTGCAAATCGGATTCCTAATTCTGCATTCATCCTTGCATTGAGCTTGTTTCTGAATCAATTCTGAATTCTAGTTTTCTTCTGAGTATTTCATTGCAGTTTGTCCAATCATATTGCATTTAGTTGCTGTCGAAATTCTGCATTGGAGATATGGTGACATTTCTGCAGTAGTTATAGCATAAACTTGTCCTGCATTGAATCAGAGTTAGGATTTCACACTTCTTCATTTATTCTTGCATGCCATTCTGCCATAGCTTTGTCTTCCAGCTGAACTGATCTGTGTAGTTACTGAAGTGTTAGTCAAAGATTTGACATTTAGTATCAGTTCCTTTTGGCAATTAAATTTCCTTCTCTTTGTATCAAGTTGATTTAACTTTTCCACCTTGTATCAAGCTGAGTTTCGGCCTGGAATTACAACCTCTGGAGTTCATCACCAATTGCAATGTACTCTAGCATTTGAGTTTAAGATCCTTCCTCTTTGTAGCAAGTTTACTTCATTTCGTTTGCATGTGGCACGCAAGTGAAATCATGGAATGATTTTAGTATCAATTTGGTTTAGATTGCTTTCATTTGGAATGTCTTGAGTTTGATGTTGTTGTTTCATTGCTTAGAATTTGTTCTACCTTTGAAATCAGAATTGGTCCAAAATTGATTGAGTGGTTTAGTGGATTAAGTGTAAATGGGTTGAATCATTAAATGTCATCACTTGTTTAGTCATGAGTTAAGTTTCCCTTTTTCTCATTTCATTTTCACTCCGAATCGCAATTCAAACCCAAATCACATTCGAAACCCAAAATTCACAAACGACACCTAAATACGAGCTTGAATCGAACAACGTCAACTAGCCCCGAGAAAAATACGACCTGTGGCCCCTATATTACATTTTCATATTTTTGATTGTAAAAGGGTTTCCAGCATTTCATTTATTTCATTGATATTTAAATTTGATGAGCCCATACATTTCGTGACAATTTAATCTAGTATATTTGGGTCCGTCACCACCGGCTCAAAAAGTATTTTGAAGAATTGAAGGAGCTAGTGGTGGATGATTTGTACTTCAAAGACGCTATCTACCCAACTTAAGGGGAGTCTACTTTTCCTACACCTACATTTCGTTGTATATATCATTTTCATGTTTCTAGGAGTAAATTTTTCTCTTTTTGAAGTGAATAGTTGATAATAAATTCTTAGGCAAAATAGAATGAATAAATAGACATTGTAAATACCATGTAATTTCTTTTAGCACTTTTGTTCTTAGTGAATAAATGTATCCCTATAGGTAGTCTTCATGTCATGTTAGAATCTCTTGAAAATAAATTAAATTTGGTTGTTAAAACTTAAGGTTTGAGCTAGTGGATGAAATCTTGGATGCTTGAGTACTACTTGGCTTTAGATTCTTAATTGATGACTTGAGATGAATTATTTGCACCTAGTGAGAATTAGCCTTATTTTTGTGATACACATATGTAATTGTACTCTAGAACTTGCTTAGGTTCTTTCAAAACCATATTTTAATGATTGGATCACATCTATAGAGACTAATCAATTTGTTTACCTTTCCATATCAATTTTTGGCACTAATCATGTTTATTCTATTTTTCTTTCTTTATTCCGACTCTTAACCACACTTTTTTATAGATTTGTTTGTTTGGGATGTTTCTTAATGCTACTTTGCCCGAGACGGACAAAGAATTAAATGTGGGGGAGTGACTAGTGTTTTGGAAATATTTGGTATCAAAGAGGCATTTCATGTCAAGAAAAAAAATTTTCTGCAATTTCATGTGCCAAGTTGAATTGAGTTGGTGACAAGAATGAGCAAGAAGAAGTGGTTAAGGATGGAAGCAAGTGGAGCATCTAGATTCCTTATCATACTTTGAAGATTCAAGTGGCAAGCAATGGAAAAATCTGAAAAAAATGGCACACCAACAAAGAAAAATCTGTGCCAAAAAGAAAAGGAAAAAAAATGCTATGGAGCATGTTTCGGCCACTCTGCTAGAGCTGAATTTGCAGCTGTTTGTGCCAAAGGGAATTCGGCTGAAGAAGGCAGAATTTGTGCCAAAGTCCAAACGGCACGCAATGAGATTTGGAGTAGGAATTATGGAAGTGATAAAATTGATACAAGCTAATTCAAAGTAAGCTGCAAAGTTCTAAATCCATTGAAGGACTGTTGTTGAAGCTGAGTGGGAGGAATCAGATTGGAATGTGGAGCTGGACATATATGAAACAAATGCAGAAAGTTGTGCCAAGTAAATCTGTGCCAAGTTCAAGTGCAGAAATCTGTGCAGAAATTTGTTTACCATATCAAATTTGTTTCCATACAAGCAGTTGTGTATCAACTTTAAACTGAATCTGAGTTTTCTAATTCAGCATTGCATTACTGAAATTAAACAGAGGATGCAGAATGGTTCTTCCCTGAACTCAATCTATTGGCAGCAGATTTGAAATTACTGATGAAGTCAGTTAAAGAAATGCAGTGTAGTGTCATGGTCTCAAGTGAAGCAATTAATTTCTCCACTACTAGTGATGCTAACTGCTGATAAGAAACCAGAAAATTGCAATGATGAAGAGCTTGATGATTCGGGATTCTGCAATGAGTTGCCTTGGAGCTAGAATTTAAAAAAAAAAGAAAAAGAATGCAATCGGAATGTGCCAACTTGAAGTGAATGTGTATCAAAACGGAGTTGCAAGAGTTAGTGAAGGTTATATGTGGAGCATCAAATTTTTGTCCCTAATTGTTATTTGATGTCTCAAGCTCTCTAATACAAACTATGATCCGAAGGTGCTCCATTAGAAGATTTGAGGGCAGAGAAAAAAAAAGAATGGAAACAGATTTGGTCAAAAACTGTGAAGCAGTTTTCCTCTATTTGAGATATCTAGTTCATAACAGAAAAAAAAAGTTTGGCAGCCGAATTGCAAGAAGAGATTGAACACAAAGAAGAGCAGAAATAGAGAATGAGCTGCAAAACACAAACAAATAAATTCAGTAGATGAAAGGAAAAAAAAAGAGAAAAAAAACAAGAGAGGAAGAAACAAAGTTGGCACACAATTGGGGTTTCGGCACCCTGAATTCAGTGGAGTTAATCTCATCCAAATCCAAGCTTTGAATCACTAACATTCTGACTTTTCTAGAGAGAAAGAAAGAAGAGAAGAAAAAATATGATGAAAAGAGGAAAAGGAAACAAGTGGCACGCAAAAGGTAAAATTGGCACATTGAGACCAATAGGGTTTTCTTCATCCAAATCAAAGGCATTGTTCAAGTTTGACTTCACCGTAACTTTTATTTCACTAGAGGACTGTAAAGAGAAGCAAAGTACATTGGAAAATTTCTTGAGCAACCAAGTCTCCCACTTCATCAATTTATCTATTTTCTAGGCTTTCACTTCATTTTTACCATTTTTCATATTTTTCATTTGTTTTTGTAGATGTGGATCCTAATCATGAATAATGGTGGAGAGTAGATAACAAGCAAGCCAATGGTAGTGCAAAAAGCATGTGTGTTTGAGTGAGCTCCACTTTCATCATGAATTTAGAACTCAAGAAGAGAGCCACAAAAAATCTCCCTTGAAAGACTAGTGAGTTAAATTCATTTCAATGAGTCATGAAGGATGAAAAGGCTAAGTTGTTGATTTAAGGATGAGATACTAATTCAGAGAGCTTAGATTTTTGAGAATTGACAACCTTAGGTAATTTCTTTTCATTTGCTTCTAATTATGCTTGGAAAGAGTCTAAGGGATACATACTTAGTAGTTTCGCGTGACGCTCAAGCTCAAGTGTGGGGGAGTTGATAGGTATCATTTTGTTGATCATTTTAGTTGCTAAAATCCAAGTTTGACCCATATTTTACTTGCTTAATCTTGCATTTATTCTAGGTTCTAGAAATTACTGCAATTTTGGACTTAATTGTAAATCTTGATCATTTGAATTATTTTTGCCACTAAATTTTTTATCTATTTTTGTAGGCATGGAGGATCATGGACCTAGGGCATGCTGGGTCAAACTTGAGTCGGAAGTGGACCCGGATTGAGTGATCAAGCTTCAGATTAATCTGGGTCGTCCGATTCAAAAACGGCTAGATCTAAGCCATCTGGGAACCTTTGAGGCAATCCGAGCTAGGGTTGAGGTTGATCAAGCACTCAGGTCAAGATCTGAGATTTTCATCCAAATCAGAGATCGTTCAACTGTTGGATCAAGCTCAGAGGGCTCTAGACTGTCCATTCAAAGATCAGGTTGATCTGGGCCATCCATTGGAAATCTGGAAGATCCGAGCTACCTCAAGGCAGATCTCGACCCTTGATCAACATCATCAAATTTTGGGTTAGATCAGAGCAGTTACGACCGTTGGATTCGTCCAAATCAATCGCAGCCGTTGGATTCAAAGTATTTAATCAAATTTTCTGCACAGAGCACAGTGTCGCCGCAAGCCTTTGTCTTCTTCAGCAGTTCTTCGAGTTTTTCTTCAATTTCTTCATCTAAGCGGCGCGACCACCTCAATTCCTCCATTAGATCATGTTCTAGATCCTTGGGAAGCTATTGCCGTGAAGATTACAGCTCCGAATTGGCCAAGAACAGAGCCGAGTGAGGGTTTCCTCAGTTCTGCCATCGATTGCCTTAATCTCAGTTTTGTTCCATTCGTCATCCATCTGAGCTATCTGGAGGGGTTCTCTGGAGTGCTCGGTTCATCCCCAACCCATCAGCGCAAGTGGACAAGGCTAGATTAAGGAAATCGAATGGGTATTTAGCTTGGATTAGAGTGGAAGCTGGATTGATTCGCAGAGACTATTTTTCCATTGATTTATTGAGCTTAGGGGTTCGAGGCTCACCCTTGTGTGACGGCAAGGAGTACTTGAGCTAAGGGAGTGATTAAGGCTTAGTTTGTTTAGTGAATTTTCAATTTATTAGCTGTAGTTTTCGACTTCTGCAATCTGTTCCATTTCTAAACTTTGTATCAGCTACTTAGTTTTCTTCTCTGAAACTTTTCTGCTTTAATTAGTTTCAACTCTGCAAGTTAATGGGATAGATTGCATGATAGTGGGTAATTAGATTTAACTTCAGTTTGTTTTTACACTCTAGTTCTTGCGTATCAGTTTCGTTTCTACATATCAATCTTTCTTCCTTGCGTATCAATTAGAATCTTCAACTTTTGAATTTTGTATCAAGCTAGTTCCAGTTTTCTTCTTCTGAATTCACATTGCGGGTTGTGTCGTTTACAAAGCTTTTTAGTTCGATTTCTTCAATTGGTTTAAACTTATGCGTATTAGTTTTAATTCTGCACAAATTTAGCTCCATTCTACAATTTAGTTCTCATTTCTGCAAATCTGTTTTACTTCTGCAATTCTTCATTTGTAGTTCCTGAATTTTACATCAAGTGAGCTTTAATTCTTATCTTCTGAGTTCACATTGCAGCTTGCCTCCTTTACATCAGTTTACTTTTCTGCGTTCCAGTTTTTACAGTTAGCAGAGTTTGTATCATTTCTGCATTTCTTCAGCTCGTGTCTGCATTCCGGATTCCAGTTCATCAGGGGAGGTAGTTTGATGGTGGACTATTGTACCTGATTTCGGCTTGTTTTGAGAGTTTCTATACTCGGTTGTTCCTGCATTTCGTGTCTTCAGTTTCTAAATTCCATTCATTCAATACCTGCACATCATTTCTGCATTTTGTGTGTTTTTGAGTTAATCAGCGTTTGGTTCTTAATTCCTTCACTTAGTCTTGCATATTTCTTCCCTAATAGCCTGGTTCCCAAATTGAATTGATCAGTTTAAATTTCTGAGTTGTCAGTTTACCATTTCTGAAATTAGTGTTAGTTTTTCGGCACAAAGTTTTCCTTCATCCTAGCGTATCAAGCTTGTTGAATTTCTGCAAATTGTATCAAGTGCAGCATTAGCACTGTTTATTCATTTGCTTAGCATTTTGATTTGCATTTGATAGCACTTTTGTCTTTCTTTTAAATTCGGTTTAGTTGCCTTGGTAGATTAAGCTTTCTATTGGCTAAGTTCCTTAGTTGCCATCACTTGTTTAGTTCATTTAGTTAAAGTTCTTTTCTTTTCATTTCATTTTTATTTCTAATTGCAATCCAAACCCAAATTATATTTGAAGCCCGAAAATATTCGATGACACATAAATTCGAGCCCGAATCAAGCAACCTCAACTAGCCCTAGGAAAAATATGACCTGTGGCCCCTTTACTATGTTTTCATTCTTTGATAGCAAAAAGGGTTTCCAGCTTTATACATATCTAAATTTTGAGACCCACATTCGTGACACCTAGTTCGGGTCATCAGTCGACCAAGTGGACCATGTAAGCAGAGATATTTAACTGTCCAAGAATGGCCGGCAGCCCAAACATATATTTTACTGAATTGTCCGAAAGTATCATCCTATTACAAGTTAGTATATATTCTGAATATTTCTTATATTGTAACTTTCAAAAGTTCTAATTTTGTTTTTTATGTTAGGATTTTTGAAAATTTATATTCTAAATTGTCGCTGGAAGAGTTTGATCGCTTAGTTCAAGAAGAGTTTGCGTCATGGTTCAAATCATATGTAAATAGACAATTTCAAAGTTATTTACACATATGAAGACTTTTACAAATCTTTGTATTTTAATTTAGGTTCATACTAATCAAGCGCGCCTTGAACATGATTTATTAATTCATTTGTCATGGGATCCAAAAGCATTAGTATGCACTTGGCCGACATATTTTATAAATGGATATACTTTTCATACTAAATAATATGGATAGGGCAAGACTACAATGAATAGTGGAATTGTGTTAAGTCATCCAATGATGGTGATGCAAGTAATGATTTTAATGGTTTACTGGATGAAATTATAGTGATAAAATATCTAGGTCTAGTTATTCTATTCATGTGCCATTGGTTTGACCCTATCAGAGGGATGAGGGTTCATCCACAGTATAATTTGGTTGAAATCAATCATAATAGATTGTATAAGAAATATGAACCATTTGTGTTGGCACAACAAGCAATTCAAGTATTCTATGTTTCATATCCCAGTTTGAAACGTGACAAAATTGATTGATGTGTTGTTTGTAAAACAAAAGTACGGAAAAAATTTGAGGAACATTGGGAAGACATCGCATATCAACAAGAGCAAGTTGCAAATACAATTCAGACCGAGGACTATATTATTCCAACGTTACGAGATCTCAGCAGAGTAGTGATAAATGTAGATGCAAGTGAAATTGATGAGGAGAGGAGGAGGAGGAGGAGGATGACAACGATGAGAATGACAATGATAATGACGACTTTGATGTTTAATGTGTTGAAGCAGTCTGACCCTAATTTTGTTTTGGTGTTGACACCGATTTTAGTTTAGGATTGATGATTATGATTGTGATTAAGTCCTGATCGGGGATTAGGCATGGTATGGAAAATCCTAGCTTGGAGGGCTAGGTGCTGGAAAATCCTAACCTGGAGGGTTAGGTGTGGAAAATCCTAGCTTGGAGGGCTAGGTGTTGGAAAAGTCCTAATTCGGAAGGGTTGGGTGAAAAGTCCTAGCTTGGAGGGCTAGATAAAAGTCCTAACTTGGAGGGTTAGGTGAAAAGTCCCAACTTGGAGGGTTAGGTGAAAAAATCCTGGCTTGGAGGGTCAGATCCTAGCTTAGAGGGCTAGGTCTGGAAAAGTCCTAATTCGGAAGGGTTGGGTGAAAAGTCCTAGCTTAGAGGGCTAGGTGAAAAGTCCTAACTTGGAGGGTTAGGTGAAAATTCCCAACTTGGAGGGTTAGGTGAAAAATCCTTAGCTTGGAGGGCTAAGGTGGATGAAAACCTAGATTGGAGGGCTAGGTTTGAGTCCCTGGATCGGTCTGGTGATCGATCAGGGATATTGGCACGCTGCTCCTTAGTGGATTGGTCTGGTGCCGATTGGCACGCTGCTCCTTAGTGGATCAGTCTGGTGACCGATCCAGCAATGACTGATCGGACTGGTGACCGATCAGGGAGCACACAGTGAGGTTGGGAACCTACTGTGTAGCTCCTAATCGATATGGTGACCGATTAGGGAGCAGGTCGTTGCCCCACTGCTTGGCTCCTGATCGGTCCGGTGACCGATCAGGGAGCAGGCAGTGTCCTCACTGCTTGGCTCCTGATCGATCTGGTGACCGATCAGGGAGCCCACAGTGAGTTGAGTTACCCTGCTGATCAGCTCCTGAACGGTCTGGTGATCGATCAGTGAGAAACCGTGACCGATCAGACTGAACGATCATCTGTCGCGAGGTTTCTCACCCTGACCGATCAGGATGGAGCCTGATCGGTCTGGGACCATCCTGATCGGTCTGGTGACCGATCAGCGAGTGGATTCCAGGCAGGATTGCGATAAGCAGCTTTCAGGATCGGTTTGGTGACCGATCAGGTGACCGGTCAGAGTGACCGATCACACGAGCTTGCGATACTAAGTTTCTCACTAGGGACCGATCAGGTTGGAGCCTGATCGGTCTGGGATAGTTCTGATCGGTCCGGTGACCGATCATTTAATTCAAATTGCACTGTCAGACGCTCTGATCGCGTCTGAACGTATCCGATTCTCTGCGCTTAACATCTGATACACGATTTTTTGCTTGATATGCTGTGCTAACACTCTGATTAAGCTGCAGGTGACAGGGAAGGATTCAATCACTCAAGGAGAGTCAATGGAGGCCTTTCCTTGGAGCAGGTTTGTCTCTTTGCCATCTCAGGTTGCAACGGCCGGAGCTGCAGACTGGAGCTGCTGACTGGAGCTTGGCTGAGGGAAGCTCAGGGAGTCCAGGGAGAGCTCAGTGGTAGCTGGCGTTGGCAGGTGAGCAGCTGGAGGCTGCAGTGAGATGGTGTCACCTGGGTTCAGTGGAGAAACAAAAGGGCGTAGTGGAGTGTTCGAAAGAACAACAACGATCAATCTTGAGGCTTGAGTTCTTGCTGCGCGATTGCTTTCTCCACAACTTGCTTGCGCATTCTGAAGTTCCATCATCTTGAGCAAGCTACTACAATCTTGAAGCAACCATTCTTGCTTGAGCACTTGGAGGAAGGAACAAGAGGCTTCGAGTCCAACAGCGAGAAGACACGAAGAAAGGGTTCTTGCGTGAGATCATCGCTAGGTGGAGCTCAGAGGAAGTTTGCTGTGTTCTTGTCTGTGCTAAGTGCTGAGTAAGATCTTTCTTGTGTTTCATTGTGCTTAAGACTATATCCTTGATTGAAACGCTGTGGAGAGGTCACTCCACCGAGAAGGAGGTTGCTTTCTATCCAGTGTTCACCGGGGCTTGATCTGCCGATGATCAAGGGATCGCCCACCTTAAGGGCACGCCAAGGAGTAGGGGCAAGTTATCCCCGAATCTTGTAAACCCTTTTGTTAGCGTCTTGCATTTGTGCCTAGCTTAGGGTTTTAGTTTTCTGCATCTACTCTATTTCTATTCTTTCCGCTGTGCTACTAAACAGTTTAAGTGCAGAATTTCGATAAGTGCTTTAAGTTCAAGTGTTTGGCCATATTCACCCCCCCTCTCTAGCCATCCGAGATCCAACAAGTGGTATCAGAGCTTGGGGCTCTGTTTTTGCGGATTAACAACCGAGAGCTATCATCCATGGCGTTGAGAGAAGGCTTTAGCACCACCCGACCTCCTTTCTTTTATGGCGTTGACTTTCAATATTGGAGATCAAAGTTGGAGTATTATCTCAAGATGGACATCAATACTTGGTTCGCAGTGAAGGAGGGTTTTACCCCTCCGAAGGATGATGAAGGCAAAGAACTTGAATTGTGGCGGTGGATGGCTGGACAAACTCGAAAGAGTGAAGCCGACGCAAAGGCGGTGGTCACCCTACAATGCGGCATGAACAATGACCAACTCATCAAGGTTGGTCCATTCACAAGTGCAAAAGACTTGTGGAACAAGCTCATCGAACTCCACGAGGGCACCCGAGATTCAAGAATCGCCAAGAGGGACTTGTTCCTCTACCAACTTCAAAATCTCTCCATGAAGGAGAATGAAACCGTAAGTGAGTTACATAGTCGGTTCAAGGAAGTCCTCAATGGACTTCATTCGATTGATGAAAAGGTCGAGAATCGCGACCTTGTGAGGTATGTGCTAAAAGCATTTCCAAGGAATGCTTTGTGGTCATCCATGGTGGATGCCTACAAAGTCTCCAAGGACTTATCAATTGTTAAGTTAGATGACTTATTTTGTGAAATGGAATTGCATGAAATGGCTAACAAAGGCCCCAAGGAGAAGGGGATTGCCTTAGTTGCAGGGGAACGATTCAATAAGAAGAAGAAGGAGAAGAAGAAGGAGAAGGAGGTCTCTTCATCTTCATCCTCTTCCGAATCCGAGTCCGATTCCGAGGAAGATGGCAGCGGGTCTTCTTCCTCCGAGATGACAAATTTTGTGAGAAGAATGATGAGAAGGGATCGACGCTTCAAGGGTAAAGGTAACCCTAGTGAAGTTAATGTTGATAAGACTAACGTTTCTTGTTTTGAGTGTGGTAGGAAAGGGCACTTCAAGAGTGAATGCCCAAAGCTAAAGAAAAAGGAGGAGAGATCCAAAAAGAAAGAGGAAAAATCCTAGAAGAAGAAGGCCTTGAAGGCCACTTGGGATGAATCCTCCTCAAGTTCATCCGATGAAGAAAAGGAGGAGAAGAGCACAAGGCATGTAGCACTCATGGCTCTTGGAGAAGAGAGCAGTGATGACTCCTCAAACTCCTCAAACGCGGCTTCATCATCTTCGGATGATGAAGAGGTAACTTCTCCCGAACTTGAGAAATGTTATAGAGCAATTGCATGTTTAACCAATATGTTGAAGAAGTCAAAAAATAAGGTTAAAACATTGCAATTAGAAATTGAACAATTGATTTCATCTAGGGATGATAATATAGATGACTTGCATGTTGAGATGTTAGAAGATGAAATTAAATCATTGAAACTTGAGGTTGAACATTTGAAATCCTCTAAGGTTGAGGATGTAGATGATTTGCATGATGAATTGCTAGAAGAAGAAAACAAATTATTAAAGAGTGAAGTTGAGAGACTCAAGAATATTCTTGAGAAGTTCTCAACTAGCTCTAAGACCCTAGACATGATCTTGAATGCCCAAAGGGCAGTCTACAATAGGGCCGGTATTGGTTACCGACCCAAAGAACCTTCATTCGTGTCTTTGATGTCTAGAACTGATATGAGGCAATCTAGGACACCCAAGGTTCAAAAGAAAGTTGTCAAGGCATGGGTGCCTAAGTCCTGTTTAGTTGATGCTTTAGGTCCCAAGGTTTGGGTACCTAAAACTTCTATTTTTCGAATTGTGTAGGTTATGATTGAGGGGGAGCATCTATCAACTTGGTTCGTTGATAGTGGATGCTCCAAACACATGACCGGGGATAGATCATTGTTTACCACACTTCACAAGAAAAGTAGAGGTAATGTTTCATTTGGTAACAATGGTAGTCTTAAGGTCATAGGAATAGGAGACATTCAAATATCCGAATGTCTTAGAATTTCAAATGTCCTTCTAGTCAAGGGGATGACATTTAATCTCCTAAGTGTCAGTCAATTGTGTGACACGGGTTACACAATTGATTTCCAACCAAGTCAATGTCTAGTTAGACAACATGACACCTTGGACACGGTACTAGTAGGAACAAGAGTAGACAATATTTATCAAGTTTCATTTAAAAGTGCTACTAATGCTTTTTCTAAGTGTCTCATGTCAAAAGAAGAAGAGTCCACCCTTTGGCACCGGAGGCTAGCACATGTGAACATGAAGAACATCCGGAAGTTGGCCAACTAGGGGTTAGTTCGTGGCTTACCAAGCCTCAAGTATGAAAAAGATAAACTTTGTGATGCATGTCAAATGGGTAAGCAAACAAAATCTGCACATAAAGGTAAAAGCGCTGTAAGTACATCTACCGCTTTAGATTTACTTCACATAGATCTATTTGATTGTAGTACTATCATATCATTGAATGGAAGTAGATATTGCTTTGTTATCATTGATGATTTTACTAGATATACATGGACTTACTTTTTAAAATATAAGGATCAAACCTTAGATGTTTTTATTTCTTTTTGTAGAAGAGTAGAAAATGAAAAATCATCAACAATCAAGACAATTAGAAGTGATCATGGAGGTAAATTTCAAAATCAACGATTCTTAGAATTTTGTCAAGATAGAGGTTATAGACATGAGTTCTCCACTCCTAGAACACCACAACAAAATGGTGTTGTAGAGAGGAAGAACCGTGTTCTACAAGAGGCTGCACGAAGCATGCTTAATGAGTACTCACTACCGAGTTACTTATGGGCTGAAGCTGTAAATACAGCTTGCTATGTGCAAAACCGAGTCCTCACTCATAGGTTTTTAGGAAAGACTCCCCATGAACTTTGGTTTGGAAAACCACCTACGGTTAAACACCTTAGGGAGTTTGGTTGTAAGGTATTCATTCTAAACACCAAGGACCTCCTTGGAAAGTTCGCGGCAAAGGCTGATGAAGGGATACTAGTCGGGTACTCCCTCGTTAGCAAAGCCTACCAAGTCTACAACAAGAAATCTAGATTAGTTGAAGAGTATTCTGATGTTGTCTTTGAAGAAATTCCAAAAGTCAATGATCAACCAGAAGATAAAGTCCAATTCGAACTTAAGAGACTAAGTTTGAATGAAAGTCCAAATGTTGTTGATGGTGATGAGTCTGATGACGATGAGACTAGACATCCCATAGATCAGCCGGATCCTGAGGCTGAACTTGTGTCTAGTGAAACCATTCAAGAAGCACCACCAACACCAAGACAAACTAGATTAGCCTCTAGTC
Source organism: Boesenbergia rotunda (assembly GCA_024364735.1). Taxonomy (NCBI): domain Eukaryota; kingdom Viridiplantae; phylum Streptophyta; class Magnoliopsida; order Zingiberales; family Zingiberaceae; genus Boesenbergia; species Boesenbergia rotunda. Next base: position 67,340 of record JAGFNQ010001976.1, on the reverse strand, counting down.
ATCCCCGAAACCAAATTGTTGGAGACATCCACCATGGGGTTAGAACTAGATCATTCTTTAGGAGTGAGGCTAATGAAGTAGCTTTAATTTCCGAAATTGAACCTAGAAAAATTGATAAAGCATTAAATGATCCCGATTGGATCATTGCAATGCAAGATGAACTAGGTCAGTTCGAAAGAAGTCAAGTTTGGGACTTAGTCCCTAGACCTAAGAAGACCACCATCATTGGAACCAAATGGGTCTTCAAAAATAAATTGAACCATAAGGGAGAAATCATTAGAAACAAGGCACGCTTGGTAGCCAAGGGCTACAGTCAAGTTGAAGGTCTTGATTATGATGAGACCTATGCTCCCGTGGCATGATTAGAATCCATTCGATTGATGCTTGCATTTGCAGCACATCGTGGCTTCAAGCTATACCAAATGGATGTTAAATCGGCTTTTCTAAATGGTTGGATTAGAGAAGAGGTCTATGTCGAACAACCTCCGGGGTTTGAGAGTACCGAATTTCCAAACCACGTGTTCAAGCTCAAAAAGGCACTTTATGGCCTTAAACAAGCACCCCGAGCTTGGTACGAGCAGTTGTCGACGTTTTTAATTGAAAAAGGCTTTGTAAGAGGCCAAATAGACCCTACACTATATCTACGGAGAGATGGTGACAATATTTTTGTAGCCCAAGTATATGTAGATGACATAATTTATGGCTCAAATAACAAGGGCTATTTAAATGAATTCATTGGACACATGGAAAGTGAATTTGAAATGAGTCTAGTGGGAGTGTTGACTTTCTTCCTTGGACTTGAAATCAAACAAATCCGAGATGGGATCCATGTGCACCAATCGAAATATACTCAAGAAATGCTCCATAAATTCAATATGAGTGATTCAAAAGAGGTAACCACTCCCATGGCTACAAACACAAGATTAGACAATGATGAGAGTGGTAAACCTGTTGATTTGACTCAATATCGGAGCATGATAGGTAGTTTGCTAAACCTGATATTCTATTTGCTGTGGGTATGTGCGCTAGGTATCAAGTTTGTGCCAAAGAATCTCACTTAATCGCTGTTAAGAGGATTTTGAGATATCTTAAAGGCACAATAGGAGTCGGTCTTTGGTACCCCCGTACCGAATCATTTGATCTGATTGGCTATACCGATTCCGACTACGCTGGATGTAAGTTGGATCGGAAAAGCACAAGTGGGTGTTAGTTTATACAACCTTAGCTGTCTTGGTTCTGACTTTGGGTGTAACGACCCGCCTTCTAGTACTAAGCTGTAAGGCGGATCGCTACGTAAATATACATATCTAACTGATTTCTGATGCTAAACCAACTGGGAGAATTTAAAATTTCTTATTTCGCTATTTACTGAACTAACAATTCATAATCATGTTTAAAGTACTAACCAGCCAAAATAAAGCAAAACCTTTAATCTTATAAGCTTGGTAGGAATCTCAACAACGATATGTAAAAGCATAAACATAAACGCGCCAAGTTTATATCAACTTCTTATTGAAATCATTCATTATTCATATCTAAGGGCATTCTTAGCTACTACATGTCATTCTATATGGTGCATATATCTTAAAACAAGCATATCCTATGTATTTAGCATGTAAATCGACAGTATCAAGTTCTTATCTCTAAAGCTTAAGCATGGATCTAATTTACCATATTACAAGTAGTAACTCATATCATTCAACATTCGCTAAGCAAGTATTAACACAGGTAATTAAACTACTTTAATATACTAGGCACCACAATTAACGAGTCTAAACAGGTTAATACATGGTTCTCATAATATATCGCGAAATAACTAAAGAAGCATAAACAAGAAAACTAAAGAAGCATACTAGGCACCACGAATACAAGTCTAATTAAGTTCATACATGGTTCACATAATATATTGCGGAATAACTAAAGAAGAACAAAAAGGGTTATTCTATGCTTTGCAAGTTCCGAAGACTTTTATTCCAACTTCGCCATCACACACACTTTGCATCAAGCCCACCGCCTCCGCTACTAGTGCTTTCCTTTACCTGTATCTGCAGTATAAGGAAATGCAAACTAATAAGCATAAAGCTTAGTAAGTACCATCTAGCCTCACAAAACTATGAAAACTCGAATTATGCTTTTGTAAAACATGCTATGCACATACATGCTCCTATCCATAAGTAACCGTGCTAGGCTTATGCTAAAATACATATCATAGAATGTCATGACATATAACTGAGACATGACACATACTGAATTAAAACTAAAAAGTAAGCTATAGCATGACATACATATCTGAACTAGAACTGGAACTAACTAACATAAAACTAATTATTAAATCCACCACATGCTAATATAAATTTCTGAAAACTAAATACATATAGTAGGTGAAAGTAATAATCAACTACTGTGGGCCTGGCAATGTACCAACTGTGCGCACATCCCGAATAAACCCGAGGTAGCAAATCCCGAATCCATTAGGGGTCTACTAGGTTATCTAAACCTAGGGGCAACTAGGAGCCCATCCCATACTAGGTTATCTAAACCTAGAGGCAACTTGGAGCCTATCCCTGGACCGAAGTCCGGTACAATGCCACTGAAAATAAAATAGTCCTTTATACTTTTCTTTTTTTTTTTGATTCTTGCTTTTACTAGGTTATCTAAACCTAGGGGCAACTAGGAGCCCATCCCGTTGGACCTTGGTCCCAATTATAAATTGGAGCAAGAATTTCTATTCTTTAATGCCTCCTATAGCATTAACTGAACTGAACATTTTAACGAACACCTAACGTGCGTGCTTGTTCACAATTTACGATTTCTAATCGTAGAACATACATATAAGGAGATAAAACATACAGAAAGTCGACCGAAACTACTTATACTGCAGGTGAGGGGTACTTACATCCTGCGCTAGGTTTTCCTTACGAATAAAATCTGAAATTCCCGAGGGAACGTCGAATTTCGACGTTCTTCTTGCTCCTTGGCGTTCTCCTCGCGTCTACGAGAATTCTCGTAGAGAGTAGGGCCTCTTGAGACCTTCCCTTGGCTTCTCCTTTGTCTTGGGCGGCAAGAGAAGAGGAGAAGAGGAAGAAAAAAATCGCGAGAGGGAGAGAGGGAGTCGGCAGTGAGAGGATGTGAGGGAAAAGAATGAATATAAAAACCCTAAGTTTCCCTTTTATACTTATGGAAAAATTTAACTAACTTTACCTTATTCAGATTTCCCTCTAATCTATTCTAACGAAAACCGACCGACCCACTTGGTAGCCTTAGTTTTCTCTCAAGAAAGGTCTAGGATTCAAACCCCACTTAAATTTTTTTTTTCTGCGCATTCTATTTTTATTCGTTTTTGCCTTATTTGTCAATGGAAAAATTCTATAAAAATATCCATAAATTCAGAATTAATTCTAGGATATTTTTAAAATTAGGTTTGAGAATTTTCGGGCTTTACAATCCCCCATACCTTATAAAAAGTTCGTCCTCGAACTTAAAACAACTCTGGGTATTTCTGTCTCATGCTGTCCTCTGGTTCCCAGGTTGCCTCTTCTACTCTGTGATTTTGCTATATGACTTTTGGTGTAACGAACGCTCCAGCAACTTTTATAGACCTCATGAACAGAGTGTTCCGAGAATATTTAGATAAGTTTGTTATCGTCTTCATCGATGATATTCTAATATATTCCAGGACTCGGAAGGAACACGCAGAACACCTGAAAACAGTATTAGAAATTCTTCAGAGGAGCCAACTCTATGCGAAATTCTTCCATGGAATAGGAGATCCTGATAGATAGGAAGTGGGAAGACTTAGTCAATCTGTCTACTATTACCCAGATTGCATCATATCCATTCTTTGTTCTGGGTAGTCCCACTATAAAATCCATGGAAATATCTTCCTATTTCCATTCTGGAATCTGAATAGGCTGTAGAACTCCTCCTGGTCTCTGATGTTCTACCTTGACTCTTTGGCATGTCAGATAGGTACTGACATTGGGCCTCCAAAATGGAGCCCTAGGTCGAACCGACGCCTACTATTCCCTCTCGACGGGGAACGCGTCCTCACCTACTCCTCTCGGGAGAATGTACCTAATGCCAACCGCTCCTTTGGTTGGACTTTTGCCTGGCGGTCCTTTGCCAGGTCTTGGATACCGAGCTGTCCTTCGCCCGGTGCCTAGCATTCCTTCGCTAGGGCTTCACTCCCAAGCTGTCCTTCACCTGGCGCCTAGCAGTCCTTCGCTAAGGCTTTTTACCCTGGCATTCCTTCGCCAGTGCCTAGCATTCCTTCGCTAGGGCTTTTCACCCTGGCATTCGTTCGCCAGTGCCTAGCATTCCTTCGCTAGGGCTTTTCACCCTGGCATTCCTTCGCTAGTGCCTAGCAGTCCTTCGCTAGGGCTTTTTACTCTGGCATTCCTTCGCCAGTGCCTAGCATTCCTTCGCTAGGGCTTTTTACCCTGCACACTAGAGTGACATGTTAGATAACAAGTAAGACTTAACTTTTGAACCCTGTTGCCATTATCAAAACACAGGTTTGACATGGGTGCTTTCTGCACCAACAATCTCCCCCTTTTTGATTTATGGCAACCCTAGTTCAAAAAGTTAAGTTTAATCAAAGCATGTAAAAACATTTTGTTCCCCCCCTAGATTTTTCAAAAATTCGTGGGGTTCTAAGTTTAAAAATTTTTTACTTAGAGTTATTTTCAACAGAAGGATTTTTGTACTTTTGAAAACTTAGGTTTAGGTACTTGGAAATCTTTTGACAACTTAATATTTAAAAATACATAGAAGAGTTTTTGGAAGCATGAGTTTAGAGTACTTAAAAAATTTTGAAGCCTTAAGTTTTAAAGTACTCAAAAGTCTTTGAAAGGTTTAACTTAAGTACTTAGTAAGATTTTTTTTTTTTTTTAAAACTTAAGTACTTAGTAAGATTTGAAAAACTTTAGTAAATTTTTGAGAAGCTTAGGGGGCGTTTGGTTTGTATTTTCCAGTCTGTTTTTCATTTTCATTTTCTGTAGAAAATGCGGTTTTCTGGAAAACATGTTTGGTTTACATTTTCTAGCTTTGTTTTCCAGAAAAAAACATAGCGTTTTCTGGAAAACTGGAGAATGAAAAAAAGTCATTTTCCAGAAAACTAGAAAATGCGGTTTTCTGGAAAATGAAAATGGAAAATGGAACAAACCAAATGCCCCCTTAAGTACTTAGAAATTTTTGAAAAGCTTAAGTACTTAGAAAATTTTTGAAAAGCTTAAGTACTTAGAAAATTTTTGAAAAGCTTATACTTTGAAAATTTTTGAAAAGCTTATACTTTGAAAAACTTAGTACTTTATTTGAAACTTGATACTTTTTGAATAAAGGATAGAGTTTTTGAAGAAATTTTGAGCTAAGAAAATTTTAAACTCTCTCCTTTTCTATCTCTCCCCCTTTGCCATATATCAAAAAACAGATAAATATAGCAGGAATTAAATTGCATAATGGAAATAAATTTCATAAAGGAAAATATTTGCATGATTTTGCTGTACTGAACCAATTCATGATAAGACTTAAACCAAATCAGTTGATTTTCTCTTGTAAGGACCTGTCTAACCTATTTAGCTACTTACTGACTGTTATAAGCAGTAGTTTTCGCTAGGGTTAGTCAAGTTAAGTGTTTTTGTTCAAGTTAGATTTTCTAAACTTGACACTTAACTTGATTGCTGTGAAAGTTGTATTTAGTGCCCCAATTACTGCAGATGCACTGACTTAAAATATCTTGAATTAAGGCAAAGACCTAAGCATCTCAACCCTTTCTAGGTTATCAATCAAAAGTACCCTAAGGTGCTTGTGAGATGCTAGCTTCTAAATCTATAGGTGCATGCAGTTCTAAGGTTAGGGCCTAGGCTAAGTCCATTTGTGAAAAAACCCTAGTTTTGAAAGAGGGTAGTTTTGAAATAAAACTAAGTCGAGAAAAAAATTTTAAAAACTGATTTTGAAGTTAAGTAAAACCGTTTTTCAAATTCTTTTAGAAACTGATTTTTAAATTAAGTAAAGTAAAAAAAAAAATCAAAAGTAGAGTTAATCTATTCTACAGAGCACAATCCTAACTACCTTCTTAGTGAGCTGAACTCAGACTCAGGTAAGGGTTTTGTGAATATATCAGCTAAGTTAGATTTTGAGTCTATATGCTTAAGTACTATCTCACCCTGGCTACATGGTCTCTTACGAAGTGATGTTTAACTCTATGTGTTTTGTTCTGGAATGTTGGATTGGGTTCTTAGTTAGATTAATTGAACTTATATTGTCAATAAATACTTGAGTTTGGGTGTAGTTGAGATGGAAGTCCTTAAGAGTGTGCATCATCCATAAAAGTTGTGCTACACACTCTCCTAAGGCTACATACTCAGCTTCAGTTGTGGACAGAGCTGCACAGTGTTATTTTCTGCTGCACCAACTTACTTGACTATTTCCTAACAGCTGGCAGCTTCCACTTGTGCTCTTTCTATCTAATTTGCACCCAGCATAGTCAGAATCCGAGTATCCTGACAAGTTGAAGGTTGTGGTTCTAGGATACCAAATCCCTACATTTAGGGTGCCCTTTACATATCTTAGTATTCTTTTTAGGGCTGCTAAGTGCGTTTCCTTAGCACAGGTTTGGTATCTAGCACACATCCCTACAGAAAAAAGAATGTCAGGTCTGCTGGCTGTAAGGTACAGTAGACTACCTATCATACTTCTATATAGTTTGAGGTCTACTGCCTTACCATCAGGGTCACTATCTATTTTTACATTAGTGGCCATAGGGGTACTTATGCTTTTAGAGTTATCCATTTTAAATTTCTTTATTAACTCTTTAGCATATTTGAATTGATGGACGTTGTTTTCATCTCTAGTTTGTTTAATTTGTAGTCCTAGGAAAAAGGTAAGCTCACCAGCTAAGCTCATTTCAAATTCATTTTCCATTATCTTGACAAATTCTTTTAGGAAGTTTGTGTTGGTGGATCCAAAGATTATGTCATCTACGTAAATTTGGGCAATAAATATATCTTTTCCTAGGGTTTTAATAAATAAGGTTGAGTCAATTTATCCTTGTTTAAATTCTTTAGAAGTTAAGTAAGTTGATAAACGCTCATACCAAGCCCTAGGTGCTTGTTTTAACCCATATAGTGCTTTAGATAATTTGTAAACGTGGTCAGGTTTGTCTAAGTCTTCAAACCCAGGGGGTTGTCCTACATAAACTTCTTCTTTAATGAATCCATTTAGGAAGGCTAACTTTACATCCATTTGGTATAGCTTAAATCTTTTATGGGATGCAAAGGCTAACAACATTCTAATGGACTCAAGTCTAGCTACTGGGGCATATGTTTCATCATAATCTAATCCCTCTACTTGGCTGAATCCATTAGCTACTAAGCGGACTTTATTTCTAACTATTTCTCCTTGATCATTTAGCTTATTCCTAAAGACCCACTTAGTGTCAATGATGGATTTGCCTTCAGGTTTAGGCACTAGTTCCCAGACTTGGTTCCTCTCAAATTGGGCTAATTCTTCTTGCATAACTATGATCTAATCAGGGTCAGGTAGGGCTTCCTCTATAGTTTTGGGTTCAATTTTCGATATCATAGCTATTTGACTAAGGTTTCTGTAGGAGGATCTAGTCCTAACTCCTAGAGTTGGATCACCCACAATTTGATCGATTGGGTGACTAAATCTGGGTTTCTTGGTTCTTCTAGAACTTGGTTCAGCCTCAGGTCCGGCTGGTCAGTTTGGTTCACTATTGGATTCGACTCTTTGGGCTGGTTGATTTGTTGGTTCAATAATTGGTTTAGTTAACTCATTAATTGGTTCAATAGTTAGTTCGTTTAAGGGTTCAATTAAAGATTTACTTGTTTGTTCATTATTTTCTTGATCAGAATTTGATGAAGTTAGGTCTGGATTATCAGATGTTGAGTTGATTTCTTCATCAAATATTAAGTTTGTTATTTCTTCGATTTTCTTAGTTTGTTTGTTGTAAACTCTATAGGCTCTACTTGTGGTTGAGTATCCTAGGAAGATACCTGGGTTTGACTTGGACTGAAATTTTCCTAAATAGTCTTTGGTGTTTAGGATATGGACTTTGCATCCAAAGACCCTTAGGTAGTATAGATTTGGGAGTCTATGGTAGTACAGTTCATAGGGTGTTTTGTTGTGTTGCTTGTTAATCAGAACCCTATTTTGGATGTAACAAGCCGTACTAATCGCTTTGCCCAATATTGGTTTGCTAAGTTAAATTCGTTGAGCATAGCCCTAGCGGTTTCCTGTAATGTTCTATTTCTTCTTTCGACTATCCCATTTTGTTGGGGAGTTCTAGGATATGAAAATTCATGTAAATACCCATTGACCTTACAGAATTCCTCGAACCGTTGATTTTCAAATTCTCCCCCGTGGTCACTCCTAAGTCTTTTAATTTTAATATCGTTTTGATTTTCAATTAGTTTGCAGAATTCATTAAATAGGTTTAGGGTTTCATCTTTGGTTTTTAGAAACCTAACCCAGGTGAACATAGAGTAATCATCAACTATTACTAAGCAGTATCGGTTCCCGCTTAGTGACTTGGCTCCATGTGAATCAAATAGGTCAAGGTGCAGGAGCTCAAGTGTGGTTTTAGTTAAATTAGATTGTATTAATTTGTGATTAGATTTGGTTTGTTTGCCTTGATTACATGATTCACATATTAGATTTTCATTATTTTTAATTTTGGGGATACCTTTGATTAATCCAAGTTGGGTGATTTTTGAGATAGTTCTCAGATTGGTATGACCTAATCTCCTATGCCAGAGGTATGATTGTTCTAACTGAGTTAACATACATTTGGGTACTAGGGGTAGGTTTATAGTGTATACATTATTTTTCCTAGTGCCCTTAAGCATGATTTCTGAGTCTTGTACATTTCTAATCAGGCAGTTAGAATTGTTGAAGGTGACTATATAACTAGAATCACATAACTGACTTATGCTAAGCAGGTTAAAATTGAAGTTTTCAACCAAAAGAACTTTCTTAATAACAAAGTCAGATTTGAGTTCAATATTACCTGACCCAATTACCTTGAGTGTAGCATTGTTGCCAAATGCCACTGAGCCTAGGTTCTTGAACTTGAGTTTGGTGAACTTCAATTTATCTCCAGTCATGTGTGTGGAGAAACCGCTATCCAACATCCATTGGTCCAAATCTTTATGTCCCTACACATAAAGAGTTTTATTGATTTGGATCCAATTAGAGTCAGGAATAGCTTAAATTGAGTTTCACTGCCTAGTCTGTCTCACCCAAATCTAGGGTTTTCAATCACGTTAGCCTTATAGATTTTGTGAGACAGGTTTTGACAAGTAAAATTATTTTGGAAAAGTTAATATTTATTTTGAAAACCTTAATTAATTTTTGAAAACATTTGAATTTATTTTGAAAGGAAATGTTTGAATCTATACTTAACTAAAAGTTGTGTTAGATTTGAATTTGACAAAAAGTAACTTGAATTTAAAATTCAAAAATTGGCTTCCAGGTCTTGGTGAGGCACTAGGCCTTCTTTGGCCGTAGCCTTATTGGATCATCAACCCTTTCCTTGACAAAGCCGTTTAATGAAATTTCATTTTCAAAATTAATCTTTGAAAAAGTTTGGTCTAACTAGTTTGGATTTTGGATCGGTAGCTTCGGCTAGTTTCACCAGTCTAAAGAGACCAAGTAAACTTGATCTTATTAGAATTGGTTTCCCTAACGTACTATCATCTCAGCTCCACCCAATACTATGTTTTCAAATTTCAGTTAAGTTTGTTCAGTCCTTATACTAAACATTCCTAAGTCTAAGCATGGTAAATTGCAGAAATTTAAATAAACAATCAATCAGGCAAATTGCAAGAATTAAATTCTATTTAACAATAAATATAGTTTTTAATTTGGCTCCCCCTGGACTAAAGCCACGGTAATGATCAGGCAAGATGTGAATCTTGTCCTTGGGGATCCAATACTGATTTGACCCAGTTGGTTTGTTCAGGTACAGTTTAGGTACCCATGCCTGAATTTTACCTCTGGACTGATTCAGTACAGCAAAGTAAGATCTTTGTCGGGATTTGGTTCTATAGCCAAGTCCGGATCGATTTAGAACGGACTTCTGTTTTCCAAGAATCATGTCAAGACCCTTGGAACCAGAAGTGAATCGTTCTAAGGCAGCTCTAAGATTCTTAACCTGAGTTTTCAGGGAGGAGTTCTCTTTCTCAAGTTTTTCAACTTGAGTAGGAGTTCCTTCTTGAACTTTCTCGGTTAAGGATTTAGAGTCAGCTCCCTCTTTTAGGAGTTTTACTTCCTGTCGGAGGGATTCGACTCGGAGTTTGGCTTTCGCCAAATCTCGAGAAAGATACGAAATAAGTTCATTTAACTGACTTCTATTGAAACCACTTACCTTGATCTCGCCGTCTTCTGAAAAGGTTAGTCTGTCGTCGTCCTGTTCTGACTCTGACTCGGTCTCGACTTCTTCTGAGGCGGTCAGGGCTAGTAGGTTTGACTGGGGTGCTTCTTCTTCTTCTTCTTCTGAGGAAGATTCGTCCCAGGTTGCTTGGAGCGCTTTCTTTCTTCTTGTCTTTTTAGTCTCCTTTAGGTTTGGACACTCCGTCTTGTAGTGGCCCTTCTTCTTGCACTCGTAGCAGGTTACGTTGGGCTTGTTTTTGTCATTTGTGGGTTCAGCTGGTTCATCCTTTCTTCGGTTGGCCTTCCTTTATTAGTTTGGTTCTTTAATTCTTTATAGTAGCTTCGGGCCAGTCGGACCAGTTTAGGTCGATCTCCTTCTTCGTCTTTTGTGTCTGAGTCTGAGTTAGACTCGGGTTTAGGTTGTGGCTTGTTCTTTGTTGACCTTCCAGTTTTTCCTGCAACAAAGGCAATACCTTTCTCGGCCATATTGCAATTAGTCTGTTCGTGAAGTTCTAACTCGGAAAATAATTCATCTAATTTAATTTTAGAGAGATCCCTTGAAACCTTGTATGCATCTACCATAGATGCCCACAAGGTGTTTCTAGGGAAAGCATTTAAAGCATACCTTATTAGGTCACGGTTTTCGACCTTGTGACCTATAGTGTGAAGACCGTTCATTAATTCTTGGATTCGTGCGTGAAGCTGCGCTGCTGTTTCGTTGTCGCCATCTTGATGGTGTACAGTTTGTTCAGGAGCAGATCTCTTTTACTGATCTGAGTGTCTGATGTTCCTTCGTGCAGCTCGATCAGTTTTACCCACAGCTCTTTGGCACTGTTGAAGGGGCCCACCTGGTTCAGCTCCTCCTTTGTCAAGCCGCATTGAAGGGTCTGGGTCGCCTTTGCATCTGCTTCAATTCTTCGTTTCAGAGCGGTGTCCCACTCTATGTAGCTTTGAGGTTGTCCTTCAGCGTTTTTGGGAATCTCCAGTCCGGACTGGATGATTATCCACATGTCCACCTGAGTTTTCAGGTGGACCTCCATTCGACTTTTCCAGTAGGAAAAGTCTTCTCACTGAAAAGTGAAGGTCTGGCGGTGCTGAATCCTTCTTGCATGGCCATTTAATCTGAAAAAGAATAACTAACAAAAAAAATTTCCCAAGACTTGGTCTTGGATTAGTAGTGCGGGATAAGGAAAATAAAATGTCGAGGGGTGTTGCACCAACCTTGATTAACGGAAAAAAAATTCGAACGAAAACTTTAGAAGAAATTCGAACGAGAAAAAGAAAATAAAAAAATCCGAAAAATTTTCAAACTGGTGGTTGCACCAAATTTGAACTTCCCCGCTCTGATACCACTTGTTGGATCGAGAGAATCGATAGAGGGGGGTGAATATCGGAAAACGTTCGGATTTGAGATAGAGAAATTGCACATCGGAAAATTAAAACAAAACACGCAAACACAGAGATTTTTACTTGGTTCGGAGCCTAGGTCGACTCCTACTCCAAGGCCCACGGTCATTGACCGTTTTCTGCGGGCAATTCTATAAGTTCGCAAATCAGTTTACAGTATTGAGTTACAAATATAGCACAGTAAACTTAACAAATAAAAACTCTTCTTTTACCGACGTCCGATGTAGGTTGTCTTTTTCGGAGTAGCGGGACGTCGTCGGCGCTTGAGTCACGAGTCGGGAGGTTTCCGGAGCAAAGCGAGAGAGCAGAAGAGCGTTGAAGCGTTGAATGAATTGTTGCTTTTAGCCTTGGGGTCGAGGGCCCTTTATATAGCCCTGGGGGCGCCCGGATCGTGGGGGGCGCCCCCCCCCCCCCACGTGTCAGTTGATCCGGTAATTGCTCGGTCAGCTTCTGATCCCTTTACATTCGGGATCAGCTTTGACCGGGGCGCCTGGAGCGCTCGGGCGCCCATATTGACCGGGTCAAACTTTCATCCGTTGGCTTCGAGGGGAGCTGCTTCGGTAGTTGGCGATGGGGGCGCCCGGGACGCTTGGGGTGCCCGGGAGCAGCGGGGGCGCCCGGGAGCACGGGGGCGCCCCGCCCAGCAGCTGTTTGAAGCCTTCCTTACTTACATTGTTTTGTATGCACCTTGGGGGCGCCCGGGACACTCCGGGCGCCCTACTCAGCCACTACCTCACTCCTTTGAGGCTCTCTGAGTTGCAGACACTCGTTCCTTTGGTCCTGCATCCAGGGTTAGTCCAAAACAACATAAAATAATAATGTGTTAGTTTATACAGCCTTAGCTGTCTTGGTTCTGACTTTGGGCCTCCAAAATGGAGCCCTAGGTCGAACCGATGCCTACTGTTCCCTCTCGACGGGGAACGCGTCCTCACCTACTCCTCTCGGGAGAATGTACCTGATGCCAACCGCTCCTTTGGTTGGACTTTTGCCTGGCGGTCCTTTGCCAGGTCTTGGATATCGAGCTGTCCTTCGCCTGGTGCCTAGCATTCCTTCGCTAGGGCTTCACTCCCAAGCTGTCCTTCGCCTGGCGCCTAGCAGCCCTTCGCTAGGGCTTTTTACCCTGGCATTCCTTCGCCAGTGCCTAGCATTCCTTCGCTAGGGCTTTTCACCCTAGCATTCCTTCGCCAGTGCCTAGCAGTCCTTCGCTAGGGCTTTTTACCCTGGCATTCCTTCGCCAGTGCCTAGCATTCCTTCGCTAGGGCTTTTTACCCTGCACACTAGAGTGACATGTTAGATAACAAGTAAGACTTAACTTTTGGACCCTGTTGCCATTATCAAAACACAGGTTTGACTTGGGTGCTTTCTGCACCAACAGATTCATACTCTAGAGGACTATGGATTGAGTTACAAAGGTGTGCAAATGTTGTGTGACAAAATTAGCACAATTAACCTAACCAAGAATCCAGTCCATCATTCTAGGACCAAACATATTGAAGTGCGTCACCACTTCATTAGGGATCATGTTGCTAGGGGAGATATTGTACTCTCACATGTAGAGTCCAAATCAAACCTCGCTGATATTTTCACTAAACCACTCCCCAAGAATGAGTTAAGTTTCTTAAGAAGGGAGTTGGGAATGTGTCGCTCTTCATAAACTTCAAAATGCATTCAAAACCCTTCATGATTATTTCGAAATTGTTGGGATACAATTGGGTAACTTTGGGGGCATCTCACACAAACTATAAGGTTTACCAAAACGTTTTTGTTTGCTAGACATGGGGTGAGATGCTAGGATCAACTCAATTTCTCAAAATGTCAATGCATCCCTTGAGAAATTAAGTTGACGAAATAAAAATCACTTCAGTGACCAAGTATTGGGAAAACCAATGCATAACATATGTGTATTTGGCTCCATGATCATACTTGGACATTCCAATCAAGGAAACTTGATTGGAAACTCAAACTTGGTACAAGATTGTTTGAATGATTATTGTTTGAGTTTGACTCCACTTGGGTGGAGCAAAGTGATTTGTTTGAACCATACGGACCTTTGATCTTTGTTTAGGGATCAATTATAGTCAAGGAATCACTTCCAAGATCGATATTCCTCAACAGATTCCTTCAAAAATCGTTTGAAAGTATGAAACTAAAAGTTTCAGATCGTATCAGGGAATATCAGGAACCCTGATCGGTCACTGGACCGATCAGGTTTAGGGCTGATCGGTCCCCGGACCGATCTAGCACCCTGTTGTGATCGGTCCACAAACCGATCAGGAGGGCTTCCAGAACATCACCCACCCCTACTTCGCTTCCAGATCGATCAGCCGATCGATCAGGAGCCTTCCTGATCGGTCACCGAGACCGATCAGGACAAGGCCAGTCCGATCAGGCCATATCCTGATCGGTCTGGGCGCCATCAGATCGAACGGTGATCCATTCGATCACATTAAATTTCGTTGGTGGACCGATCCACCAACCTAATAACTTCGCGAAAACCCCTAATCTCCCAAGCCCTAACGACGAACCTCACTACTTGCGCCTCTTCATTTTGTGCGAGAGCCTTCCGTGCATCTCCCTCTTCCTCTTGCGAGTGAGCGTTTGGGCATGCGCGTGCGATCCCGAGAAGGTTTCGAGCTCTTCTTGTTTTCTACAAGTTCCTTCTTGATCAAGGTGTTACGTTTCTGTCTTGTGCCGAGGGTTTCTCCTGCGCGAGCTTTTCTTCCAACCTTCAAGAACTTCTTCAATGGCACCAAAGTGAGTTTTTGGTTTAGTTTTTCTTGCAAATCTGTTCACAGATTGTGAGTTTGTGCTAATCAAAATTTCTGGCTTGTGGTGCTTGCCGTGGCCTTGCATATGCCATGACCTTAAACTATATCATATCTCTATGTTGGTTGACTTTTGATCAACTCTTACATTTGTAATCTTTTGATTTGTCATGACCATTCTTTGCCCTGTCACTGATTAAATCTATCTTCATATGATCAATTCCATCATGTGTGATATCTCATTCTTGTGTACTAATCATGTTCACTCCTTTTGATTCAATCTGTTCCACTATCAATCCATTAGAAAATCATCTAAGGGAAAGGAACCAATGGAGGGAAGCTCAAAGGGCAAAGGCCCTTCATCATCTACACCTCCATCGGGATCTCCTCCACCTCCACATACTAGGTTTCAGAACATTCATTATGCTTTAAATTTTCTATGGAACAACTTCAAACTAATGCCATGTCGAACTATAGACCAAACCTTTATCTACGAACATTGTCCAACAGTCCGACAAATTATTGAACATTATAATCTTCAACCCATTCTGTACCTTGAGAGGCCAATCAACCTTGATTTGGTCTCTGAATTCTATAACAACATGGTTAGTGGGGAGGGTATGGGGTGGAAAACCCGTGTTGCCAGTGTCGACCTTGATTTTAATCGATCTATTTTCACTGACTTTCTTGGCTGTCGTCGGTCAGAAAATGATTTTTCTCTCTACCCTTATCTTCCTGATCCTCTTCTGGTTCCCTTTGATGGAGCCACTCCTGATTCCATCTACGAGTATTTTCTAGACCATCCCAGGCCAAGGGGTTCCGGTGAGCGCACCCGTGATTTTCCCACATTCCCTGCTCTTCGCCTTTCCCCCATTGAGTATGTTTTGTTCAAGATCATCACGAATTGTCTCCTCCCAACTACTTTAAAACACCTAGATGAGATTCACCCGTTCCACTGCTTGATGCTCTACGGGATGCATCAATAGTTAGACTTTGACCCAGTGGCTTCAGTCTATTTCTCCATCATTGTCCACAGTCAGATGTACGTCCAGACAATCTACATGTCGTTTGGCCACATCATTACTGCTTGGCTACAGTCCGTAGGTATCGATGTTTCACAGGGCCGCATTGTGCCCATGGTTCGACAGGACTGCCGTCTGGATCGTCGCATGCTCGCTCAGTCCGGCATTGTTGTCGGGCCGCAGGGGCTAAGGTGGAAGAATCGTAGACGAGAGGGGGAGTTACCAGGAGCAATCCCTGATCAGGAGCCGCCCGCTGATACTGAGGATTATGATGAGTGGGCTCCTGATCTACGCTGGCAGGTTGCGGAGTTAGAGCAGTTGATGTAGCGCAAGCTACATATTTCCGGCCTCTAGCACCAGGAGGTCAGCTCAGAGTTTCAGTCTTTCTATCGCCGTCTCAATGCTCTAGCATCTGATGTCTCTGAGATCAGCTCACGACAGGATATATGGTATGAGGAGTGGTGTCATCATACGTTTCCTGGTGGTGCATCCCCCAGCAGCCCTCCACCATGGGATGTTATATAT
This sequence comes from Boesenbergia rotunda, assembly GCA_024364735.1. Taxonomy (NCBI): domain Eukaryota; kingdom Viridiplantae; phylum Streptophyta; class Magnoliopsida; order Zingiberales; family Zingiberaceae; genus Boesenbergia; species Boesenbergia rotunda. Next base: position 51,229 of record JAGFNQ010001976.1, on the reverse strand, counting down.
ATTGATGATTCGTCAGACGATGATCACGCGGGAGATTGATGACATTAACTGTTATGATGAATGCCATATTTGACTGCGCTGTATTTGTCTTGACTATGATGTGTATTTGACTGATGCATATGATATTTTGCATGTATGTTATATTTGCCTTGTCATGCTTAGGATGTTGGTTTATATGTGTTCACATGATTACTATCTGCCTGTATGCCTCATTCTATATTGCTATGTTCATGCTTATGATGCCATGTTCATATGATACATATGCTTGTTTTACCATGCCCTACTTTTGTCATATGTATTCATATGTTTATCAAAAATCAACCACATCTTTGTTGTTTTGGGATACCCCTAGGGTTGAGGGGAGTATGGTTAAACTTAACATCCCCTCTAGACCCTTTACAGTGTTCGACAAAGGGGGAGAGTGTGGTTGGTTAAGTTTAGGATGATTATGTTGTAGGGGGAGGATCCTAATTCCCCTATGATTCTGAACTTGGGAAAATTGATTGAGAATTCTTAAACTTAAAATCGGGTTGTCAAACAACAAAAAGGGGGAGATTGTTGAAGCAGTCTGACCCTGATTGTTGTTTTGGTGTTGACACCGATTTTAGTTTAGGATTGATGATTGTGATTGTGATTAAGTCCTGATCGGGGATTAGGCATGGTATGGAAAATCCTAGCTTGGAGGGCTAGGTGCTGGAAAATCCTAACCTGAGGGTTAGGTGTGGAAAATCCTAGCTTGGAGGGCTAGGTGTTGGAAAAGTCCTAATTCAGAAGGGTTGGGTGAAAAGTCCTAGCTTGGAGAGCTAGGTGAAAAGTCCTAACTTGAAGGATTAGGTGAAAAGTCCCAACTTGGAGGGTTAGGTGAAAAAGTCCTGGCTTGGAGGGTCAGGTCCTAGCTTGGAAGGCTAGGTCTGGAAAAGTCCTAATTCGGAAGGGTTGTGTGAAAAGTCCTAGCTTGGAGGGCTAGGTGAAAAGTCCTAACTTGGAGGGTTAGGTGAAAATTCTCAACTTGGAGGGTTAGGTGAAAAATCCTTAGCTTGGAGGGCTAAGGTGGATGAAAACCTAGCTTGAAGGGCTAGGTTTGATTCCCTGGATCGGTCTGATGATCGATCAGGGATATTGGCACGCTGCTCCTTAGTGGATTGGTCTGGTGACCGATCCGCAATGACTGATCGGACTGGTGACCGATCAGGGAGCACACAGTGAGGTTGGGAACCTACTGTGCAGCTCCTGATCGATCTGGTGACCGATCAGGGAGCAGGTTGTTGCCCCACTGCTTGGCTCTTGATCGGTCCGATGACCGATCAGGGAGCTGGCAGTGTCCTCACTGCTTGGCTCCTGATCGATCTGGTGACCGATCAGGGAGCCCACAGTGAGTTGAGTTACCCTGCTGATCAGCTCCTGAACGGTCTGGTGACCGATCAGTGAGAAACCGTGACCGATCAGACTGAACGATCATCTTTCGCGAGGATTCCCACCCTGACCGATCAGGATGGAGCCTGATCGGTCTGGGACCATCCTGATCGGTCTGGTGACCGATCAGCGAGTGGATTCCAGGCAGGATTGCGACAAGCAGCTTTCCAGAAAAAAGATAAGACTTGGAGCAGAGAGAGAGCAAAAGCAGTCAAGGTTTAAATAAATTTTAAATATTAATTTATAACTTAGATCTATTTATGTATCTCCATGAATTTTATATTCTTGCATTCTTAATTTATTATTATTAAATTTATTTAATTTTTTAATTATAATGTAGGGAAAATATGATGAACTAGAGAAGTTTTAGAGATGCTCAAGTGCTAGTGAGCATATTGAGGGTGTTGGTGACGAGATGGCTAGAGAGGGGGGGTGAATATAGCCAATCGCTTTTCCTTGAAGAGTTAGCAAGTTTCTGCACTTGAGGTTGTTAGTAGCACAGCGGAAGTATGGAAAACAGGATGTTCAGAAACTAAAATCGAAAACTAACTAGCAAGATTAGCAAGATCGCTAACAAGGAGATTTTACAAGGTTCGGGGATAACTTGCCCCTACTCCTTGGCGTGCCCTTAAGGTGGGTGATCCCTTGATCGTCGGCAGATCAAGCCCCGGTTAACACCGGATAATTCAGCAACCTCCTTCTCGGTGGAGAAACCTCTCCACAGTGTGTTTTAAACAAGGATATAGATTAAGCACAAAGAAACACCAGGAAGGATCTTACTCAAACACTTAGCAAGGACAAAAACACAGCAAGCTTCCCTGAGCTCCACCCAGTGGCGATCTCACGCAAGAACCCTTCTTCGTGTCTTCCCACTGTCGGACTCCAAGCTTCTTGTTCTCTCCTTCAAGCGCTCACGTAATGGATGATTGCTTCTCAATTGCTTGCTTGGAATAATGGAAACTTCAAGAACACAGCAAGCTTAATATGGAGAACTCAAAGCACTGGAACTCAAGAGCACAAGCTGAAGAATTATCGAACTCTCTTCCACCGAAACTCTCTCGTTCCTTTTGTTTCTCCACTAAGCAACAAGTGACCTCATCTCCAGCAGCCTACAGCTGCCTCACTGCCAACGCGCCAGCTACACTGAACCCATACTGAACTTCCTGAGCTCCCTCAGCCAAGCTTCAGTCAGCGGCTTCACTCCTGCAGCTCCAGCCGTTGCAACCTGAGTTGAGAAAGGGACAATCCTGCTCCAAGGAAAGCCCTCTTTGACTTCTCCTTGAGTGTTTGAATTCTCCCCTGTCACCTGTAACTTAATCAAACTGTTAGAGCAGCAAATCACGCAGTAAATCAAATATCAGAGATAAATAGCAGCGAATCGAATATGGTCAGACGCGATCAGAGCGTCTGACAGTGCATTTTGAATTAAAGTGATCGGTTACCTGACCGATCAGAGAGCCTCCTGATCGGTCACCAGACCGATCAGGCTGGTCACAGACCGATCATGATTCGTCCTGATCGATCCCCAACGCTCAATCAGAAATCGCGATTTCTTTGAGATTCTCCTGGACCGATCACCGGACCGATCCCAAGTCGTGGATCGTTCACCTGACCGATCCACCCTTATATCGCGCGATTTCTGAGTTTCGCAGGCTAAGCCTTCTGCTCGGTCAACTGACCGATCAGGGTGTCACCTGATCGGTCAGCAGTCCGATCAGGTCATCACCAGACTGATCAGGAACCGTCCTGATCGATCTTAGTGAGGAGCCCGCGAAGCTGGATCGTTCACCAGAACGATCTACACAGTGATCCTGATCGGTCATCTGACCGATCAGGAGCAGTTCAGCAAGTGAACTCAACCTCACTGCTTGCTCCCTGATCGGTCACCAGACCGATCAGTAGCCAGTCAATGGGTGAAACGCATACTCCCTGATCGGTCACCAGATCGATCAGGAGCAGCACAGTAGGTTCCCAACCTCACTGTGTGCTCCCTGATCGGTCACCAGACCGATCAGTCATCGCTGGATCGGTCACCAGACCGATCCACGAAGGAGCAGCGTGCCAGAATCCCTGATCGATCACCAGACCGATCCAGGGACTCAAACTCATCCCTCCAAGCTAAGTTTCCATCCACCTTAGCCCTCTAAGCTAAGGATTTTCCATCTAACTCTCCAAGTTGGGAATTTGCACATAACCCTCCAAGTTAGGACTTTTCACCTAGCCCTCCAAGCTAGGACTTTTCTCCCAACCCTTCCGAATCAGGACTTTTCCAACACCTAGCCCTCCAAGCTAAGATTCTCCATATCATGCCTAATCCTCGATCAGGACTTTATCATAATCATCATAATCATCAACCTAAACTAAAATTGTTGTCAACACCAAAACAACAATCAGGGTCATACTGCATCAACAGAGGGATCTAAGTCGTCAGTTGGCAATAATTTAAATTTATGGTTGGAGGTCAGTGGAGGGCCTAAAGTGGGAGGAAGAATATTAGGAATGAGTTCATTGAGCAGAACCAAAAGAGTGTCTCGTATTTCTTCTTCATGCTCACTAGAAGTCAACACACAGATCCATAACTTAACTGAGGAAGTTGCTCATTTAAAGGGCATAGTATCATAAAGGGTTCGACAAATGGAAGAAAGGGATCGCCAAATGGAAGATAGAGAATGGTGAATAGAAGATATGATGCACCAACAAGATATGATCATGTAATATTTTCAATTAAATTCAACTCCAACTCAGAATCCTCCAAATTTTGGTGATGATGGTGGTGATGATGATGGCGATGATGGTGGCGATGGTGTTGCGTGATTTTCTTTGGTAAGAAGATTTGTTATTAGATTATTTTTTATACTATAGTTAATATAGTTAATGTGCTTAGAAGGAATCTTGTCATACATTGGAGGTATAAAATTCCTAGGGTTGGGGAAGATAGAAAAATCAAGAGAAAAAATTGGACAATGTTGCAAAGTAAAAATACAAAGGAAACAAGAGAATTATCAAGTCATTCATTTTGGTTGTGCCCGAAAGTATCTCAGACAAGGTTGTAGAATGTGAAGATGCAAGAGGCCTTTAGAGGAAGATTGTGCATTAACATGAGAATCCCAAGAAAGAGGAAGAAGTCCAAGAACAATAAGCTAAAGTGCTTGAAATAGTTAAAGAGGAAGTGGAGGAATTGAAGAAATATTTAAACCTCCCAAAAATGAAGAGGAACAAACTCAAAGTCAACTCATTGACAAATTCAATGAGGATATTAGATCCTCTTCATTGGACGAGTAGAATGGGGAACCATCCACTTATTCAAAGGATGAAGATGTTCCCAAGAAAAGTAAAGATGTGAGCGTGGAAGATAAAGCCTCAAGTGTATCTACTAAAGTAAAGACCAAGGAGCACATTGTGTGCTTTCGGAAGTGGAAGAAAATGTTGGAACTAATGATGTTACTAGAGAGGGGGAGAATAGCTATTCACTTTGTCTGTTCGTCGATCTTGTTCTGATCTACAAAAAGTTCTCTAATTGAAGGAGAGAGATTATACGGGGATAACTATAAAATATGTCATCTCAACATACAATATGTTCTTGAGGAAGAAGAAGTTCTAGAGGTTGTGAATCAGTTCATGGAAGAATCTGCTAATGGTTCAACGACACAACATAAACTTGATCTTGATGCCTATAAGGCATAGAAGAAAAATGACTCCACTGCTAAGGGTATATCGATTAGTTCAATAGTAGATGACCTGGTATTTAAGTATAAGTCATTACCATCAGCTCAAGCTGTCTAGGTAGCCATGAGATAGAAATACAGTGGAGTTAGTTTAAGCAAGCTTCATCAATTGACAATCAAGTTTGACGGTTGTAAAAAGCATCGGAATGTTACCACGGCGTAACATCTGATGGAAATAGGGAATATGATACGGGAGCTAAAGGCTGCTGGTCCTGAGTTGACCGATGAACAACAAGTTTAGGTAGTTATTCGTTCCCTTCTTGATTCTTGGAAAACCATGAAACAGAACCTTACTCACAGTGAGAGTATCAAGACTTTCATTGATGTCTCACGCCATATTAAATTGGAGGCGGAGAGAATAGAATCCACAAGGATTTCTGAACAAGCTTTTGTAGCTGAAAGTTCTGGATCCAAGAATAAAAAAAGATGGTTCAAGAATGGAAAGGGTAAAAGAAAAGAAGTTGGTGCTACTACTGTGCAAGACCCAATCAAGCAGAAAGGAAAAAAAAGTATGAAAAGAAACCTAAAAGTAAGCTGACTTGCTATAACTGTGGCAAGAAGGGTCACTTTTCTCGGGAATGTATTGAGCCGAAAAAAGTATATCTATGTTTGTCTTCTTTTCATGAGGTTTATGTTGCTAGTTCGGTGTTGTTAGTTAATTCTAATCCTTTGTAGATTATAGATTCAGAAGCAATGAACCATGTAGCTCGTGATCGAGCTACATATGAGGAGTATCGTCGGGTACCAGCTGACAATAAGTGGATATATATGGGAAATAATGCAAGACTTGAAGTCAAAGGAATTGACACTTGCAAACTCAATCTTCATGGTAGGCGTACCTTATTTTTGCATGATATCCTGTATGCTCCTGAGATTCGATGGAATCTGGTTTCCGTTAATTGTCTTCTTAAATTGAATTATTGTATGAACTTTTATAGTCATTGTGTGGAACTGAAAATTAACTCTGTGTTAATAGGATATAGTTATGTATTGAATGGTTTGATAGTTCTTGATGTAGAACCAGATGTTAATTATGGAAATAATGGTTGTTTATCAAACATTGCTTTTACTATGGTGCTGATGTTAATAATAAAGTTTGGCATGCTAGATTGGGACATATAGGATAAGAAGAATGAATAGATTAGCTAGAAAGGATCTGCTCAGCACTCGTGCAAAAGTTGACTTGTCTTTATGTGAGTAATGCCTTGCTAGAAAAGCAGCTAGGAAACCATTTGGTAAGGCTATTAGGGCTGAATCACCATTGCAATTGATTCATTCGGATATTTATGGTCCAATGAATGTGAAGGCTAGAGATAAAAGTTCTTATTTCATTACATTTACTGATGACTTCACGTGTTTCGTCATGTGTATATGATTTCTCATAAATCTGAAGCATTAGATTGCTTCAATCTCATTTGAACAAAGTTGAGAATCAATTAGAATGTAAGGTTAAAATCTTTCGCACTTGCCATGGAGGTGAATATTTATCTGATCAGTTCAAGACAATATGTAATGAGAAATGGATTATTAGCCGGCTAACTATCCCTAGAACTCCATAGAAAAATGGAGTTGTTGAAAGAAGAAATCGAACTCTTCTTGAAATGGTTAGGTCGATGATGACTCAAGTTAATTTGTCTATTTCCTATTAGGGAGATGCATTATTAGCTACAACCTTCATACTTAACTGAATGTCTTCTAAATCTATTCCATATACTCCATATGAACTTTGGACAGGCAAAAAATCATATTTGAGTAACCTGAGACCCGGGGTTAGCTGCTTATATTCATCATATAACTCACAAATATGAAAAATTAGGACACAGGGGTAGAAAGTGTATCTTTGTAAGATATTCTGATACCTTTAAGGGTTATGTTTTTATTGGTGAGTAACAAGATGGAACCATCTCTGAAATAGAGTCATGAGATACTACTTTTCTCGAAACTAAGTTCCCAACAAGAGGTAATGTTGATAAAATGATTTCTCTATTTGCAATAGAGGAAGAGGATATTGTTCCTTTATCAACAAATCATGTATCATAGGGAATGCCTGAATCTAGTCAACCTAGTGGGAGTGAATTGCCTATGAATGAGTCAGTTTTTCAACAGTCAAACCTACGAAGAAGTAGTGGTCAGATTCTTCCTCGGATAAGGTTTGACATTGAGAATGATGCATTAATGATTATCCCAGTTGATGATGAGGAGCTCGAACAGTTGAGGAAGCATTGAATTGCTCAGTTAAGGAGAAATGGAAAGTTGTAATGGATGAGGAAATGGAGTCCATGAGAAAGAATCAGGTTTGGGACTAAGTCGATCTTCCTCCTGAATAAGTGAATTCTCAAAATTAAGAGGACAGCGGATGGGTCGTTTAATCGATACAAAGATCATTTAGTTACAAAAGGATATACCCAAATGGAGAGTATTGATTTTGATGAGATATTCTCCCCAGTTGTGAATTTTGTGTTAATAGGTGTCATCCTAGCTATAGTAGCACATTTAACTTAGAATTATATCAAATGGATGTAAAGACGGCTTTCCTTAATGGTACTCTTGACGAAGAAATCTATATGGCACAACAGAAGGTTATATAGCTAAGGGCCAAGAGAATAAAGAATATAGACTTGAGAAATCTATGTATGAGTTAAAGCAGGCGTCAAGACAATGGAACATAAGATTTAATAAGTCATTTTGTCTTATGGTTTCGAAATGATCAATGAGGATCATTGTGTTACCTAAAGAAGAAAAAAAGGAATGTTTGTTATTTTATCATTATACGTTGATGATATGTTGGATCGCGGTCGACCGGCAAGAGTGGGGTGAATTGCCCCTGAAAGAAAATATAAGAAATCTTTGTCTTTGCTTAACAAAGATATTTGTTAGTCCAAGCAGAAATAATAGACATGAATAATTAAAGCAAACACTGAATAAAGAGGCTACCGAATTTACTTGGTTTGCAACTGGGAGGTTGTTGGTGCAGAATGCACCAAAGTCAAACCTGTGTTTTGATAATGGCAACAGAGGTCAAAAGTTAAGTCATACTTGTGTTTCTAACAAGTTACTCTAGTGTGCAGAGACAAAGTCCTAGCGAAGGAATGCTAGGCAACTGGCGAAGGACTGCCAGTAGCAAAGTCCTAGCGAAGGAATGCTAGGCAACTGGCGAAGGACAGCCAGTATCCAAGCCCTAGCGAAGGAATGCTAGGCAACTGGTGAAGGACAGCCAGTATCCAAGCCCTAGCGAAGGAATGCTAGGCAACTGGCGAAGGACAGCCAGTATCCAAGCCCTAGCGAAGGACTGCTAGGCAACTGACGAAGGACTGCCAGTATCCAAGACCTGACAAAGGACCGTCAGGCAAAAGTCCAACCAAAGGAGCGGTTGGAATCAGGTAAATTCTCCCGAGAGGAGTAGGTGAGGACGCGTTCCCCGTCGAGGGAACAGTAGGCGTCGGTTCGACCTAGGGCTCCATTTTGGAGACCCAAAGTCAGAACCAAGACAGCTAAGGCTGTATAATCTAATCACTTAATGTATTGTTGTGTTTTAGACTAACCCTGGATGCAGGACCGAAGGAACGTGTGTCTGCAGCTCAGAGAGCCTCAAAGGAGAGAGGCAATGGCTGAGTAGGGCGCCCGGAGTGTCCCGGGTGCCCCCAAGGTGCATACAAAACAAGTAAAGAGAAAAAGGGCTTGAATAGCTGCTGGGCCGGGCGCCCCCGCTGCTCCCGGGCGCCCCCATGCGCATGCCTCGAACCAGAAGCCATCGAAGCCAAGCAGATAACTCTTGACCCGGTCTAACTTTCATTGAGCCTGTGTCGACTCCTACTCCAAGGCCCACGGTCATTGACCGTTTACTTTGGGCAATTCTATATACGCGCAAAACAGTTTACAATATTTGATTACAAATAGGTGCACTAAAATAATAATATAAAAATTTCGATCTTCGTTACCGACGTCCGGAGTGGATTGACTTTTTCTGGACAGCGGGACGTCATCAGCTTGAGTTGGAGTGTTTCCGGAGCAAGGCACGAGCGTAGAAGATCTTTGAGGCGTTGAAAGAACTGATGTTTTGAAGCCTTGGTCGAGGGCCCTTTAAATAGGGCCTGGGGGCGCCCGGGACTTCGGGGGCGTCCCCCACGTGGCCTTTGATCTGCAAAGGTCTCGGTCAGCGTCTATCCTCTGGATCCACTTTGACCGGGGCGCCCGGAGCGCTCGGGGCGCCCGGATTGACCGGGTCAAGAGTTATCTGCTTGGCTTCGATGGCTTCTGGTTCGAGGCATGCGCATGGGGGCGCCCGGGAGCAGCGGGGGCGCCCGGCCCAGCAGCTATTCAAGCCCTTTTTCTCTTTACTTGTTTTGTATGCACCTTGGGGGCGCCCGGGACACTCCGGGCGCCCTACTCAGCCATTGCCTCTCTCCTTTGAGGCTTTCTGAGCTGCAGACACATGTTCCTTCGGTCCTGCATCCAGGGTTAGTCCAAAACACAACAATACATTAAGTGGTTAGATTATACAGCCTTAGCTGTCTTGGTTCTGACTTTGGGTCTCCAAAATGGAGCCCTAGGTCGAACCGACGCCTACTGTTCCCTCGACGGGGAACGCGTCCTCACCTACTCCTCTCGGGAGAATTTACCTGATGCCAACCGCTCCTTTGGTTGGACTTTTGCCTGACGGTCCTTTGTCAGGTCTTGGATACTGGCAGTCCTTCGTCAGTTGCCTAGCAGTCCTTCGCTAGGGCTTGGATACTGGCTGTCCTTCGCCAGTTGCCTAGCATTCCTTCGCTAGGGCTTGGATACTGGCTGTCCTTCGCCAGTTGCCTAGCATTCCTTCGCTAGGACTTTGCTACTGGCAGTCCTTCGCCAGTTGCCTAGCATTCCTTCGCTAGGACTTTGTCTCTGCACACTAGAGTAACTTGTTAGAAACACAAGTATGACTTAACTTTTGACCTCTGTTGCCATTATCAAAACACAGGTTTGACTTTGGTGCATTCTGCACCAACAATCTCCCCCTTTTTGATTTATGGCAATCCCAGTTTAAAAAGTTAAGTTTAAGCAAACATAAAAGTGTTAAATTTTGTTCCCTCCCCCTGGAAGGAATCTCCCCCTAGATTTTTCAAAAATTCGCGGAAAAAACTTTGCTTATACTTTGAAAACTTAAGTTTTAGGTACTTATAAATTCAACAACTTAAGTTAAAAGTACATCGGAAGATTTTTGAAACATGATTTTTGAGTACTTAAAAATTTAAGTTTCAAGGTACTCAAAGGTTTTGAAAGTGTTAGCTTAAGTACTTTAGTAGGATGATTTAAAAAGCTTAAGTACTTAGTTAACTTTGAAAACTCTTTAGTACTTATGTACTTACTAATTTTGAAAACTTAGTACCGTACTTTTGGAAAAACTTAAGTACTTAACCAGTTTTGAGAAACTTAAGCTTAAGGTACTTTATAAAAACTTTTGACAAGCTTAAGTTATAAAATTTTGAAAGGCTTGAGTACTTAGCAAAATTTTGAAAGTTTCAGTAAAAAAAATTTTGAGGCTTGAGTACTTAGCCAAAAAGAGTTTTGAATAAAGAAAAAACTTTTGAATACTTTTTGAAAAACTTTTGAATACTTTGAATACTTTTTGAATAAAGGATAGAGTAAAAAAAACTTTTTAAATAAAGAAAATTAATTTTACTCTCTCCTTTGCTATCTCTCCCCCTTTGCCATATATCAAAACAAATAGCAGAAATAATGGAAATAAGTAAGATTTTGCTGTACTGAACCAAATCATAATTAGACTTAAGCCACAATCATTCAATTTTCTCTATTGGGACCTGTCTAACCCAATTAGCTACTTACTAACTGTTATAAACAGTAGTTTTTGCTAGGGTTAGTCAAATTAAGTGTTTCTGTTCAAGTTAGATTTTCTAAACTTGACACTTAACTTGATTGCTGTATAAGTTGTATTTAGTGCTCCAATTACTGCAGATGCACTGACTTAAAGCATCTTGAATTAAGGCAAAGACCTAAGCATCTCAACCCTTTCTAGGTTATCAATCAAAAAGTACCCTAAGGTGCTTGTGAGATGCTGGCTTCTAAGTCTATAGGTGCATGCAGTTCTAGGGTTAGGGCCTAGGCTAAGTCCATTTTCGAAAAAAAAACCTTAGTTTTGAAAGGGGGTAGTTTTAAAACATAAAACTAAGTCGAAAATGAAAACTGATTTTGAAATTAAGTAAAGCAGTTTTTTTTAAAAAAAAAATTTAGAAACAAAAAAAAAAATCTATTCTACAGAGCACAATCCAAGAACCAGTAAACATAAGTTAGTCAACATAAAATAAAGCAGGTACTCAAGGTTTAAACATAGTCAAACAGTCAAACACAAGTCAACCCTACTGAGTAGGGGCAGTCAAATAGGTGCAATGCTAAGTGAATCTAAGACGAGGGACCGGGATGATCAGACGGGCCAGGCTGCCATGCATCAAATTGTGCCATCATCTCTATGTATCGTGCGTCATCCACTTCTCGATCAGCTCGACGAGCTTCCATCTGCTCTAGGTGGTAGGCTTCGACCTCCTCTCGAAGACTCTGAACCTTTATATCTAAATGTGTCACTCTCTGGTAGAGTGTCGGTGGAGCGGGCTCGTCGATGTGTGCTCGGGCTGCTGCAGCTACATCTCCAACGTCAACCTCTATTTCCTCGTCAGAATCGATCGGTGCCCCGGCCTGCTGCCGTCTCCAACTAAGAACCCCGGTGGCCGACACCTCTAGACCCGCTAACGAAAAGTTCCTAAATCCTATTTTGTCAAAGTCGGTCATAGCGGTAATTTCACCAACGGTAATGTCACGACCGTGGTGATGAAGGAGGGATGTGATGATGTGGCAATATGGTGTGCGTACTCGTCCCTGGGTCGTGACACTGGACGCATGCAGAATGGTATGAAACATATGGAGTCCAATGTCTAGGTCAAGGTGATGGACTAGGGCATAAAGAAGGAAAGCATGAAAGGGTCGCATAGTCCCAAGGTCTCTGGTGGAGAGTGCTAAGATACAGCGGACCAGAACTCTATACAAGCCATAGTTCTGGGCCTGAAGTTCAACAGCTTGGAAGCGTCTATTTGCTGGGAGGTCTGCCCTATAGAAATAGGAGTGAATGGTATCTAGGGTAATCTCTGAGTAGGGAGGATCAAATGGGGGGTTCCTAGGAGGATAACAGCAGAATGTGGACTGAGAGGGTTGCAGTCCTAGGAATCGGTTCAACAAAGTCGGGGTTATAGTTAAAGGAATCCCTTGGACAGTGGTGTGAAACATAAGATTATATTGTCGAATTATATTATTGTAAAATTCTGCGCATAAAGATTCATTAATGGTATGCGTGCAGAAGACAAGATTGTCCAATTGATAGAAGTTGATGATATTCATGGTGACAGATATCATTGCTCTGATACCACTTGTTGGATCGAGAAAACCGATAGAGGGGGGGGTGAATATCGGAAATCGTTTGGACTTTCGTAAAGAGCAATTGTATAGCGGAAATTAAAACACAGCACACAGACACAGTCGATTTACTTGGTTCGGAGCCTGTGTCGACTCCTACTCCAAGGCCCACGGTCGTTGACCGTTTACTTTCGGCAATTCTATATACGCGCAAAACAGTTTACAATATTTGATTACAAATAGGTGCACTAAAATAATAATTTAAAAATTTCGATCTTCGTTACCGACGTCCGGAGTGGATTGACTTTTTCTGGACAGCGAGACGTCGTCGGCTTGAGTTGGAGTGTTTCCGGAGCAAGGCACGAGCGTAGAAGACCTTTGAGGTGTTGAAAGAACTGATGTTTTGAAGCCTTGGTCGAGGGCCCTTTATATAGGGCCTGGGGCCGCCCGGGACGTCGGGGGCGCCCCCCACGTGGCCTTTGATCCGCAAAGGTCTCGGTCAGCGTCTATCCTCTGGATCCGCTTTGACCGGGGTGCCCGGATTGACCGGGTCAAGAGTTATCTGCTTGGCTTCGATGGCTTCTGGTTCGAGGCATGCGCATGGGGGCGCCCGGGACGCTGGGGGCGCCCGGGAGCACGGGGGCGCCCGGCCCAGCAGCTATTCGAACCCTTTTTCTCTTTACTTGTTTTGTATGCACCTTGGGGGCGCTCGGGACACTCCGGGCGCCCTACTCAGCCATTGCCTCTCTCCTTTGAGGCTTTCTGAGCTGCAGACACACATTCCTTCGGTCCTGCATCCAGGGTTAGTCCAAAACACAACAATACATTAAGTGGTTAGATTATACAGCCTTAGCTGTCTTGGTTCTGACTTTGGGTCTCCAAAATGGAGCCCTAGGTCGAACCGACGCCTACTGTTCCCTCGACGGGGAACGCATCCTCACTTACTCCTCTCGGGAGAATTTACCTGATGCCAACCGCTCCTTTGGTTGGACTTTTGCCTGACGGTCCTTTGTCAGGTCTTGGATACTGGCAGTCCTTCGTTAGTTGCCTAGCAGTCCTTCGCTAGGGCTTGGATACTGGCTGTCCTTCGCCAGTTGCCTAGCATTCCTTCGCTAGTGCTTGGATACTGGCTGTCCTTCACCAGTTGCCTAGCATTCCTTCGCTAGGGCTTGGATACTGGCTGTCCTTCGCCAGTTGCCTAGCATTCCTTCGCTAGGGCTTGGATACTGGCTGTCCTTCGCCAGTTGCCTAGCATTCCTTCGCTAGGACTTTGCTACTGGCAGTCCTTCGCCAGTTGCCTAGCATTCCTTCGCTAGGACTTTCTCTCTGCACACTAGAGTAACTTGTTAGAAACACAAGTATGACTTAACTTTTGACCTCTGTTGCCATTATCAAAACACAGGTTTGACTTTGGTTTCTGTCTCGAGATTTGGCAAAAGCTAAACTCCAAGTCGAATCCCTCCGACAGGAAGTAAAACTCCTGAAAGAGGGAGCTGACTCTAAACCCTTAACCGAGAAGGTTCAGGAAGGAATTCCTACTCAAGTTGAAAAACTTGAAGAGGAAAACTCCTCCCTGAAAACTCAGGTTAAGGATCTTAGATCAGCTTTAGAACGATTCACATCTGGCTCCAAGGGTCTTGACGTGATCCTTGGAAAGCAGAAATCAATTCTAAATCGATTCGGACTGGGCTATAGAACCAAATCCCTACAAAGATCGTATTTTGCTGTACTGAATCAGTCGAGAGGTAAAATTCAGGCATGGGTACCCAAACTGTGCCTGAACAAACTAACTGGATCAAATCAGTATTGGATCCCCAAGGACAAGATTCACATCTTGCCTAACCATCACCGTGGTTTTAGTCCAGGGGGAGCCAAACTGAAAACAATATTTATTGTTCATTAAAATTTAATTTTTGATTGCAAATTGTTTGATTGATTGTTTATTTAAAATTCTGCAATTTATCATGCTTAAAATTAGAAATGGTTAGTATAAGGACTGAACACACTTAACTGAAACTTGACAACATAGTATTGGGTGGAGGTGAGATGATAGTACGTTAGGGAAGCCAATTTGGCGGAACTAGCCGAAGCTACCGATCCAAGACCCAAACTAGTTAGACCAGAAATTTTTCAAAGAATAATTTTGAAAATGAAATTTCATTAAAAGGCTTTGTCAAGGAAAGGGTGGATGATCCCATAAGGCTACGACCAAAGAAGGCCTAGTGCCTCGCCAAGACCTGGAAGCCAATTTTTGAAATTCAAATTCAAATTAATTTTTTGTCAAATTCGAATCTAACACAAAATTCAGTTATTTATAGATTTAAACTTCTTTTCAAAAATTTAATTGTTTTCAAAATTAATTAAGTTTTCAAAATTTAATTGTTTTCAAAATTAATTAAGTTTTCAAGATTCAATTAATTTTTCAAAATTAATTAAGTTCTCAAAATTTAATTGTTTTCAAAATTAATCAAAATTTTCAAAACAGTCTTAACTATCAAAACCTGTCTCACGAAACCAATAAGGCTAACATGATTGAAAACCCTAGACTGGGTGAGACAGTAGGATTAAGAGTCAATTGGAAATTCTTTCAATACCTATAGGATGAGATAATCTTGTATTTATCAAACCATGGTCAACATAGTCAAACCAAGGTAAACGTGGTCAAAGCATGATTAACACGGTCAAACCACAGTCAAAACAGTCAAATCAATTCAAACCATGGTCAAACCGATTAAACCCTAGGCAAAAATACGATCAGGGATTTGGTTCCTCGAGATTTTGTCTTTACCTACCCTATTCCGGGCGCCCAGATTTGCCGATAAGCCAGCTTTTTGTCTTTACCTACCCTATTCCGGGCGCCCGGAACCACGCGGGCACCCCCTACCCCAACTTTTCTTACACCCTAGGCAAAAAGCTGCTCTTGCTTTTGACCAGGGCGCCCGGAACAACGCGGGCGCCCCCATCACCTTCATTGCAGCAAAAGCTGCAAAAGCTCTCTGTTAAGGGCGCCCGGGCTGTTCCGGGCGCCCCAACCAGTCCTTTATGTTGGATCGATAGAGCCGATAGAGGGGGGGTGAATATCGGCAAACTTTTTGAATTTAAGGAAAGAGTAATTTGCACAGCGGAAAGAAACAAAACATACGAACACAGTATTTTTTACTTGGTTCGGAGCCTAGGTCGACTCCTATTCCAAGGCCCAAGATCGTTGATCGTTTACTTTGGGCAATTCTATATGAACGCAAAATCAGTTTACAAAAAGAGATTTACAAGTATAGCACCATAAACTTTTAATAAAAACAATTTCTTCTTTTACCGACGTCCGGTTGTAGGTTGACTTTCCGGAGCAGCAGGACGTCGTCGCTCGAGTTGGGCAGTTTCCGGACACAGCGTGAGCACAGAAGAGCGTGGAAGCTTTGGTTCGAAGTTGTTCTCAAAGGCTTGGGCGTTGGGTGCTATTTCTAGCACCCTGGGGCGCCCTGGACGTCGGGGGCGCCCTGCCACGTGTCGAGCGATCCACGTTTAGCTCGGTCAAATGTTATCCCATCCGAATAGGGATAGGTTTGACTCTGGGGGCGCCCTGGTCGCAGAGGGCGCCTTGGCTGACTTCTTCCGCACAGAAATCTCGGCTGTGGATTAAGATGAAGCTTCGCAGTCTTGGGCGCCCTGCCCAGTAAGCAGCCGAAGCCCATTTTGCTTTACTTGGTTCTGGTTCACCTTGGGGGCGCCCTGGACACTCAGGGCGCCCTGCTCAGCTGCTGCCTCACTCCTTTGAGGCTCTCTGAGTTGCAGACACACGTTCCTTCGGTCCTGCATTCAGGGTTAGTCCAAAACACAATAAAACAATGAGTTTATACAGCCTTAGCTGTCTTGGTTCTGACTTTGGTCTCCAAAATGGAGCCCTAGGTCGAACCGACGCCTATTGTTCCCTCGACGGGGAACGCGTCCTCACCTACTCCTCTCGGGAGAATTTACCTGATGTCAACCGCTCCTTTGGTTTGCCTTTTGCCTGGCGATCCTTTGCCAGGGCTTGGATGCCGAGCTGTCCTTCGCTCGGTGCCTAGCAGTCCTTCGCTAGGGCTTTTGTCCTGGCTTTCCTTTGCCAGTGCCTAGCAGTCCTTCACTAGGGCTTTTGACTCTGGCATTCCTTCGCCAGTGCCTAGCAGTCCTTCGCTAGGGCTTTTGACTCTGGCATTCCTTTGTCAGTGCCTAGCAGTCCTTCGCTAGGGCTTTTCCTGTACACTTGAGAAACTTGTTAGACAACAAGAAAGACTTAACTTTTGACGTCTGTTGCCATTATCAAAACACAGATTTGACTTTGGTGCATTCTGCACCAACAATCTCCCCCTTTTTGATTTATGACAACCTTAGTTCAAAAAGTTAAGTTTAATCAAAAGCAAGAAATTTGTTCCCTCCCCCTGGAGAGAATCTCCCCCTAGATTTTTCAAAATTTCGTAGGGTTAAGAAAACTTTATTTGTACTTTGAAAACTTTAAGCTTTTAGGTACTCACAAGTTTTTGAAAGTGTTAACTTAAGTACTTAGTAAGATTTCAAAAGCTAAATTACTTAATAAAACTTTGTACTTTGAAAACTTATGTACTTAACTAATTAAAAAAACTTAAGTACTTAGTAAATAATTTGAAGAAGATTTTTGCTTAAGTACTTAGCTAACTTTGAAAAGGTTTTTGAAAAGTTTAACTGCTAACTTTGAAAAGGTTTTTGAAAAATTTTAAATACTTTTGAAAAAATTTTAAAAAGCTTAAGTATTTCAGTAAGCTTAAGTATTTCTGAAAAGGATAAGCAAATTTTGAAAACTTTTTGAATAAAGGATAGAGTAAAAAATATTTCTGTAAAAAAATATTTCTGCAAAATGTTTTACTCTCTCCTTTCCTATCTCTCCCCCTTTGCCATATATTAAAAACAAATAAATGTAGCAGAAAAAAAATTTCATAAAGGAATTTGCTGTACTGAACCATTTAATAATTTGACGAAATCAAATCATCCAATTTTCTCTGTAGGGACCTGTCTAATCCAATTAGCTACTTACTAACTATTATATACAGTAGTTTTTGCTAGGGTTAGTCAAGTTAAGTGTTTCTGTTCAAGTTAGATTTTCTAAGCTTGACACTTAACTTGATTGCTGTGTAAGTTGTATTTAGTGCCCCAATTACTGCAGATGCACTGACTTAAAGCATCTTGAATTAAGGCAAAGACCTAAGCATCTCAACCCTTTCTAGGTTATCAATCAAAAGTACCTAAGGTGCTTGTGAGATGCTGGCTTCTAAGTCTATAGGTGCATGCAGTTCTAGGGTTAGGGCCTAGACTAAGTCCATTTTCGAAAAAGCCCTAGTTTTGAAAAGGGGTAGTTTTTATTTTTTATTATTTTTTTTAAAAAATAAAACTAAGTCGAAAGATGAAAACCAATTTTGAAATTAAGTAAAGCAGTTTTTCAAATTCTATTTTTAGAAACAATTTAAAAAAACAGTAAAAAAATGAGTTACTCTATTCTACAGAGCACAATCCTAACTGCCTTCTTAGTGAACTGAACTCAGATTCAGGTAGGGGTTTTGTCTATAGTTTTGGGTTCAATTTTCGATATCATAGCTATTTGACTGAGGTTTCTATAGGAGGATCTAGTCCTGACTCCTAGAGTTGGATCACCCACAATTTGATCAGTTGGGTGACTGAGTCTGGGTTTCTTGGTTCTTCTAGAGCTTGGTTCAGCCTCAGGTCCGGCTGGTCGGTTTGGTTCACTATTTGATTCGACTCTTTGGGCTGGTTCATTTGTTGGTTGGATACTTGATTCAGTTGACTCATTAATTGGTTCAATGGTTAGTTCGTTTAAGGGTTCAATTAAGGGTTCAATAGTTTGTTCATTTTCTTGGTCAGAGTTTGATGAAGTTAAGTCTGGATTATTAGATGTTGAGTTGATTTCTTCATCAAAAATTAGGTTTGTTGTTTCTTCAATTTTCTTAGTTTGTTTGTTGTAAACTCTATAGGCTCTACTTGTGGTTGAATACCCAAGGAAAATACCTGGGTTTGACTTGGATTGAAATTTTCCTAAATAATCTTTGGTGTTTAGGATATGGACTTTGCACCCAAAGACCCTTAGGTAATGTAGGTTTGGGAGTCTATGGTAGTACAGTTCATAGGGGGTTTTGTTGTGTCGTTTGTTAATCAAAACCCTATTTTGGATACAACAGGCTGTACTAGTTGCTTCCGCCCAAAATTGGTTTGCTAGTTTAAATTCGTTGAGCATAGCCCTAGCGGCTTCTTGTAATGTTCTATTCCTTCGCTCGACTATCCCATTTTGTTGGGGGGTTCTAGGACTTGAAAATTCATGTAAATACCCATTTACCTTACAGAATTCCTCAAACCGTTGATTCTCAAACTCTCCCCCGTGATCACTCCTAAGTCTTTTAATTTTAGTGTCGTTTTGATTTTCAATTAGTTTACAGAATTCAATAAATAGGTTTAGGGTTTCATCTTTGGTTTTTAGGAACCTAACCCAGGTAAACCTAGAGTAATCATCAACTATTACTAAGCAGTATCGGTTCCCGCTTAGTGACTTGGCTCCATGTGAATCAAATAGGTCAAGGTGCAGGAGCTCAAGTGCGGTTTGAGTTAAATCAGATTGAATTAGTTTGTGATTGGATTTGGTTTGTTTACCTTGATTACATGATTCACATATTAGGTTTTCATTATTTTTGATTTTGGGGATACCTTTGATTAAGCCAAGTTGGGTAATTTTTGAGATGATTCTTAAATTGGTATGACCTAATCTCCTATGCCAGAGGTTTGATTGTTCTAATTGTGATAACATACATTTGGGTATAAGGGGAAGATTTATAGTGTATACATTATTTTTCCTAGTGCCCTTAAGTATGATTTCTGAGTCTTGTTCATTTCTAATCAGGCAGTTAGAATTGTTGAAAGTAACTATATAACCAGAATCACATAACTGACTTATGCTAAGCAAGTTAAAATTGAAGTTTTCAACCAATAAAACTTTCTTAATAATGAAATCAGATTTAAGCTCAATATTACCTGACCCAATTACCTTGAGTGTAGCATCATTGCCAAATGCCACTGAGCCTAGGTTTTTGAGTTTGAGCTTGGTGAACTTCAATTTATCTCCAGTCATGTGTCTGGAGCAACCGCTATCCAACATCCATTGGTCCAAATCTTTATGTTCCTACGCATAAAGGATTTTCTTGATTTGGATCCAATTAGAGTCAGGAATAGCTCAAATTGAGTTTCACTGCCTAGTCTGTCTCACCCATATCTAGGGTTTTTAATCACGTTAACCTTATAGGTTTTGTGAGATAGGTTTTGATAGTTTTGAAAGTTGAAAGTTTATTTTAAAAATAATTAGATTTTGAAAACTTAATTAATTTTGAAAACGATTAACTTTAGCTTAATTTTGAAAACAATTAAATTTTTCAAAAGAAGTTTAAATCTACAAATAACTGAATTTTTGTGTTAGATTCGAATTTGACAAAAATTAATTTGAATTTGAATTTCAAAAATTGCCTTCCAGGTCTTGGCGAGGCACTAGGCCTTCTTTGGCCGTAGCCTTATGGGATCATCCACCCTTTCTTGACAAAGCCTTTTAATGAAATTTCATTTTCAAAATTATTCTTTGAAAAATTTCTGGTCTAACTAGTTTGGGTCTTGGATCGGTAGCTTCGGCTAGTTCCGCCAAATTGGCTTCCCTAACGTACTATCATCTCACCTCCACCCAATATTATGTTGTCAAGTTTCAGTTAAGTGTGTTCAGTCCTTATACTAACCATTTCTAATTTTAAGCATGAGAAATTGCAGAAATTTTAAATAAACAATCATCAGGCAATTGCAATCAGGGAAAATTATTTATCTAATAATAAATATTGTTTTCAGTTTGGCTCCCCCTGGACTAAAGCCACGGTGATGGTTAGGCAAGATGTGAATCTTGTCCTTGGGGATCCAATACTGATTTGATCCAGTTGGTTGGTTCAGGCACAGTTTAGGTACCCATGTCTGAATTTTTCCTCTGGACTGATTCAGTACAGCCAAATACGATCTTTGTCAGGATATGGTTCGGTAGCCAAGTCCGGATCGATTTAGAACGGGCTTCTGTTTCCCAAGAATCATGTCAAGATTTTTGGAACCAGAAGTAAATCGTTCTAAGGCTGATCTAAGATCCTTAACCTGAGTTTTCAGGGAGGAGTTTTCCTTTTCAAGTTTTTCAACTTGAGTAGGAGTTCCTTCCTGAACCTTCTCGGTTAAGGGTTTAGAGTCAGCTCCCTCTTTCAGGAGTTTTACTTCCTGTCGGAGGACTCGACTCGGAGTTTGGCTTTTGCCAAATCTCGAGAAAGGAACGAAATTAATTCACTTAATTGACATATATTAAAACCAGTTACCTTAATTTCACCGTCTTCTGTAAAAGTTAGCTCGCCGTCGTCCTGTTCTGATTCTGACTCAGTCTCGACTTTTTCTGAGGCGGTCAGGGCTAGTAGGTTTGACTGGGGTGCTTCCTCTTCTTCTTCTGAGGAAGATTCGTCCCAGGTTGCTTGGAGTGCCTTTTTCCTTCTTGTCTTCTTGGACTCCTTCAAATTTGGACATTCTGTCTTGTAGTGGCCCTTCTTCTTGCACTCGTAGCAGGTTACGTTGGGCTTGTGTTTATCATTTGATGGTTCAGCTGGTTCGTCCTTTCTTCGGCTTGTCCTCCGTGTGTTGGCTTGATTTTTCAATTTTTTGTAATAGCTTCGAGCCAATCGGACCAGCTCAGATTGATCTCCTTCTTCATCTTCTTTGTCTGAATCAAAGTTGGGCTCGGGTTGAGGTTGAGGTTTCTTTTTTGTCGTTTTTCCAGTTTTTCCTGCAAAAAAGGCAATATTCTTCTCGGCATATTGCAGTTAGTCTGCTCATGAAGTTCTAACTCAGAAAATAATTCATCTAATTTAATTTTGGAGAGATCCCTTGAAACTTGTATGCATCTACCATAGATGCCCACAGGGTATTTCTAGGGAAAGCGTTTAGGGCATACCTTATTAGGTCACAGTTTTCGACCTTGTGACCTATCGTGTGAAGACCGTTCATTAATTCTTGGATGCGTGCGTGGAGTTGGGCTGCTGTTTCGTTGTCGGCCATCTTGATAGTGTACAATTTGTTCAGGAGCAGATCCCTCTTGCTGATCCTGGTGTCCGACGTTCCTTCGTGTAGCTCAATCAATTTTGCCCATAGCTCTTTGGCACTGTTGAAGGGGCCTACTCGGTTGAGCTCTTCCTTTGTCATCCCGCATTGTAGGGTTTGTGTTGCTTTTGCATCGGCTTCTATTTTGCGTTTTAGGGTGTTGTCCCACTCCGAGTAGCTTTGTCGTTGTCCTTCGGCGTCTTTGGGGATCTCCAGACCGGACTGGATGATGATCCACATATCTACCTGAGTTTTCAGGTGGACCTCCATACGACTTTTCCAGTAAGAAAAGTCTTCTCCACTGAAAAGTGGAGGTCTGGCGATGCTGAATCCCTCTTGCATGGTCATTTTAATCTGTAACAGAAAAACAAATTTTCCAAGACTAGGTCTTGGATTAGTAGTGTTGGATAAAGGAAATAAAATATCGGGAGGTGTTGCACCAATCCTCGATTAAAAAAAATTCGAACGAAAAAAAATATTTAAAAAGAAGTTCGAAAAAAAATCCGAAAAGAAATTTTCAAACTGGTGGTTGCACCAAGTTTGAACTTCCCCGCTCTGATACCACTTGTTGGATCGATAGAGCCGATAGAGGGGGGGTGAATATCGGCAAAATTTTCGAATTTAAGGAAAGAGTAATTTGCACAGCGGAAAGAAACAAAACACAGAAGAGCGTGGAAGCTTTGGTTCGAAGTTGTTCTCAAAGGCTTGGGCGTTGGGTGCTATTTATAACACCCTGGGGTGCCCTA
Organism: Boesenbergia rotunda; assembly: GCA_024364735.1. Taxonomy (NCBI): domain Eukaryota; kingdom Viridiplantae; phylum Streptophyta; class Magnoliopsida; order Zingiberales; family Zingiberaceae; genus Boesenbergia; species Boesenbergia rotunda. The sequence goes on along the minus strand of JAGFNQ010001976.1, from coordinate 28,776 downwards.
GACGTCGGGGGCGCCCTGCCACGTGTCGAGCAATCCACGTTTAGCTCGGTCAAATGTTATCCCATCCGAATAGGGATAGGTTTGACTCTGGGGGCGCCCTGGTCGCAGAGGGCGCCTTGGCTGACTTCTTCCGCGCAGAAATCTCGACTGTGGATTAAGATGAAGCTTCGTAGTCTTGGGCGCGGGGCGCCCTGGCTGCTGAGGGCGCCCTGGCTGACGAGGGCGCCTTGGCTGCTGAGGGCGCCCTGCCCAGTAAGCAGCCGAAGCCCATTTTGCTTTACATGGTTCTGGTTCACCTTGGGGGCGCCCTGGACACTCAGGGTGCCCTGCTCAGCTGCTGCCTCACTCCTTTGAGGCTCTCTGAGTTGCAGACACACGTTCTTTCGGTCCTGCATCTAGGGTTAGTCCAAAACACAATAAAACAATTAGTTTATACAGCCTTAGCTGTCTTGGTTCTGACTTTGGTCTCCAAAATGGAGCCCTAGGTCGAACCGACGCCTACTGTTCCCTCGATGGGGAACGCGTCCTCACCTACTCCTCTCGGGAGAATTTACCTGATGCAACCGCTCCTTTGTTGGACTTTTGCCTGGCGATCCTTTGCTAGGGCTTGGATGCCGAGCTGTCCTTCGCCCGGTGCCTAGCAGTCCTTCGCTAGGGCTTTTGTCCTGGCTTTCCTTCGCCAGTGCCTAGCAGTCCTTCACTAGGGCTTTTGACTCTGGCATTCCTTCGCCAGTGCCTAGCAGTCCTTCGCTAGGGCTATTGACTTGACATTCCTTTGCCAGTGCCTAGCTGTCCTTCGCTAGGACTTTTCCTGTACACTTGAGAAACTTGTTAGACAACAAGAAAGACTTAACTTTTGACCTCTGTTGCCATTATCAAAACACAGGTTTGACTTTGGTGCATTCTGCACCAACACTTTACACTGCCTATGGCAGCAACCCTGACCAGGGCGCCCGGAAGCTCCCGGGCGCCCCCGTTGAACTCCCTATATAAGGCACCCGAACCTCCTTCACTTCCCACACCAAAATCAACCTCCTTCTCCACTTCTTTCTATTCAAGAAGTTCTTGCAAGTCCTCATTCTCAACTATGCCTCCCCGAGCCGTCCGGTATGATTATTGTTATTGTTATTGCATTTAAATTTATTTTCTCATGCAATATCTTTATTCTTTCTTTAATTTCCTTAACTTAGAAGACGCCGACCAAACCCGGCCAACCCCGGTGCCGAACCTAGTCCGGACCCTAGATTTCCTAACTAGAGTTATGTAATAGGTTTGCACAAACCATCTACAAGCCTATTAAAACGAGTTATCTCAATAGGCACTTTTTTACCCAATCATGCCCTGTCACCATGAATATCATCAACTTCTATCAATTGGACAATCTTGTCTTCTGCACGCATACCATTAATGAATCTTTATGCGCAGAATTTTACAATAATATAATTCGACAAGATAATCTTATGTTTCACACCACTGTCCAAGGGATTCCTTTAACTATAACCCCGACTTTGTTGAACCGATTCCTAGGACTGCGACCCTCTCAGTCCACATTCTGCTGTTATCCTCCTAGGAACCCCCCATTTGATCCTCCCTACTCAGAGATTACCCTAGATACCATTCACTCCTATTTCTATAGAGCAGACCTCCCAGCAAATAGACGCTTCCAAGTTGTTGAACTTCAGGCCCAGAACTATGCCTTGTATAGAGTTCTGGTCCGCTGTATCTTAGCACTCTCCACTAGAGACCTTGGGACTATGCGACCCTTTCATGCTTTCCTTCTTTATGCCCTAGTCCATCACCTTGACCTAGACATTGGACTCCATATGTTTCATACCATTCTGCATGCGTCCAGTGTCACGACCCAGGGACGAGTACGCACACCATATTGCCACATCATCACATCCCTCCTTCATCACCACGGTCGTGACATTACCGTTGGTGAAATTACCGCTATGACCGACTTTGACGAAATAGGATTTAGGAACTTTTCGTAAGCGAGTCTAGAGGTGTCGGCCACCGGGGTTCTTAGTTGGAGACGGCAGCAGGCCGGGGCACCGATCGATTCCGACGAGGAAATAGAGGTTGACGTTGGAGATGTAGCTGCAGCAGCCCGAGCACACATCGACGAGCCCGCTCCACCGACACTCTACCAGAGAGTGACACATTTAGATATAAAGGTTCAGAGTCTTCGAGAGGAGGTCGAAGCCTACCACCTAGAGCAGATGGAAGCTCGTCGAGCTGATCGAGAAGTGGCTGACGCACAATACATAGAGATGATGGCACGATTTGATGCATGGCAGCATGGTCCGTCTGATCATCCCGGTCCCTCGTCTTAGATTCACTTAGCATTGTACCTATTTGACTGCCCCTACTCAGCAGGGTTGACTTGTGTTTGACTGTTTGACTATGTTTAAACCTTGAGTACCAGCTTTATTTTATGTTGACTAACTTATGTTTACTGGTTCTTGGATTGTGCTCTATAGAATAGATTATTTTTTTATTTTTTTTGTTTCTAAAATTTTTTTAAAAAAAAACTGCTTTACTTAATTTCAAAATCAATTTTCATTTTCGACTTAGTTTTATGTTTTAAAACTACCCCCTTTCAAAACTAAGGTTTTTTTTCGAAAATGGACTTAGCCTAGGCCCTAACCCTAGAACTGCATGCACCTATAGACTTAGAAGCCAGCATCTCACAAGCACCTTAGGGTACTTTTTGATTGATAACCTAGAAAGGGTTGAGATGCTTAGGTCTTTGCCTTAATTCAAGATGCTTTAAGTCAGTGCATCTGTAGTAATTGGGGCACTAAATACAACTTATACAGCAATCAAGTTAAGTGTCAAGTTTAGAAAATCTAATTTGAACAGAAACACTTAATTTGACTAACCCTAGCAAAAACTACTGTTTATAACAGTTAGTAAGTAGCTAATTGGGTTAGACAGGTCCCAATAGAGAAAATTGAATGATTGTGGCTTAAGTCTAATTATGATTTGGTTCAGTACAGCAAAATCTTACTTATTTCCATTATTTCTGCTATTTGTTTTGATATATGGCAAAGGGGGAGAGATAGTAAAGGAGAGAGTAAAATTAATTTTCTTTATTTAAAAAGTTTTTTTTACTCTATCCTTTATTCAAAAAGTATTCAAAGTATTCAAAAGTTTTTCAAAAAGTATTCAAAACTTTTTCAAAAAGTATTCAAAAGTTTTTTCTTTATTCAAAACTCTTTTTGGCTAAGTACTCAAGCCTCAAAATTTTTTTTACTGAAACTTTCAAAATTTTGCTAAGTACTCAAGCCTTTCAAAATTTTATAACTTAAGCTTGTCAAAAGTTTTTATAAAGTACCTTAAGCTTAAGTTTCTCAAAACTGGTTAAGTACTTAAGTTTTTCCAAAAGTACGGTACTATGTTTTCAAAATTAGTAAGTACTTAAGTACTAAAGAGTTTTCAAAGTTAACTAAGTACTTAAGCTTTTTAAATCATCCTACTAAAGTACTTAAGCTAACACTTTCAAAACCTTTGAGTACCTTGAAACTTAAACTTTTTAAGTACTCAAAAATCATATTTCAAAAATCTTCCGATGTACTTTTAACTTAAGTTGTTGAATTTATAAGTACCTAAAACTTAAGTTTTCAAAGTATAAGCAAAGTTTTTTCCATGAATTTTTGAAAAATCTAGGGGGAGATTCCTTCCAGGGGGAGGGAACAAAATTTAACACTTTTATGTTTGCTTAAACTTAACTTTTTGAACTGGGGTTGCCATAAATCAAAAAGGGGGAGATTGTTGGTGCAGAATGCACCAAAGTCAAACCTGTGTTTTGATAATGGCAACAGAGGTTAAAAGTTAAGTCATACTTGTGTTTCTAACAAGTTACTCTAGTGTGTAGAGACAAAGTCCTAGCGAAGGAATGCTAGGCAACTGACGAAGGACTGCCAGTAGCAAAGTCCTAGCGAAGGAATGCTAGGCAACTGTCGAAGGACAGCTAGTATCCAAGCCCTAGCGAAGGAATGCTAGGCAACTGGCGAAGGACAGCCAGTATCCAAGCCCTAGCGAAGGAATGCTAGGCAACTGGCGAAGGACAGCCAGTATCCAAGCCCTCGCGAAGGACTGCTAGGCAACTGACGAAGGACTGCCAGTATCCAAGACCTGACAAAGGACCGTCAGGCAAAAGTCCAACCAAAGGAGCGGTTGGCATCAGGTAAATTCTCCCGAGAGGAGTAGGTGAGGACGCGTTCCCCGTCGAGGGAACAGTAGGCGTCGGTTCGACCTAGGGCTCCATTTTGGAGACCCAAAGTCAAAACCAAGACAGCTAAGGCTGTATAATCTAACCACTTAATGTATTGTTGTGTTTTGGACTAACCCTGGATGCAGGACCGAAGGAACGTGTGTCTGCAGCTCAGAAAGCCTCAAAGGAGAGAGGCAATGGCTGAGTAGGGCGCCCGGAGTGTCCCGGGCGCCCCCAAGGTGCATACAAAACAAGTAAAGAGAAAAAGGGTTCGAATAGCTGCTGGGTCGGGCGCCCCCGCTGCTCCCGGGCGCCCCCATGCGCATGCCTCGAACCAGAAGCCATCGAAGCCAAGCAGATAACTCTTGACCCGGTCAATCCGGGCGCCCCGAGCGCTCCGGGCGCCCCGGTCAAAGCGGATCCAGAGGATAGACGCTGACCGAGACCTTTGCGGATCAAAGGTCACGTGGGGGGCGCCCCCGACGTCCCAGGCGCCCCCAGGCCCTATATAAAGGGCCCTCGACCAAGGCTTCAAAACATCAGTTCTTTCAACGCCTCAAAGATCTTCTACGCTCGTGCCTTGCTCCGGAAACACTCCAACTCAAGCCGACGACGTCCCGCTGTCCAGAAAAAGTCAATCCACTCCGGACGTCGGTAACGAAGATCGAAATTTTTATATTATTATTTTAGTGCACCTATTTGTAATCAAATATTGTAAACTGTTTTGCGCGTATATAGAATTGCCCAAAGTAAACGGTCAACGACCGTGGGCCTTGGAGTAGGAGTCGACACAGGCTCCGAACCAAGTAAATCGACTGTGTCTGTGTGCTGTGTTTTAATTTCCGCTGTGCAATTGCTCTTTACGAAAATCCGAACGATTTCCGATATTCACCCCCCCCCCTCTATCGGTTTTCTCGATCCAACAGAGGTTGCTAATACAAGGATGAAATATGGCTCGATTCTCCTGAATATAACTCCTTCAGGTCGAGAAGCCTCTTACACGTGGAAAGCTCAGAAAAAGGAAAAGAAACTACTCTAAACATGTTTGCTAATGCTTGGAATGCAATGAATGAATTGAACTGAGCTTCAGGGGTCTTTTTATAGCCCCGATGAAATATATCCATTTGCTGACATGGCAGATATTTGGCGCCCGAGAGGCCTTAGGCGCCTAACACGTAGCCTGAGGCTTTATCCAAAGCCAACGGTCATAAACTGGTGAAACACCCTACTAGGGTGCCTGATACAACACAGGCGCCTGTGAGCTTACGAGCGCCCAGCAGTGGGTTTGGTCAGCCAATGCTGACCAGCCTCCGTCTTGACTCTCTTCGCCTTGTTGGGTGATTTCTGGCTAACCAAAGTTAGGCTCACCCGAACTTGATTCCGGCCTTCCGTCCCTCGAGCGTCCTTCCTCCCGGCTTCTCATCCCTCGGACACCGCACGTGTCCTCGCTCCACTGGTGTACTCTTCCGTAGAACTCCGTATCCCTCGGATGCACCGAGCCCATTGGCTCCCTTCCCGTGTCATCCTTCTCGACTGTTGTGTCTTCCGCTCTACTTTCTGTGGTCCTGTATATTTAGACACAAGGATTAAACACACCAGGACCTAACTTAAATCGGTTGATCACATCAAAACCAACCAGGGGTACTTACATGATATACTAACAACTGGAGATGACTTAAAATTTATGATAGAAGTCAAATCTTGGCTTTCATCATAATTTGACATAATAGATATGGGAGAAACTGAGTACATCTTAGAAGTGCAGATCATTCGTGATCAATCAAAAAAGCTTTTGGATTTGTCCCAAGAAGTTTATATCACTAAGATGCTACAACATTTCAATATGTCAGATTGAAATATTGAACAAACACCTACAGCAAAAGGTGTTAGTTTGAGCAAAAGTATATCTCCCAAGACTCCTGAAGAGGTAGCCGATATGAAGAAAAAACTATATGTCAGTGTCATTGGTAGTTTAATGTATACTATGTTGTGTACTCGTCTCGATATAAACTATGCTGTCGGTTTTGTTAATCATTTCCAATTAAACCCAAGATCGAGACACTGGAAAGCATGAAAAGGATCAAAGCTAAGCCTAAAGGGCTATACAGATACATATTGGGCAAGGGACCTTGATAACAGAAAATCCACATCTTGCTATACGTTCTTGTTGAATGGTGGCGCCATCTCATGGAACAGCAAGAAACAGGCTTGTGTAGCGCTATCGACAATGGAAGTTGAGTATGTGGTTCATGCAGTTATTGCACAAGAAGTTATCTAGTTAAGAAGGTTCTTGATGCATCTGATGTTTGCTGATAATAGTGGGAGTCCTGTTATAGTGTACTGTGATAATCAAGCAATTATATCTTTTTCTAAGGATCTCAAATATCACAACAAACACAAATATAAGGGATATTGTTGACAAAAAAAAAGATAATTCTTGAGTATATCCTACACGTGTTATTTTTGCAGATCCTTTTACTAAGTCATTGACTAAAGAGTCATTTCAAGGACATGTGAAGTCTTTGAGACTTCTAAAAATATAACGCAATTGGTTATATTTGAAATGTCATGATCTATTCAGTGTAAATGTTTTTGTTACATTTGGATAAATGTCTCGATGAGCATGTTGACAGGCTGAGATTGATCCATTCACATAGACAATCATCTCTATTTGTTAAGTATAGATAGAGGTAAAACTGTTACTTATGGGACAGCTTATGTAGCTATGAATAAAGACATACTCATAAGTTGAGATTTCCTTGACAATTGTGTCAAGATGAGATCATTTGTGTAATGATCGGAGTAAATGAACCCACTATTTACTAAACCTATTAAAGGCCAGATTGAAATTCATAAGTTGAATTCGGATTAGACAATTGGTATGTCTAGATCAAAATTTGTATGATGTTAATATTTGAGAAAAGCATGCACTCTTTTTGGTAAAGAGAAAAATATCGTAGCATGTGATTCATACCACATGTGTTATAACATCAATAAGGGTAGTAAGAGAATGGATCCCTGCTTCTCTACTATGTGAGACCCTTGAGATTATAAGTTAATTTCAATCTTACCCTATGTGACTATTTAGCTGTCTACTTGAAGGTCTAATCAGTGTCTATTACTTTAGTGTGTATCCAATTGGCTATGGATGATTTGGTCTATGGAGCATAACTAGGAAAGCGACTGATTAGAATGAATAAATTCTAGCTAAAAAGGAAAATTAAAATTGATTTACATCTGTGGTACTTATTCACTGGTTGACCAGTTACATTTTTTGATAAGTACTTATAATGTAATTGTGAATAAATGTATTAATTAGATATGTTGAACATTCTCTTGACATAGTAGTCATACGAGGGATTAGAGATGTTCATATTGATGTAAATATTTAATCTGGGTAAAGGCAAGTAATTGATGTCTCAGATTCGTTCTACAGAGCAGTTAAATTAAGTGTAGCAACTTTCTTAGTAGAAATTGCTTAGTGTGCTTGCTGCCGCACAATCATTTCCCCTGGAGTATGAATTGAATGTTCTTATATGGTCTTTGTGACTTTCTTACATGGTATTTGTGACTAGATGACATATATGGATTGACTTAGACGAGTGAGAGATGTTGGCGTTATAGGAAAATGTAGAGGGCACCCCTTGCTCTTTATCTTCCAACCCATTCATATTCCTCCATTAATGGAGGAAGGGGAAGAGAACTTCTACCCCTATATATATGTGTTTGCTTCCAAGGAAAAGAGGAGGTGAATAGAGAGTAAGTGCAATGGGTGTGCATCCAAGCAATGAGTTTATCGGAAGAGACAAGCTGTGTGCGAGGTCTATGTAAGGTCAATGAGAAAGGGTTTGTCCCGTGTATGTAACATCTTTGTGCAAGGTTTGTTCGGGTGCACAAGAGGAAGAAGGGGTTATTGCGAAGAACATTCAAGATTGGTTTGCCGAATTACAGAAGAGGGATTTGGTTTGTGAACCTTGAGAGATGGTTCATTTTTCGTGATCGTTTCTCGTCGACGACAAGTTCTTCGATGCAACATTATTCTCCGATTTCTTCTCCATCATTGTAAGTCTTTTTCGTTTCGTACGAATTATTTTTACAATGAACAAAAACATGCAATAAAAGTCAAAACATATGTAATATAATCCATATAGTACAGTAAATAATGTTGAAAATCTTACCTTAGCATAGGAGAACGATGGGAGATGACCAAGAAAACTTCTCTTCAAAAAAAATTCCTCAACTATTACACAAAATTTTTGAGATGGAATTGACAAAAAGGGTCAGCGGCTAAGAACCCTAGGTTAGTAGATGAAATTTCTTTTCAAAAAATCCTCTATTTAATGAGATTGAAATCCTAAGGAAAATTTTATAAAAATTTAAATATGAATTTCCAAAAATTTAAAGACAGTGCTAAAATATACTTACATCACATTACCCACCTTTTTATTATTATTTTAATAATTTATTATATATATATATATATATATATATACACACACTAGTGTGACTCAGATAATTCACTAATCCGATCACAGTTGCAGAATCAGGGATCTTGAACACTACTTAGTTACTCTGTTACGTCATTGTCATGCTTTTGAGCATTCATATAATAGCCTAAGTGTCAGGTAGCTAATGTCTCTAGATTTTAATAACGACCAATGTGCCATATATTATCATGTTGATAGTTTCTAAGCTAACTCATGCTTTTAAGCATCTATATAACGGCTTAAGTGTCAGGTAATTAATGTCTCTAGGCTTTAATAACGATCAATGTGTCAATTATTTTCATGTTGACAGCTTACGAACTAACTCATGCTTTTGAGCATCCATATAACAGCCTAAATGCTAGATAGCAAATGTCTCCAGGATCTAATAACGACCAATATTCCATGTATTATCATGTTGACATCTTCTGAGCTAATTTATTCTTCCGAGCATCCATATAACGATCTAAGTGCCAGGTATCCGGGCTCTAGTAACGGCGAATGTGCCAAGTATTATCATGTTGACAGCTTCCGAGCTAAGTCATGCTTCCGGGCATCCATATAACGACCTAAGTGTCAAGTAGCTAATGCCTCCGAGATTTAATAGCAACCAATTTGTCAGGTAATATTCCTCTAACTGCTTTCGAGCTAATTTTTGATAGTAATCCTAAAGCTATTATTTATCATCTTTGCTTCCTACCATCATAGTAGTATTTAGCTTATCAGAGATAAAATTTTTGCTCTTTACATGTTTTAACTTACCTAACTCAGGTTCATTTAATTTGTCGTTTACATATCATTACATTCATGAATGGACTGCTACCATTTACCATATATCATCAGTACACGATCTATCGATTTTGTCTTGCTATGGGCTAATCAATAATTCTAATAATTTTTTGAGTTATCTACCTAGCCATGGTTCGCTACATTATAAAGATATAGAGAAACTTCCGTGGGACCGGGCCGGTCACCCCAGGTTCAATTTGTCTGCTGCCTGGTTCATCTTTTCTACATTATAAAGATATGTTCTGAAGTAGAAACTCAAGTTGTCAAGCCTAACCATATAGACACTTATGGGACAACCATCTAGTTAACCTACCAGGTCATACCAAAATTGTAGACTTCATTCGACTTGGTTTTTCTGTCTGACTTGAAGGAGGGGCATCTGATGGTAACCAAGTTTTTTCAGTTTCTTTTTGTTCTCTAGAAGACATTATCATGGAACATGTATACTTAATCAAATTTCATTCAACTTAATTTTTCAGTCTAACTTAAAGGAGGTACATCTAATAGTAACCAAGTTTTACCCCAAGTAATATGAAGGAATATCAAACATCCTCCAAGAAATACAATGGAATGGGGAGGTTCCTCTGGATAACGCAAGTCTTCTACCGAGCAACTAGAATATTATCAGTCAAGCAACTAGAATATTATAAGTTGAGCAATATAAGTATGATTCTCCGAGCAATATTCACTAGGTCTTGTTAGCGATATAAGCATTCTCCTCCGAGCAATACGCACTAGGTCTTCTTAGCGACATAAGTATGATCCTTCGAGCAATATGCACTGCGTCTTCTTAGAGATATAAGTATGATCCTCTGAGTAATATACACTTAGTCTCCCTAACAAACTAAATATAATCCACTGAGCAACTTAGTATCATCTTCTGAGTAACTTCTTGGTAATATAAATATAGATCATCTGAGCCATAACCGTCTGGGAAATATCATGATGTTTCCTTGAGCAATCCGAAGAATCCCTCCAAGTGATCTAAGTTATCTCCTCCGAGGCATATGAAATGGGTCCCGCTCCAAGAGAGTTTCCCTCTAAGTGTCACAAAGGATGAAAGCTTCTGGCTATTGATATGCAGTAATCGTTGGTTGGTTATCACAACATGGATGTCAGAGGCAGTTTCCCTAATTCCTTCATCATCTAACGTGACAAGCTGTTGTTGGTGCCCCGGTTGGTTTTAATGTGATCAACTAAGATAGGTTATATTCTGTTGTGGTTTTGATCCCTCTATCTAAGTGTGCAGGAGCTTAGGAGCAGAGGAAGTCGAGCGTAAGATGCAGTGGACGAGAAGGATTGCACGGGGCAGTGAGCCATTGGGCTCGGTGCATCCAAGAGATGCGAAAGCTATGGAAGAGTACACCGATGGAGCGAGAAGGATGTGCGCGACGTCCGAGAGACGAGAAGCTGGGAGGAAGGACGCTCGAGGGGCGAAAGATCAGCATCGGGTTCGGGTGACCCTAACTCCGATTGGTCAGAAATCATCCAAACAAAGCGTCTACCAAAAAGTTAACTCTATTGAGTTTGACCAAGTCAAAGTTTTGACTTGGACCATATTTGACCAAAATTGTTGGAGAAACATGGAGGCTTGACCGAAGGCTTTGACCAAGAAATACATGTAGATAGCTTGCATGTACAGAAGCTTCTATCGTTTTAAAAGATAAGGTTAACCTTATCTTTTAAAACGATAAACTTTATAAAAGATAAAATTTATCTTTTAATCAACGGTTAAGGATTAAATTTATACGATAATTGCTATCCTTTAATCGGACAAAAGCTTCTACCGTTTAAAAGATTAACCTTATCTTTTAAAACAATAAACTTTATAAAAGACAAAATTTATCTTTTAATCAACGGTTAAGGATGAAATTTATCTATGATCAACGGTAATGATTAATTTCCTTAGTCTATAAATAGGCTTAGAAGTTAAAGAGATTTTCAACAGATTGATTATAATTCTTCTAGCTTCTGTCTTGTGCTACAATGTTTGTAAAAGATTTCTCTGCCAGAAGGAGATTTCATAGTAAGCTTCTACCATCTTAGATTAGCAACCACCTAAGTTACAACCAAGTAATTTCTGTGTCTTAGCCTTTCTACTAGTTGAGTTAGTTTATACTTATCTTATTTAATTGTTGCAACTAATCTGGAATCTTTGTGAGTCGCATAAAAGATTTTATTTTTATTTTATAGTGATAATTCACCCCTCTCTTGCTGGTCCACCTCGACCCGACAACTGCAAGTGGAAGGAGGATAGTAGCTCACTCACCTTTGCCCACATGGACGAGAACCAATCAAAAAGCACACAAGGGGGTGACGCGTGAGGGGATGACATGGAAATTCCTTCTAACAAGCTATATAAGCATCCTCGATGATGACTTCGAGATAAGTTTGTCTTCATCCTCTAGCAAAGTGGAAGTGACTCTTCTCCATCTCTAGTTTCTATTCTGTGATTTTTCGTTCTTCTTATGATCTTCCTCCACCAACGATTGACATGAGCATTCGAGGGCCAGTGTCGGCAATTCGACTCAAGCGCTAACTGATGCTAACATCTCAGGAGGGTTTATCTCACCAGTAAGGACGCGGATCTCACTAGTTGATTGAAATTATTAACCTAATTTTAATTAGAAAACCTAAGTTTTCCCTGCACCCACACACTCGCCATGCACCCCCGTCGCGCATTCGACCGTCGATGCCACTCTTCCATCCATGCTAGCAACAGCAACACTGACACCCCCTTCCTGTTTTGTGCTGCCAATGTTCGACCTCTCTGAAATTGCCGCACGTCTATGCGGCAATGACATCTTGCTATCAGCTACTGTCTCCGTGACCCCATGGAGGTCGCCGTAAGATCATGGCAACCTCTTCTACCCCCGCATATGTCGCCGTAGGATAGTGGCAAACTCTGTGACCCCACGGAGGTTGTCACGGGATCACAGTGCCTCCACGACCTCACAGAGGTTGCCTCAAGATCGTGATAGTCTTTGTGACCCCGTAGAAGTCACCGGAGGTTGCCGCGAGATCATGATGCCTCGACGACCCATTGTGGCAATTTCGCGACCCTGTAATAGTCAGCTATGTCGGTGTCGAGCGGGGGCAGAATGATAAATTTTGCTTGTTTTGTCAGACACGACAAGAAATTTAAAACCATATTGTGTATACTGACAAACAATTTTCATATATTTTATTATTGTTAGAATTTGGTGATCCGAATTCAGTTTGATCTATTAATTTATTATTAGATATTTTCTTATTAATATGTTAATTAACAGATTCTTTATAAATCTGTTAATTAACAACTTTGTTATTAATTTTTTATTTGACTAAGTATCCTAAGGTCTTTATAAATTGTGTATCTCATAGACAAGTTTTATCAATCAAGAAAGTTAATTTTGTTACCTCTTCTTTCTTTCTCTCTACCTCTCTTTTCTCTCTACTTCACTTTACTTTATTATGGTATGAGAGCCATCGACTTTGTATTCCACCATTCATAGTGATTTTTCCTCCTTTGCTCGTGGATTTTCTCGTCAAAGGTTTTCCACGTAAATCTGGTGTGTTCTCTATTATTTTTATTGTCGTTTTTCGTACTAATCTCGTTTACAAGTGGTATCAGAGTCAGGTTGGTTTTGAGGATTTCAACCGGGATTAATGACAATGGCAAGCATGAAGTATGATATTCCGCTTTTGGATCGTAACACCAGGTTTATGCTGTGGCAAGTTAAGATGCGAGTGGTGCTAGCGCATCTGTACTTGGACGACGCACTGTTCGGGATAGACAACATGCCCTCGACATGGACAAAGGAGGAAAAGAAACGTAAGGATCGAAAAGTCCTATCCCAGATCTACCTTAACCTATCAAATGAGATTTTACAGGATGTTTTGAAGGAGAAATCTGCTGCTGCACTATGGCTAAAACTAGAGCAGTTGTGCATGAGAAAAAGTCTTACGAGCAAACTGGGTCTGAAACAACGTTTGTATTCTCATCGCATGGCAGAAGGTACGTCGTTAAGAGATCACTTGATTGTGTTTAAAGAAATCGTCTCTGACCTAGAGGCTTTGGAGGTCAAATATGACGATGAAGATTTAGTATTAATCTTACTGTGTTTTTTATCCTCGTCGTATATGACTTTTAGAGATACTATTTTACATAGTCGTGATACTCTTACTTTGAATGAAGTTTATGATTCATTATTTTCAAAAGAGAAAATGAAATAGCTTGTCGAAGGATCTGAGGCTCAGGGTGAGGGTCTTATTATTCAAGGAAGGACTCAGGAGGAAGACTGATGGTAATATTAGGGGCAGGTCGAAATTCAGAAATAGCGATAAGATCTGTAATTATTGCAAGAAGAAGGGTCACATCAAATTAGAATGTTACAAGCTGCAGAATAAGAATAAAAGAGCAAGTGAAAATTCGAGGGGAAAACAATCAGAGAAGTCTGGTGAGGCTGATGTTGCCGAAAACCACAATGATGGTGAGCTTCTCATTGCATCTGATGCTGATTTAAAGCAGAGTGAGGAATGGATTCTTGATTCTGGCTGTACGTTTCATATGTTTCCCAATCGGGACTGGTTTTCAACATATGAAACGGTTTCGAGTGGTGCCGTTTTGATGGCCAATAATACATCCTGCAGAATCGTTGGTATTGGTACGGTCAAAATTAAGATGTTTGATGGTGTCATTCGGACACTTGGTAATGTGAGGCACGCCCCTGATTTGAAGAGAAATATGATCTCTTTGAGTAGTCTTGACTCTAAAGGGTGCAAGTACACTGATGAAGGTGGAGTTGTGAAGGTCAGTAAAGGGTCTCTTGTTGTGATTGTAGCGACCCGCCTTCTCTACCTTTGACGGACCGTTACATTGTCTACTTGTTGCCTCTAATGCACGACTAAAATGCGGAACTTTCTTTTTTTTTGTATTCAAATCTATTTAAGAATGATATTCTAACTTTAATAGTCATGCATGATACAACGGCACACTTCCTTTCTCTAAAATTCGTAAAGAAAATACTTATTGGAATATGAATGCAACTTTTCTAAGCATATTTAAAGCAATAAAACTTAATTCAAAAGGAGACTAACAACATCTTGGCACATGCATCAAATAGCTCCTAAGCATTTCTACCTATCCAAACTCCACTTATCAGATTCTATAACATTTCTAGAACTTCATACAATGTAAATCTTACTTTTCTACCGAATTTACAAGCATTTTAAGCACAATTAGGACTTAGTCCAAAAGGGAATAATAAGCTCAAGAATAAGTCTAAAATTCAATGTATCAACATACTAAACTACTCATGCCCTTGCTCATCTAGTGCATTCACAAAAGTATGCATACTAACTGAAATGACATTGAATCTTCATTCTACAAAATTGAGCATGTAAAACTATCTGAAGCATAAATGTTTAATAAACTCCATAACACAATAACTTGGAATTTGGAAACCTTAAACATTGCATTTCAAATAAGCTAAACTGTCTTGTCCCAAGGACCTCTCCCAAATCAGCCACCACACACACATCACCCAGCACCGCCTCGTCGCCTTCCTTCAGAGTTGCTTGCCTTTACCTTTTACCTGCAGCAAGAGGAAATGCAACTAATAAGCATAAAGCTTAGCAAGTACTATCTAGCTCACAAAATCTCGAAATGTGCAAGCATGCTTTTTAAACAATGTGAAATCACATGAGATACTTTTATGCTTAAAAGAAACACTAAAATATGTATAACTCAAAACATGCATACTCAAGCATTAATAAGTCTTAACTCACTCTTTCTTGGCTTAACGTGAAACTTCAGCAATTCTTTAACTTTAAATCTTTCTTTAACTTTTAGAAAACTTCCTTAAACTTTAGGAAAACTTTGCTAAAGCATATACTTGAAAATAATAACTCACATGGATCCACTTAAGACGTAAGTACCATCTTATGCGCGTTCCCTAAAAGGTTGGGGTAGCGAGCCGCTAATCCTAATAGAGCAGACCTTGGTCTACCAGGGCCAAGACCTTGGAATTGGACACCTGGATTTCTTTAACGACGCCCTTGGACGCCGGGTACTGGCCTTAGAAAATAAAATAGCTTTTCTCTCTTTTCTTTCTTATCTTTAAATGCCTTGGCATTTTATCGAACACCTTGTGTGCCCAAATCCCTAAGTCTTGACTTTTGGGGATTTCGTAAGGCCTTGGCCTTCTCTTTTCTTTTTCTTTATCTTTCTTTTCTTTTCTTATAGATTTCTTAGACCCTAAACTCACATAGGGTACTCTATCAAATATATATAAGCATATAATGAACTAAGATCACATGCAAAATCTTAAACTAAAAGTAAATATCTCTTTTAAAACTTTTAAGGGAAAATTCTTGCGGAAAACCGCCTCTTACTGCAGGTGAGCAGTACTTACCTTGATATCTTGGACTTACAACCAAGAACGGCGTCGGAGGTTTCGGAGAAATTCAGAGTCTCGGAGATTTCTTCGCGCTCACGCGTTCCTCTCGTCGCGGGGATTCCGAATATCGGAAAATCTCTCGAAGGAGAGCCTTGGCCGGCCACCGGAGGAAGGGCCTAGGGCTTGGTGTGGTTTCACCCAAGAGAGGAGAGGAGAGGGGCGGCGTGAGGAGGAGAGGGAGTTGCCGAACCAAAAATAAAAGAATCACTTAAGTTCTTCTATTTATACCAAGGGGTATTTCGGTCCAACTTATAACTTAACTTAATATCTCTCTATTTTCTTTCAGCACACCCCTGTTGGGGCTCCTGGTTAACCCGACCAACTTAAGTCGTTGGTCCAATGGGAGGTCTCGGGTTCAAAACTCGTCCAGGCAACTTTTTGCCGAAAACTCTATTTCTTTTTATAAAAATACTAAACGGACTCGGAAACTTCCATAAAAATATTCTAAAAATTCCTAAAAATATCTAGAATATTTCTAAAACATTTTTAAATAGTTCTAAGGACTTTAAGAACTTCAATATGGAAATTTCGGGGCGTTACAGTGATGAAGGGACTAAGGAGAACTGCCAGTTTATATGTTCTGCAGGGATCTACAGTAATAGGTGATGTTACCATCACAAGGTGACATTGATAAAAGAAGATCACTTACGAGAAGCTTGTAAGGAAGCTATTTAGTTGAAAGGACTCTTCAGTGAGCTTAGCAAAGACTTGCATATTACTACAGTCTTTCGTGATAGTCAGAGTGTCATTTTCCTCACGAAGGATCAGATGTTTAATGAGAGGGCAAAGCACATTAATGTGAGACACTCCCTATAGACAAGATTAAGCATTGCTTGGACTTAGTTGGTGCTAGATGCTGAGATTTGCCTGTGGAGCTTTTGTGGAAGAGGTGGAGAATGTTCTTTTAAAGATTTGTGGAATTCGTGTCAAGGTGGAGATTGTTAGAATTTGGTGACCCGAATTCAGTTTGATCCGTTAATTTATTATTAGATATTTTCTTATTAATATGTTAATTAACAGATTCTTTATAAATCTGTTAATTAACAATTTCGTTATTAATTTTTTTATTTGACTAAGTATCCTAAGGTCTCTATAAATTGTATATATCATGGATAAGTTTTATCAATCAAGAAAGTTAATTTTGTTACCTCTTCTTTTTTTCTGTCTACCTCTCTTTTCTCTCTACTTCTCTTTACTTTATTATGGTATGAGAGCCGCCAACTTTGTATTCCACCATTCATAGTGATTTTTCCTCCTCTGCCCGTGGTTTTTCCCGTTAAGAGTTTTCCACGTAAATCTGGTGTGTTCTCTATTATTTTTGTTGTCATTTTTCGTACTAATCTCGTTTACAATTATTTTTAAAAAAATCATTATATGTGAGTTATAGAGTACTTTGACTATCACAATTAATATAAGCATGTGGGGGGATGTAGCACTAATGTTACTAAGTAGTTGATATAACTATATCACTTTAGAGACGGTCAATTATTTTACTTATTTGCTAGATCAAATATTGTTCTTTGCCCCAGGCCAGGGTTGATTTGGTTACTGCAGGGCTGAGTTTCGACAATAGGATAAGGGTTCAAATCTCGGTAAAGTCAAGAAAAAAATCATCTCCACAGTGGTCAATTACAGTTTCTCGATTTACCTCCTTCATGTTAGCTTTGGGACAGACTGGTGATGGCGCTGGTGGCGAACACATCGTCTTTTTACTATAATATACTTTTCCAAAATATAAAAGAATCATAACCAAATCATGCATTACTGTATCTTTGTTTCTTTGCATCACCAAAGAATTAATGTTACAGAATTCTTATAAGGAGAGTGTAACTTGATATACTAAAGTATAAAAGTATAAGTTCACTTTTTTCAAATCATGCAATAGTTTTTGCCAAAAAAACAATTTTTATATCTACAGAATGACTATTGTAGAATAGTAACAATAACAAGAAGTGTTGGTATGAAAATTAGTTCAGCTACTAGCGTAAAGATCTCTTTATAGTTAACTCATGTTCTATGTTCTTGATTATAGAGTTTTATGATTTGTTCGTCGAGCATTATGTTAGTTGATAGTGTTATTTTATTTTGTTTTAATATCCACTTGTACTTCATGATTGTTTTAGAGAGGCTCCAACCATCTAGGTCTGAAGAATGTTCTCTAAGGCATATAACTTATCAGTATTTTTTTACTTAAATAGTGAAAACAATATAAATATATCTAAAATCAATGCAAAGAGGAAAAAGAGATAAGAGAAAGAAGAAAATAAATAACGGCTAGATAATTATATTTATAAAACTTAGGATTTATATATGAAAAGGAGATATATATAGACAAATAATAACAAATTTAAAAGACTAATTCTACCATAGATAAATTCTACCCTTATATAAATATTTTTTATTATATAATAATATCCCTCTCAAATTCACGATGCTTTAACAAAAAAATCGAGAGTTTGTTAACTAGAAACTGAAAACGTGCAATGGAATACTCCTTGGTGAGCAAGTCTACAATTTGCATGGAAGATGTGATAAATGGCAAAGTGATGGTGTCATTCTGATAGTGATGTTGAGTGAGATAACAATCAATCTCGACATCTTTGGTGTGTTCATGAAAAATAGAATTGTGAGCAATTTGAATGGTACTAGAGTTGTCACAATGCATAGGAGTAGGATTCGAGAGAAAGACACCTATATCAATAAGTAACCAACATAACCAAACAATTTTAGTAGTTATAGAGGTCATAGCATGATATTCTACTTCGGTAAAAGAATGAGAAGCAATATTTTACTTTTTACTCTTCCAAGATATAAGAGAATCTCCCAAGAAAATATAAAATCATGTGGTAGACTTACGATCTGTAGAATCACCACCCCAATCTGCATCTGAATAGGCATGCAGCTCTAATGTAGAAGTGGAAGGATAAAGAAGACTATGAAACTGAGTACTTCGGAGATATCGAAGTATACGAAGCACAACTCCCCAATGTACTGAAGTGGGAGAAGCAACAAACTGGCTGACAATTTGTACAGCATAAGCAATGTCAAGTTTAGTGATAGTTAGATACACTAGATTATCAACTAAAGTGTGATATATAGAAGGATCTGGCAAGAGAACACCATCAGTCGAAGAGTTTCGAGCATTAATCTCAAGCAGAGTATCTACAATGTGTTGGATCGAGAGAAAATGATAGAGGGGGGGTGAATATCGTAAGTCGTTTCGGATTGAAAAAGAGAATACGCAGCGAAAAAATTAAAACTAAACAACACACAAAACACCAAGATTTTACTTGGTTCGGAGTCGCGGTCGGCTCCTACTCCAAGGCCCACGGTCGTTGACCGTTTACTGCGGGCAATTCTATATGTGCGCAAAAGGTTTACAAGAATTGTATATCAATTGTAGTACAGTAAACAAAATAAACACCAGCTCTTTGTTTCCGACGTCCGGTGTGGAATGTATCTTGGAGCAGATGGACGTCGTCGGCACTTGTATCTTGAGTTGGGAGGTTTCCGGAGCAGAGCGCTTGAGTAGAAGAGCATATTGGCGTTGGAAGAAGTGTTGTTCGAAGCCTTGGGGTCGAGGGGATTTTTATAGCCTCCCGGGGCGCCCTGAATGTTGGGGGACCCCCCCCCACGTGTCAGCCGATCCGAGCAAGTCTCGGTCAGCCCTTATCCCACTCGAATAGGGCTGAGAGTTGACTCTGGGGGCGCCCGGGTTGACTCGATCTGCGAGCTTCTCGCTGGCTTGACTCTATCCGCTTCGTTGGCTTGAGCCCGGGCGCCCGAGGCATCTGGGGCGCCCGGGAGCACGGGGCGCCCGGGAGCACGGGGCGCCCAGAAGCATGGGGGCGCCCCGCCCAGTGAGCTTCCGAAGCATCCTTTTGCTGAACTCATGTTTGGCTTGTACTTAGGGTGCCCGGAAGAACCCGGGCGCCCAACCCAGCTGCTGCCTCACTCCTTTGAGGCTTTCTGAGCTACAGCCACTCGTTCCTTCGGTCCTGCATCCCAGGTTAGTACCAAACAAGATAGAGCAAATATATTAGTGAGTCTTACAGTCATAGCTGTCTTGGTTCTGACTTTGGGTCTCCAAAATGGAGCCCTAGGTCGAACCAACGCCTACTGTTCCCTCGACGGGGAACGCGTCCTCACCTACTCCTCTCAGGAGAATTTACCTGATGCCAACCGGCTCCTCCGGTTGGAATTTTGCCTAGCAGTCCTTCGCCAGGTGCCTAGCTGTCTTTCGCCAGGTCTTCAGTACCAAGCAGTCCTTCGCTTGGTGCCTAACATTCCTTCGCTAGGTCTTCGACTCCTAGCAGCCCTTCGCTAGGTGCCCAGCAGCCCTTCGCTGGGTCTTCGGTTCCAGGCAGTCCTTCGCTTGGTGCCTAGCAGTCCTTCGCTAGGACTTCGTTTCCAGGCAGTCCTTCGCCTGGTGCCTAGCAATCCTTCGCTAGGACTTTCAATTTGCACACTCAAATAGCATGTTAGATAAACATAACATCTTAACTTTTGAACCCTTTTGACATTATCAAAACACAGGTTCGACTTGGGTGCTATCTGCACCAACAATCTCCCCCTTTTTGATTTATGGTAACCTGGTTCAAAAAGTTAAGTTAATCTGAACAGATGATATAAAAGTTTTAGTTTCCTCCCCCTGGAAGGAATCTCCCCCTAGGTTTTTCAAAAGTTTGTGGGGTTTTTAACAAAAATTTTCTGAGTCTAAAGATGGAATCAATTTTTTAAACATTTAGAACAATTTTCAAAAGAACCTTTAGAAACATATTTTCCAAAAAAAAATTGATTGTGCACTTTTGAAGGTTTATACTTAAGATATTTCAAGTTAATAGAAAAGAAACATCTTCTGAAGTTTTAAGTTCTTAGAACCATAGCTTAAGTTTAAGATAAGTACTTAGCAAAATTTACAACTGCTTATGTTTTAAGTACTTAGAAAAACTTTTTGAACAACAGCTTGAGTTTAAATACTTAAAAAGATTTTTGAACTCAGCTTAAGTTTAAGTATCAAAAAAAAATTTTTGAAAGCAGCTTAAGTTTAAGTATTAAAAAAGATTTTTTGAAAGCAGCTTAAGTTTAAGTACAAAAAAAATTTTGAAAGCAACTTAAGTTTAAGTACTAAAAAAAATTTTTGAAAGCAACTTAAGTTTAAATACTAAAAAGAACTTGAGAGCAGCTTAAGTTTAAGTACAAAAAAAATTTTTGAAAGCAACTTAAGTTTAAGTACTAAAAAAAATTTTAAAAGTAGCTTAACTTTGAGAAACTTAGTAATTTTGAAAACAAATAGCTTAAGTATAAAGTTTTGAAATTTTGAATTTTGAAAAAAAAATTTAAGCTTCTCTCCTTTCCTATCTCTCCCCCTTTGACATATATCAAAAACAAAGCAATATAGCAGAAAAAAGATAAATAAATTGCATAATGTGTTGTACTGAACCAATTCAAGACCAAACCAATTTCAATTATCTCTTTTAGGGTACTGTCTAACCCAATTAGCTACTTACTAACTGTTATAAACAGTAGTTTTCGCTAGGGTTAGTCGAGTTAAGTGTTAGATTTTCTAAACTTGACACTTAACTTGATTACTGTTTTAGTTGTATTTAGTGCCCCAATTACTGCAGATGCACTAACTTAAACCATCTTGAATTAAGGCAAAGACCTAAGCATCTCAACCCATTCTAGGTTATCAATCAAAAGTACCCTAAGATGCTTGTGAGATGCTGGCTTCTAGATCTATAGGTGCATGCATTTCTAGGGTTAGGGCTTAGGCTAAGTCCATTTGCAAAAAAAGTCCTAGTTTTGAAGGGGGTAGTTTTTGAAAATAAAACTAAGTCGAAAAATCTATTTTTAACATTGTAAAAAGATTTTGAAAATTAAGTAAAGCAGTTTTAAAATTGTTTTAGAAACTGATTTTAAAGCAAGTAAAGCAGTAAGAAAATCAAAAGTAGAGTAAACCTATTCTACTAAGCATAATCCTAACAAAGACAGATAGTCAACAAAAGCAAGTAGTTAACTCAATAAGTCAGCTGGTAAGACAGAGGGCCAGCACATTCATACAAGTCAAATATAAGTCAACCCTTACTAAGTAGGGTCGATCAAATAGTATAATGCCAGACTGAGCTAGTAGGAGGGACCAGGATGATCAGATGAGCCGGGCTACCACGAACGAAACAGTGCCATCATCTCCTAATATCGTGCGTCGTTGGTCTCCCTATCAGCTCTGAGGGCATTCATGTACTCAGTGTAATAGCACTGATTTACCTCCATTTCTTCAGCATGATTCGTCTCCACTTCCTCCCGGAGGCTCTGGACCTGTGTCTTGAGCCGTGTCACTCTCTCGTAGAGTGTCGGTGGTGGGGGCTCGTCTATGTGCTCTCTGTTGATGCAGTCTGGCCCGGTTTTTGTTTTGGTGTTTGACAATGATTTAAGTTTGGTTGAGCGAATTTGGGTTAAAGTCCTGGTCGGGGAGTGGGCATGAAACCCTGGTGAGTGAAGCCAGGTCCTAGCTTGTGAAGCTAGGTTGAAATCCCGGTGAGTGAAGCCGGGTCCTGGTGAGTGAAGCCAGGTGATTGGAAATCCCGGTGAGTGAAGCTGGGTCCTGGTGAGTGAAGCCAAGTGATTGGAAATCCCGGTGAGTGAAGCCGGGTCCTGGTGAGTGAAGCCAGGTGTTGAAAATCCCGGTGAGTGAAGCCGGGTCCTGGTGAGTGAAGCCAGGTGTTGGAAATCCCGGTGAGTGAAGCCGGGTCCTGGTGAGTGAAGTCAGGTGTTGGAAATCCCGGTGAGTGAAGCCGGGTCCTGGTGAGTGAAGCCAGGTGTTGAAAAGTCCTAATTCGGAAGGGTTGGGTGAAAAGTCCTAGCGTGAAGGGCTAGGTGAAAAGTCCTAACTTGGAGGGTTAGGTGCAAATTCCCATCCTGGAGAATTAGGTGAAAAGTCCTGGCTTGGAGGGTCAGGTGCCTAGCTTGGAGGACTAGGTTGGATGAAGTTCTAACTCGGAAGGGTTGGGTGAAAAGTCCTAGCTTGGAGGGCTAGGTGAAAAGTCCTAGCTTGGAGGGCTAGGTGAAAAGTCCTAACTTGGAGGGTTAGGTGTAAATTCCCAACTTGGAGAGTTAGATGGAAAAATCCTTAGCTTGGAGGGCCAAGGTGAATGAAATCCTAGCTTGGAAGTGTTGGGACCGGGTGCATGTTGACAAGGATACGGGTTCGTAAAATTTTACATTTTTACGTGCAGCGGAAGAATTAGCATAAAATAATTTCTCAAATTATTCTAACCACGTATCTAACATGCAACCTTATGGTGTGTGGACATGATCATAAAATAAAACTTTGCGGAAAAGTAAACTAATTTACTTTATACCTCGCGTAACTCGAAGAAAAGGGACGAGATCCAACCGTAGCGTCCCTTGGAAGCTCCGCCTCTATTCGCGTCCACGCCGAGTTCTCTTCGGATGACTTCGCAAAGTCACGAGTTTTGTGCCGACGAGAACTACTAGATTCTCTAAAGGCACAACTAGAACAACAAGAGAAAAGAATGGAAACTAACCAACAAGAAACGGAATCTAAATTCCGGGAAGAGAGGAGTTGTGATCCGCTTCTTCTTCTTCTTGTTTGGCTCCTTCTTGGTGATCCTTGCTCACGCCAACCCTTGGAAGGGTGAGGATGTGCCGGCCCTAGGTTGGACAAGGGGCGCCGGCCCTAAGAGTGGTAAGGGGCGCCGGCCCTAGGAGGGAAGGAGAAGGAGAGGAAGAGAATAAGAGAGAGAGAGGGAGAGAATTAATCTCTTGATTACTCTTTTGATTAAGGAATTCAAGCCTAGCCATGGTTCCTTTATATAGTAGCATCTCCCTTGCCAAGTCTCCCTCTTAACGGAATTTTCATAAGAAATTTATCCTATAAATTCTCTTATTAATTATTTCGTTTAAGCCAAGTTTTATTATAACTAACTTTATAATAAAACAAATACCTTCTCTCCTTTTATTATGGAATAAATTTCATAAGAAATTTATAAACTTTCTTATTATGGAAAAATCAATTCATAATTGATTAAAATAAACCATTTCATGGATCACTTTAATTTCCATAAAAAAGAATAAATTTCTATAAATTTCTTTATATAAATTTCTTTATACAAATTTATTTATCCATAATTTATAAAACAAATCGCGCTAGATTTATTTTATTAATTAAACCAAATAAATTGGTTTATCCTCCTTTTAATGCCGGCCAAACCAAAGAGGGTTGGCACCCTCTTTGGCCGGCCAAACCGAGCCAAACCGATCGCGAATTACACTCATTTAATTCGCCCGATAAGCCTTCAAAAGACTTAGCCATTTTAAGTTTCCGTTGCGCCTCTGATTAACTCAGATTCGACTTATTTCTCTTGATTGGAAAATCTAATTTTCAACTCGTTTTAAATCCCTCGGATTACTCGTAGTGCGTGTGACTAAATAGGCTTTCGATTTATGTTGGCCGTCTATAATCAACTAATTATAGAACGATCATGAGTGGCACCTAGTAGTACATCATGACCCCCAATTAATCGAAAGATCAACGGTTTGACCTCAGAAGTATTTCTGAAACCCTTCAGTAGCTTAAATGAATTGTGCCCCATTCCCTTCACCATCTTTTACCCACTTAGTTTAGGACACGGTCTATTTGTGTCAGTCCCCACTAGGCTGACTACGTCACACCTAGCCCAAGTAATGTCTTTCTCGTCCTTTGGATTTCTAATTACTCTCATGTATTTAAGAGACTCGCACTCTAAACATGATATGCTCTGGCCAGAGGCTTTGAGTAACAATCCGACGATAGGCCTGGGTATACATCTCCTCGCAAGGAGTGGTGAATCCTTTGTAGGCTGTTCAAACATCTTCGGGCACTTCGGCTTATACCCAATCATCCTGGGTCCACACCTCCTTGGAGATGCTTGCTTAAGATGTTAAAGTATAAGTCTCCATGACCAAGATGACTTGAACACCGCAAGTCAAAGGAACATCGCACTTAAGCTGCAGTAATAACTTCAGTGACATATCTATATAGATTACCATATGAAGTTTTACAGCTAGTCACTCCAATGAACTAGTTCCCTTAACTAGCATCCATGTTTATCTCCGGACATCCCAATGTCACCAGCCAGTGAGAATCAGCTGATTAGAGAATAACCCATGCTAGTCTCAACAGAATTGATAATGTCCGTTTTTATCAATTCATCGACTAGGGATATTTTCAATACTTCACAATTGCATATGTAGAGATAATCACTAGTTGTGATCCCATCACAAATTCTCTTATGCTGTGAATTGTATTGCGGACATTCAGTAGATGAGTTTAAGATCCCAATCAAATACACAAACATGTATACTCAAATAGTGAATTATCATTTATTAAAATAAATGTTTACAATCATAAGGCGATTGCCTTAGGACACTTCTCTCATATCACTAAGAAACTCCCACTTGGCCTAATGCCAATCGCTACGGTATCCAATACCACAGGCTCTAACATGACCCTCAAACTTGCTCTGAGGCAAGGCCTTACTTAAAGGATCCGCTAAATTCCTTTCAGTGGGAATTTTCTCAATTTGTATGTCATTTCTACTTATAATCTCTCTGATCAGATGATAGCGGCGAAGCACGTGTTTGGATCGCTGATGAGACCTTGGTTCCTTTGCTTGTGCAATAGCTCCATCGTTGTCGCAGTAAACCGGCACTGCTTCATCAATGGTTGCAACCACATTAAGTTCTGAGACGAACTTCTTGATCCAAACTGCTTCCGTGGTAGAATCCGCTACAGTGTCTTGTTTGGAACTGTTCCAACTTATTGTGCCTCCATTCAAAGTAAATACGTATCCGGACTGAGATTTGGAGTCATCCTTATCTGTCTAGAAACTGGCATCGATATACCCACGTATTACCATATCTCCTTCTCCATATATTAGGAACACATCCTTAGTTCTTCTTAAGTACTTAAGGATTGTCTTGACAGCCGCCCAATGATCCATTCCTGGATCGCACTGGTATCTGCTTGTGACGCTCAAAGCATACGATACATCGGGCCTTGTACATAACATAGCATACATGATAGATCCTATCGCGGATGCATAGGGAATCTTATTCATGCAAATCCTCTGGTCTTCTGTGCGCGGACACATAGACTTTGAAAGGTTGATCCCATGCCTGATGGGAAGGTAACCTTTCTTGGATTCCGACATGCTAAACCTTTTTAGCACTCGGTCTATATATGTAGACTGCGAAAGACCAAGCAACCGTTTTGATCTATCTCTATAGATTCTAATCCCAAGGATATAGGTTGCTTCTCCCAGGTCTTTCATGGAGAAAGTTTTGGACAACCAAATTTTAACTGTCTGTAAAACTGATATATCGTTTCCTATAAGTAATATGTCATCGACATATAATACTAGGAATACGACTGCACTCCCACTAACCTTCTTGTACACACAAGGTTCGTCAGGATTTTGTGAGAAATCAAACTCTTTGATTATCTCATCAAAACGGATGTTCCAGCTCCTGGATGCTTGCTTCAGTCCATATATGGATCGTCGAAGCTTGCATACTTTGGTTTTATCAACCGATGTGAAACCTTCAGGTTGTATTATGTATACATCCTCAAGCAGGTTTCCATTAAGGAAAGCTGTTTTCACATCCATTTGTCATATCTCATAATCATAATGAGCTGCTATGGCTAGGAGTATCCGAATGGATTTAAGCATAATTACCTTCCATGTTGGTTTTCTTCTTGAAAACCCACTTGCACCCTATGGGCTTAATCCCTTCAGGTGGGTTAACCAAGTCCCATACTTGATTTTCATACATGGAATCCATTTCCGACTTCATGGCTTCGAGCCATTTGTCCCTTTCTGAATTTTTCAGAACATCTTCATAACTGATAGGTTCGTCATCGCTTATGAGTAACACGTCGTTCGATTCACTTATGAGAAATCCGTATCTCTCTGGAATATTGCGTGTCCTATCAGACCTACGAAGAGGTGGTGTTGTTTTAGGTTCAACTGATAGCTCATCATTATGAGTTATTGGTTGTGGGTTTAGACTAGGTGTCTCTGTAATGTCTATTTAAGTTTCTTGAACTTCATCAAGTTCAATGCCACTCCCACTGTTTTCTTGTAAAAGAATTTCTTTTTCTAGAAATACAGCATGCCTTGAAACAAACACCTTTTGTTCCAAGGGATGATAGAATTGGTAACCCTTCGTTTCCTTAGGGTATCCAATAAATAGACATTTATCAGACTTAGCATCCAATTTGTCTGATACAGTCCGCTTCACATAAGCAGGACAACCCCATATCTTAAGGTGAGTTAAGTGGGGTTTCTTACTATTCCATCTCTCATATGGAGTAGTAGAGACTACCTTGGTCGGGACTCTGTTTAGCAAGTAAACAGCTGTCTTAAGTGCATAGCCCCAAAAGGATTTTGGAAGAGTTGCATGATTCATCATCGACCTAACCATGTCCATCAAGGTTCGGTTGCGCCTCTCAGATACACCATTATGCTGTGGTGTATATGGCGGAGTCCATTGGGACAATATCCCATTGTCCCTAAGATAATCTTGAAACTCTTGACTTAAGTATTCACCACCTCGATCGGATCGAAGTATCTTAATACTTTTGCCAAGCTGTTTCTCTACTTCATTTCTGAACTCTTTGAATTTCTCAAAGGCTTCAGATTTGTGTTTCATCAAGAACACGTACCCGAATCGTGAGTGATCATCGATAAAGGTGATGAAGTAGCTATAGCCTCCTTGTGCTAGAGTTGACATTGGTCCACATACATCAGTATGTATTAGACCAAGCAACTCTCCCACTGGATTACCTTTTCCGGAAAAGGGTAATTTGGTCATCTTGCCTTTTAAGCATGATTCGCATGTATCAAATGAACTGGGTTCAAACGATTCCAGAATTCCACATCGGTGTAATTCGGTCATGCGTTGCTTACTTACATGGCCAAGACGACAATGCCATGTGTAGGAGTCTATTCGATTATCTATTCGAGCACGTTTGTTGCTAACTTCGATATTGAAAACATCACCGGATAAATCTAACGTGTAGATACCATTGCACAAAGTTCCATTACCATAAAGAACGCCATTTAAAGTTATGTAACAACAATTGTTACTAAAAGTTAAATGATAACCCTTTTCATTCAAACATGAAATAGATACAATGTTCTTTATTAACGAAGGAACAAAATAACAATTATCCAATTCTAAGACACGTCCAGTGGGGAGCTTTAGCAAATATTTTCCGATGGCAACAGCAGCAATCTTTGCTCCATTTCCAACTCACAAATTTGCTTCTCCTTTGACGAGTCTTCTTCTATTCCTTAGCCCCTGTATGTCATTACATATATGTGAGCTACACCCAGTATCAAGTACCCAGGTATTTGAGGAAATAGAGTGACATTCAATAACGAAGATACCTGAAGAGGATGGGGCATCGGATGCCTTATTCTTCAAGGACTCAAGATAGACCTTGCAGTTTCTTCGCCAGTGACCCTCTTTGCCACAATGATGGCAAGTTCCTTTTGGTTTCTTTTCAGTCTTTTTGGCCTTTTTCTTCTTCCCTTTATTCTGTTCTTTGGCCTTCCTCTTAGAACCTTTCTTCGAGGAACCAACTAACAGTACCGTCTTTTGATCCGGCTTTACAGAAGGCTCCACAGTCTTCAGCAGGTTGAGCAACTCAGGAATGGTAGTCTCTAGTTTGTTCATCCGATAGTTCACAAATTGTGAATAACTTTTGGGCAAACAACTAAGAATTAAGTCAATACTTAGTTCATGATCCATTGCAAAACCGAGTGTGCTCAGTCGC
>JAGFNQ010001975.1:21190-129997 GCA_024364735.1 Boesenbergia rotunda | reverse complement strand
AAGCCGAGAAGACCGCGTCAACCAGGGCGCCCTCAGCGACCAGGGCGCTCCAAAGGTCAAACCTCATCCCTATTCAGGTGGGATAAAGCTTGACCGAGCGAAGTGCGGATCGGGTGACACTTGGCAGGGCGCCCCCGACGTCTAGGGCGCCCTAGGTGCTATAAATAGCACCCCTTGACCCCAAGCTTGAACACAACTTTGAATCCAACGCTTCCACGCTCTTTTGTGCTCACGCCTTGCTCCGGAAACTCTCCAACTCGAGCCGACGACGTCCCGCTGCTCCGAAGAAATTGATCTACTCCGGACGTCGGTAAAGAAGAGCGTTCTTTTTATTTACTGTACTTATCTTTGTAATTAAATTGTGTAAACCTTTTTGCGCCTATATAGAATTGCCCAAAGTAAACGGTCAACGACCGTGGGCCTTGGAGTAGGAGTCGACACAGGCTCCGAACCAAGTAAATCGACTGTGTCTCTGTCTTATTTTTTAAATTCCGCTGCGTACCTACTCTTACTCAAATCCGAAAGTTTTCTGATATTCACCCCCCTCTATCGGTGTTCTCGATCCAACAAGTGGTATCAGAGCGGGGAAGTTCAAACCTGGTGCAACCACCAGTTTGAAATTTTTTTCGGATTTTATTTTTCCTTTTTTTTTCTATTCTTTCTCTTATGAATTTTTCGTTAAACATTTCATTCGATTTTTTCTTGTTAAGCAAGGTTGGTGCAACACCCCTTGTTATTCATTTTATCCAGCACTGCTAATCCAAGACCTAGTCTTGGAAAATCCTTTAAGTTTTCTGTTTCAGACCAAATGGCCATACAAGAGGGATTCAGCACCGCAAGACCTCCACTCTTCAGTGGAGAAGACTTTTCCTACTGGAAAAGCCGCATGGAGGTCCACCTGAAAACTCAGGTGGACATGTGGATCATTATCCAGTCCGGTCTGGAGATCCCCCGAAATGTTGATGGACTCCCTCAGAACTACTCCGAATGGGATAACTCCCTAAAACGCAAGATAGAAGCCGACGCAAAAGCTACTCAGACTCTTCAATGCGGATTGACGAAAGAGGAGCTGAACCGCGTGGGCCCCTTCAACAGTGCAAAGGAGCTGTGGACAAAACTGATCGAGCTACACGAAGGGACTTCAGATACTCGGATCAGCAAGAGGGATCTGCTACTAAACAAACTCTACACCATCAAGATGGCTGACAACGAAACAGCAGCCCAACTCCACGCACGGATCCAAGAGGTAATGAACGGTCTTCACACAATAGGTCACAAGGTTGAAAACCGTGACCTAATAAGGTATGCCCTAAACGCTTTCCCTAGAAGTACCTTGTGGGCATCTATGGTAGATGCGTACAAGGTCTCTAGAGATATTTCTAAAATAAAATTAGACGAATTGTTTTCCGAACTAGAACTGCACGAACAAACTAACACCAATATGGTCGAGAAAGGTATTGCTTTCGTTGCAGGTAAAACAGGAAGGACTACGAAGAAGAAGCCTGAACCCGAAACTGAGTCTAACTCTGACTCTGACTCAGAAGAAGAAGATGGAGATCAAACTAAGCTGGTCCGGCTCGCATGAAGCTACTACAAGGAGCTGAAGAACCGAACCAACAAACGGAAAACCGGCCGAAGAAAGGACGAACCAACTGAACCCGCGAACAAGCCCAATGTGACCTGCTATGAATGCAAGAAAAAGGGCCACTACAAGTCAGAATGTCCAAATCTAAAGGAGTCCAAGAAAACAAGACGGAAGAAGGCGCTCCAAGCAACCTGGGACGAATCGTCCTCAGAAGAAGAAGAAGAGGTACCTCAGTCCAATCTCCTAGCTCTGACCGCCTCAGATAAAGTCGAGACAGAGTCAGAACAAGAGGACGGCGAGCTGACCTTCACAGAAGATGGAGAAATTAAGGTAACAGTTTTTAATAGATCGCAATTAAGTGATTTAATTTCTTTTCTTTCTCGAGATTTGGCCAAAGCCAAACTCCGAATCGAATTCCTCCGATAGGAAGTAAAACTCCTGAAAGAGGGAGCTGAATCTAAACCCTTAACCGAGAAGGTTCAGGAAGGAACTCCTACTCAAGTTGAAAAACTTGGAAAGGAAAACTCCTCCCTGAAAACTCAGATTAAGGATCTTAGATCAGCATTAGAACGGTTTACATCTGGTTCCAAGGGTCTTGACATGATCCTTGGAAAATAGAAATCAGTTCTAAATCGATCCGGATTGGGCTATAGAACCAAATCTCGGCAAAGATCTTACTTTGCTGTACTGAATCAGTCCAGAGGTAAAATTCAGGCATGGGTACCTAAACTATGCCTGAACAAACCGACTGGATCAAATCAGTATTGGATCCCCAAGGACAAGATTCACATCTTGCCTAACCATCACCGTGGCTTTAGTCCAGGGGGAGCCAAACTGAAAACAATATTCATTATTAGATAAATAATGTTAATTCTTGATTGCAATTGCTTGTTTGATTGTATATTTTAAATTCCTGCAATTTACCATGCTTAGATTTAGAAATGGTTAGTAAAGGACTGAACAAACTTAACTGAAACTTGACAACATAGTATTGGGTGGAGGTGAGATGATAGTACGTTGGGGAAACCAATTCTAATAAGATCAAGTTCACTTGGTCTCTTTAGACTGGCGGAACTAGCCGAAGCTACCGATCCAAAACCCAAACTAGTTAGACCAGAAATTTTTCAAAGAATAATTTTGAAAATGAAACTTCATTAAAAGGCTTTGTCAAGGAAAGGGTGGATGATCCCATAAGGCTTCGGCCAAAGAAGGCCTAGTGCCTCGCCAAGACCTGGAAGCCAATTTTTGAAATTCAAATTCAAATTAATTTTTGTCAAATTCGAATCTAACACAAAATTTCAGTTATTTGTAGATTTAAACTTCTGTCAAAATTAATTGGTTTCAAAATTAATTAAGTTTTTAAAATTTAATTATTTTCAAAATTAATTATTCAACTTTCGAAACTATCAAAACCTGTCTCACAAAACCTATAAGGTTAACGTGATTGAAAACCCTAGATTTGGGTGAGACAGTAAAATTAAAACTCAATTATGATTCCTTTAATACCTGTGGTGTAGTAAATTTCTATATCTCAAACCATGATCAACATGGTCAAACTTCGGTCAAAGCAGTCAAACCTTGGTCAATATAGTCAAATCTGGTCAAAAACACTCAAATTAGGTCAAATCCGGTCAAAAACATTCAAATTAGGTCAAAACCAGATCTTAGGGCGCCCAATGTCTTTAGGGCGCCCCGAGGGTGGTCAAAAGCTGCCAAAAGGCAGCTGCAGCCTTGTTTAGGGCGACCTTGTCATGCAGGGCGCCCTCCCACAGTCATTCAACGGCAGAAAGCTGCACAAACAGAACTACAGACCTGGTAAAGGCGCCCTCGTCCGGAAAGGCGCCCTTACCAGTGTCCTTCAGTAGTCAAAAGCTGCCAAAAAGGTAGCTACAACCTGGTCAAGGCGCCCTGGTCAGACAGGGCGCCCTCGCCAGTCAGGGCGCCCTCCCGAGTAAGGGCGCCCGAGACTGCCTATAAAAAGGGGCTCCCTTCCCCTTCCTATCTTCACACCCAATACACTTCTCCTCCTAAACTTTCTATCTTCCAACCCTCTCAAGCTCTCAAGCTCTCAAACTCTCATCTTCAAGAATGCCTCCCCGAGCAAACCGGTATAATCTTTTTTTGGTTAATTTCTTTTCAATTTTTCATTAAATGCATACTTTCTTTAAAGTATATATTCCTTCTCTTAGTAGACACCGACCTAACCAGGCAGAACCCCGTACTCAACCTAGTCCTGATCCTAGGTTTCCCAATTTAGAATTGTGTAACAAGTTCGCTCGTACCACCTATAAACCTATAAAGACGAGCTACTTGAATAGACTATTCTTCACCCAATCCTGCCCCTAGCTATGAACGTCATAAACCACTACCAACTGGACAATCTCGTATTCTGCACCCACCCAATCAATACTTCCTTATGTGCAGAATTTTACAATAATATCATTAGACAGGATAATCTCATGTTCTCCACCATAGTTCAAGGTATTCCCTTAACCATCACACCAACATTACTGAATCGATTTCTAGGACTACGACCCTCGCAGTCCATCTTCTGTTGTTATCCTCCTAGGGAGCCTCCCTTTGATGCTCCCTATTCTCACATCACCTTAGATACATTACACTCATATTTCTTTAGGCAACCAGTGGCCAGATGATTCCAGTCAGTCGACTTAGAGGTCCAGGACTACGCCCTATATAGGGTCTTAGTCCGATGTATTCTGCCCTTATCCACCAGGGACGTCACCACTATGCCACCATTCCATACCTTTCTCCTATACGCCCTGATTCACCAGCTAGATATTGATATAGGACTTCATATGTTTCACACTATCCTACACGCATCCAGTGTGACCACGCAAGGGCGGGTACGCACACCCTACTGCCACATTATCACGTCCCTATTACATTACCATGGTAGGAACATTACCGAGGGAGAAATGGCCGATCTGACCGACTACGATGAAATAGGCTATAGAAACTTCGCCCTAGCAGGTATAGAGGTGTCCGGTACCGGGGTCCTGTCCTGGAGACGTCGGAGAGCAGCTCATCAGATCGATTCGGACGAGGAGGTCGAGTACGACGTCGCAGATATAGCAGCAGAAGCCCGAGCCCATATAGACGAGCCCGCTCCACCGACACTCTACGAGAGAGTGACCCGTATGGAGACACAGATACAGAGTCTCCGAGAGGAGGTCGAGGCCTCTCACATAGAGCAGATGGACGCTCACCGAGCTGATAGAGAAGTAGCTGATGCACGATTCTTAGAGATGATGGCACGATTTGATTCTTGGCAGCCGGGTCCATCTGATCGTCCCGGTCCTTCGTCTTAGATTTACTCCGCATTGTACTCGTAACTATCTGACTGCCCCTACTCAGTAGGGTTAACTTATGTTTTGACTATTTGACTGTATTGACTTTCCTAGCCCTTAACTACTTAGTTTCATTCCATTAACAGTTAGGATTGTGCTCTGTAGAATAGATTAACTCAATTCTTTTCGGCTCTACTTAATTTCAAAAATCAGTTTTCGAAATAGAATTTTGAAAAACTGCTTTACTTAATTTCAAAATCAGTTTTCATTTTACTTAGTTTTATTGCAAAAATACCCCCTTCAAAAACTAGGATTTTTCGAAAATGGACTTAGCCTAGGCCCTAACCCTAGAACTGCATGCACCTATAGACTTAGAAGCCAGCATCTCACAAGCACCTTAGGGTACTTTTGATTGATAACCTAGAAAGGGTTGAGATGCTTAGGCCTTTGCCTTAATTCAAGATGCTTTAAGTCAATGCATCTGCAGTAATTGGGGCACTAAATACAACTTATACAGCAATCAAGTTGTGTCAAGTTTAGAAAATCTAACTTGAACAGAAACACTTAACTTGACTAACCCTAGCAAAAACTACTGTTTATAACAGTTAGTAAGTAGCTAATTGGGTTAGATAGGTCCCTACAGAGAAAATTAGTTGATTTAGTTAAGTCTAATTATGATCTGGTTCAGTACAGCAAAATCTTACTTATTTCCATTATCTCTGCTATATTTATTTGTTTTGATATATGGCAAAGGGGGAGAGATAGGAAAGGAGAGAGTAAAAAAAAAATTTTCAAAATTTAATTTTCTTAACTCTATCCTTTATTCAAAAAGCATTCAAAAGTTTTTCTTTAGTTTTTGAAAAATACTTAAGCTTTCAAAATTTTGCTAAGTATTCAAGTCTTTCAAAAAATTTTTAAGCTATCAAAATTTCTTTATTCAAAAGCTTAAACTTTTTGAAGAAGTACTAAAGTTCTAAAAGTTTTCAAAATTTTGCCTAAAGTACTCTAGTTCCAAATTTTCTTAAAAGCTTTTGAAATATTGCTAAGTACTCTAGCTGCAAGATTGTTACTCAAGCTTTCAAAAATTTTCCTAAAGTACTCTAGCTTTTCAAAAGGTGCTTTTAAGCTTGTCAAAATTTTCTTTACTCTAAAGCTTAAGTTTTTCAAAACTGTATTAAAACTGAAATTCTTACTTAAGCTAACATTTTCAAAAAGGTTTTTCAAGTACAAATAAGTTTTTTTAAAACCCCACGAATTTTTGAAAAATCTAGGGGGAGATTCCTTCCAGGGGGAGGGAACAAAACTTTTTCCATGTTTTGCTTAAACTTAACTTTTTGAACTAGGGTTGCCATAAATCAAAAAGGGGGAGATTGTTGGTGCAGAATGCACCTAAGTCAAACCTGTGTTTTGATAATGGCAACATAGGTCAAAAGTTAAGTCATATTTGTTTTCTAACAAGTTAATCTAGTGTGCAGGAAAAGCCCTAGCGAAGGACTGCTAGGTACTGGCGAAGGAATGCCAGGGAAGTAAGCCCTAGCAAAGGACCGCTAGGCACTGGCGAAGGAAAGCCAGAGTCAAAAGCCCTAGCGAAGGACTGCTAGGCACCGGGCGAAGGACAGCTCGGCATCCAAGACCTGACAAAGGACCGTCAGGTAAAAGTCCAACCAAAGGAGCGGTTGGCATCAGGTAAATTCTCCCGAGAGGAGTAGGTGAGGACGCGTTCCCCGTTGAGGGAACAGTAGGCGTCGGTTCGACCTAGGGCTCCATTTAGGAGACCAAAGTCAGAACCAAGACAGCTAAGGCTGTATAAATTAATGCTTTATTTTGTTTTCGGACTAACCCTGGATGCAGGACCAAAGGAACGTGTTTCTGCAACTCAGAGAGCCTCAAAGGAGTGAGGCAGCAGCTGAGTAGGGCGCCCTGAGTGTCTAGGGCGCCTCCAAGGTGTACAAGAAACAAGTAAAGCAAAAAGGAGTTCGGCTAACTACTGGCCGAGGCGCCCTCTG
This sequence comes from Boesenbergia rotunda, assembly GCA_024364735.1. Taxonomy (NCBI): domain Eukaryota; kingdom Viridiplantae; phylum Streptophyta; class Magnoliopsida; order Zingiberales; family Zingiberaceae; genus Boesenbergia; species Boesenbergia rotunda. Next base: position 123,098 of record JAGFNQ010001975.1, on the reverse strand, counting down.
CATCCAGGGCGCCCTCAGCAGCCAGGGCGCCCTGTGCGCCCAGGGCGCCCTGTGCACCCAGGGCGCCCTCAGGTGCCAAGGCGCTTCGCGCCTATGCTAGCGAGGCCAAACAACTCTATCCAGCCGAGAAGACCGCGTCAACCAGGGCGCCCTCAGCGACCAGGGCGCCCCAAAGGTCAAACCTCATCCCTATTCAGGTGGGATAAAGCTTGACCGAGCGAAGTGCGGATCGGGTGACACTTGGCAGGGCGCCCCCGACGTCTAGGGCACCCTAGGTGCTATAAATAGCACCCCTCGACCCCAAGCTTGAACACAACTTTGAATCCAACGCTTCCACGCTCTTTTGTGCTCACGCCTTGCTCCGGAAACTCTCTAACTCGATCCGACGACGTCCCGCTGCTCCGAAGAAATTGATCTACTCCGGACGTCGGTAAAGAAGAGCATTCTTTTTATTTACTGTACTTATCTTTGTAATTAAATTGTGTAAACCTTTTTGCGCCTATATAGAATTGCCCAAAGTAAACGGTCAACGACCGTGGGCCTTGGAGTAGGAGTCGACACAGGCTCCGAACCAAGTAAATCGACTGTGTCTCTGTCTTATTTTTTAAATTCCGCTGCGTACCTAATCTTACTCAAATCCGAAAGTTTTTCGATATTCACCCCCCCCTCTATCGGTGTTCTCGATCCAACAGTCTCAAGCTCCCACTTAAATAGCGGAGAGAGTTGTTAAACAAACAGCCCAACCCCGACATCAGTCGACTGCCCCCAGGGCCAGTCGACTGATCCCCAGCCTAACGGCTCTATTTTAAAGCAGACCAATTGACTGGTGCCTGGACCAATCGACTGATCTTTCTGAGTTTCCACTCTGCGCTAGCAGTCGACTGCTTCCTCTGGCAGTCGACTGCCCAGCTTACAAACACACTCAACCTCACTCCAAAGTTCATCCTTCGCGTATGCCTTGAGGTCCACTTCCTTGGCTTGCCCCTTGAAGTTCTCTTCCTTCGGCTCTTGTCCCTCGGATGCGCACACAAGCCCGAGGCTTGCCTCCATGCCATCATTCGCGTATGCCTTTGATGTCTACTTCCTCGGCTTGCCCTTGAAGTCCTCTTCCTTGGCTCTCATCCCTTGGATGTTTCACTCCGTTACTCCATGTGTGATTCACAAAGTCCTGCGAGACTCAAGCACACATATCAAATCAACATGAAAATCTAACTTAATCATATTGATACACACATCAAAGCCCATGATCTACCCGATCAACCTTGGGTCGATTGCACCAACAATCTACCCCTTTTTGATGTGTGACAATATGTTTAAGTTAGGTACAAAGATAACAATTGAAAATTAAAAACATAGCAAATTAAGAAGCATAAACATGCATCCTCCCCCTTAACCTATGCCTTAACACATAATTTTCAATTTTAGCATAATCATAAAGAATTAAGTTAAAACCTAACTTAAACCTTTTAATTCTCCCCCTTTGATACCATTAAAAAGATTGCTCCAAGCAATAGGTATCAATTTGGGTTAAGTTTTACATTCTGAAAATACTCAGAAATCAAAAACTACAAGTGTCAGTCAACTAAGTTAGTTACAAGTCGACTGGTGGCTTCGAATTGCCAATCCACAGAAAATTCTGTCGACTGCCCCCTGGGCCAGTCGACTGATACATATCAATCTGAAAGATTTCAGCCTTTGAGCCGAAATTCAGAAATGCATAAAAAATTCCATAAAATTCAAAAAATTATGAAATTTTGCAAACATATTTCTTATGATGTTTTCTAATAGAGAAAAATATATTTTCATAAAAAATCCAAATATATTTATCTTTTTGACCAAAGCTCAAATTATTTGAAACAACCAACTTTGTATCAAAACTATGTCCTAGTTTTAAAACCATGTGTTTTGAAAACCTATGTCATAGCAACTAAAACACACAAATGTTTTCAAATAATTTGAAATGTCCAACTATGATCTATGGAAGAGATGTTCATTAATTAAACATTTATTTTCCCTATAGTTGATCTATTATCACTAATATGATACATCGAATAACTCATCAAAATATCACAAGCATAAGTGAGTTATTTGTATCATCCTAACATCTCATATGCATAAGTGCAATCATAAATAAAAATAATATGAGATGTATTAAAGGTACATCCTATTTAGCCCATTTTATCAAGAATTTTTACTTGGGCTAAAATACTCCCCCTTAATGTCTCAAGTCAACCAAATTTCAAAATTTTGAAACTTTAATCAACATGGTTAACTTAACCTAAATCCTCTAATCCTTGAGGATTGACTTTGGTACGCAATAGAAATGTTTTCTAATTGGGTTGACCAAGTACTCCTTAGGGATCCATTTCTTACTTAGGGTCTTGGTCTTTGCTTGTCATCTAGTGTAACGCCCGCTTTTTTTTTTTTTTGACCACCATAAAGCGGCATTACGTTAACATACTTAGGGCATGTAGACATCATAACGCAGCGGAAAACTTTAAACTTACACCTACATGCACTTTCTATCATTCCTAGCATCATAACATACTTAGCATCATGTCATACTTAGCATCATGTTATACTTTAGCTTTCTGTCATACTTTAGCATCATATCATAGAGTCATAGTCATATTCAAGTACTCAGTAGTAAAGGTAAAGTTCCATCATAAGGCAAGCAAACATATGGTCTCTTGGCCAAGTCACTATCACACACATTCTGCAAAGCCCTCCTGCTGCTTCCTTACTGTTCCTTTGCGTGATCTGCGGTATAAGAAAATAAAACTATAAGCACACAGGCTTAGTAAGACTCTTTCCTACTCACTAAAACCGTCCGTCACTTAATCATAAACATATGAAACATTAGCACTCTTAGCGCTTTACTTAGAACATCATCCCTAGCATCACTTAGCATTCATTTGACATGTCATGGGCATAGCTTCACCCCATTCATAGCATGACATAAACATAACCATAAACATTCGGGTATGGCATAATTATTGACATAACATAAACATCGTACACAATCATAGCATGGCATAATACTTGATATAGACATAAATAAAATCATGGCATAAATCTAATTACAATCATGGCATCCCACACTAGCATGAGCATGAACAAAATATTGGCATTCTAACGTAACATAAACATGATTAAACCATGGCATCCTAAACTAACATAAACATCAATAAACTCATGGCATCCTAACCTAGCATACACATAATTAAAGCATGACATTCTAAACTAGCATAAAATCATGGCATCCTAAACTAACATAAACATAGATAAAATCATGGCATCCTAAACTATCATAAACATAATTAAAGCATGGCGTTCTAAACTAGCATCAAATCATAGCATAAACATAAATAACATCATGGCATAAACCTAAATAATATCATGGCATAAGCATAAATAAAATCATGGCATAAACATAAATAAAATCATGGCATAAACATAAATAAAATCATGGCATAAACATAAATAAAATCATGGCATAAACATAAATAAAATCATGGCATAAACATATCTTCATAATATACTTTTCGTAAACATACTTTTCATAACATAATGCATAACATGAATGGATGCATGTGGCAATCGTGCATATATATATATATATATATATATATATATATATATATATATATATATATATATAAGGATGCTTAATCTTGAAAACATGCTTTTAACATAATCATAACTTTCATTGGGCCCTGGCTTGTACCACATTCATTCATCATATGCGCGCATCCCTAAGTAAATACGAGGTAGCTAATCTCGACCTACTAGGGTAAGGACAGCTTCATCGGTAGTCCCGAACCGTAAGGACAACATCATCGGTAGTCCCGAACCGTGGACCTTACTTAGGTCCGGTACAAGCCCATAAAATAAAATAAATGCTTTCATATGCTTCTTCATTCATCATCATTCATAGCATATTCATTCGTTCATCATACTTAGCCTTCATTCATCGTTTCCATTATTAGACATGGCATAGGTACACATCATTCATATAGTATGGCATACACACACAAGCATGGCATACATTCATATCATTCATAAGACATGGCCTACATACATATCATTCATACATCATGTCGTACATACATATCATTCCTAAATCATGGCATATGTCTAAACATTCTATGACCTAACGTATATTTCATGACATATAAGCTATAGGTTTAGTTAACATGATATTCCTTCACCTTACTTAAGCATACCTCCTAATTACCTATACCCTAAGGTACTCTAGGGTACCCCAAAAATTGCCAAAAATTATATTTACTTACTACACATCATAAGGGAACATTAATCAACATCATCAAGATTTTTGGCATAATTATAGACCCCAAAATCATGGTGGCCGAAACCCACAAACCTAGGGTTCTTGGTTTCCTTTCCTTGTTGTTGGCCGAAACTCATAGGGTCTCTAGGGTACTCCAAAAATTCCCAAAAATTATACTTAACTTCTAAACATCATAAGGAAACAGTAAATAACATTATCATGATTTTTAACATATTTTTAGACCTTTAAAACATGCTGGCCGAAACCCTTGAACTTAAAGTTCTGGGTTTTGCTTCCTTCATGTTGGCCGAGACCCTAGGGTGTCCTAGGGTACTCTAAAAATTCCCAAAAATTACAGTTAACTTATAAACATCATAAGGAAACAGTAAATAACATTATCATGATTTTTAACATATTTTTAGACCTTTAAAACATGCTGGCCGAAACCCTTGAACTTAAAGTTCTTCCTTCATGTTGGCCGAGAACCTAGGGTGTCCTAGGGTACTCTAAAAATTCCCAAAAATTACAGTTAACTTCTAAACATCATAAGGGAACATAAAATAATATTATCATGATTTTTAGCATAATTATGGACCTTTAAAACATGCTGGCCGAAACCTTTGAACCATAGAAACCAGGATTTTGTTTCCCTTCAACATTAAATCTGAAACTAACCCATATATCATGCCAAAAATCCCCAAAAATTTAAATTAACTTCTAAACATCATAAGGGAACATCAAATAATATTATCATGATTTTTATCATAATTATGGACCTTTAAAACATGCTGGCCGAAACCTTTGAACCATAGAAACCTGGATTTTGTTTCCCTTCAACATTAAATCCGAAACTAACCCATATATCATGACAAAAATCCCCAAAAATTTCAATTAACTTCTAAACATCATAAGGGAACATTAAATAATATTATCATGATTTTTAGCATAATTATGGACCTTTAAAACATGCTGGCCGAAACCTTTGAACCATAGAAACCTGGATTTTGTTTCCCTTCAACATTAAATCCGAAACTAACCCATATATCATGCCAAAAATCCTCAAAAATTTCAATTAACTTCTAAACATCATAAGGGAACATCAAATAATATTATCATGATTTTTAGCATAATTATGGACCTTTAAAACATGCTGGCCGAAACCTTTGAACCATAGAAACCTGGATTTTGTTTCCCTTCAACATTAAATCTGAAACCCACCCATATATCCAGCCAAAAATCATGGAAAACGTTGGTAACTATTATACCACAGGTGAGGGAGTCTTACCTTAGATTTCTTGATTTTTAGACCTTGGATGGAAAGAAGGAAGAAGACTTGACCACACCTAGCCCTTGGAAACTTGAGAAGACCTTAGATCTTGGAGGATGAGACTTTTTGTGAAGTTTTCTCAAGGGAGAAGTCCTCCTTGAGTGCTCGGCAAGAATGGAGAAGGAAGAGAGGAGCAAATGCACTTGATGGCATGAAGAATGAAACTCTCAAACCCCCTTATTAATCAACCATTAAGGTGGTGAATGAAGAGTTTTCTATGGCCCTTCATCTTCCTCTACCATTTAACCACCATTCACTTCCTTTTCTCACAAGAATTTCTTGCTAGGTGAGTTGGTTAAAGCATTCATTCTTACCAAGAGGTCCAAAGTTCAATCCTTGGCCCATGCACTTTTATTTTTTTTATTTTATTTTATTTTATTTAATCCTTTTTCTCATTTTCGAAAATTTCCCTTTTATTTCGAAAATTCTCCAAAAATCACCCATAATTATGCCAATATTCCCAAATAGAATCCTTTTATATTTATATGAATTTTACCCAATTAATACCCATTTTTCGGAGCCCATTTAAGGCCCATTAGTACCTAATTCCTCAAATTAAATAGGAAAATTAAACTAATACTTACCCATAATCATGCTAATATGTCCAATTAAATCCTATTTATCTTTATACTAATTTTCACCTAAAATCCACTGATAATTATGGTACTAGCAAGCCCATATAAGGCCCATTAGTGCTCTTTTTCCCAATTTAGATGGGAAAACATGGATTTTCTAGGCTAAAATTTGTATTATTACCTCTAGGTCCTTCGGAAAATTATCTAGACATGCTTAATATTTTAATAAAATATTAAAAGAATTTTCTGGGTCATTACATCTAGCAAGTAAACAATGATAGGTCTTTCCATTGCTATATTTTCCAAACCTTAACCCTTCTTTCTTGAAACTTGCTCTTTGGCTCTCAATTATCATATCTAGTGTTTTGAGCCAATTTTAAATTTCCTAAGGGCTTTGGTAAGACTATCTACCTTTTCCCTTAATTCCTTATTTTCTTCTTCTAAAGATGAATCACTTGAAATAGAAGAAGAAACATGCACATCATCCTTAATTTTTATGGATTCTAATTTTTCTTTTAGCATGCAAGTTTCATTTTTCAAATCCTTAATCTTCTTTCTAGCCTTAACCAAATCATCATTTGTGCTAGAAATTATTTTTACAAGAGTAGAAGTGGGTAAATTATTTACCTCACTTATCGAGACGTCCAATTCCAAAGTTGAGCCTCCCCCTTCACTTGAGTTCCCTTCATCTTATTCAAATTCGGATGACGTGGAGGCAATGTCGTCAATTTCCATTAGTGTGAAATGGGATACATGATGTTCCTTCTCCTCCGATGAGGATGAATCATCTCATGTGGCCTTCAAGTTTTGCACCTTCTTCCCTTTCTCTTTTGATTTCTTCTTTTCTTCTTTCTTCTTTCCTTCCTTCTTCTTCAAGAGGGGACACTCATCTCTCATGTGTCCTTCTCCTTGGCAATTGTAGCAAATTATCTTCCTTGTTCTACTTTTACTCCTTGAGCTTTTCCTACCATGAGATTTGTTAGTAGAAGAATGTTTAAATGTTTTTCTTATTTTCCTTACCATGTAGGCTTCTGCATCACTATCCATGGATGCACTTGAATCCTTCGAATCGGATGAGGAAGCCTTTTTCTTTTTACCTTTTCCCTTGTTTGCCACAAGGGAGATACTCTTTGGCTTATATACTTCTTCGATTATTCCTCCAACTCGAGTTTCATGAAACTCCATTGTTGAGAAGAATTCTTCTAGAAAAGTTTTCTCTAGATCCTTGGAAATGTAGTACGAGTCCATCATTGAGCTCTAATTTGATGTTCTTGAGAATGCATTGATGGCTTTCATCAAAATGTCTCAGTTGTATAATTGTTCGCCTACACTTGTTAGCCCATTAAGTATTTTCTTAAATCTAGCATGTAAATTTGATACCTTCTTTCCTTTATCAAGTTTGATATTGTTGAGTTGGGATCGGAGAAGATCTCTCTTTGTCATTTTTGCCTCCGAAGTGCCTTCATGAAGCTCTACTAGCTTTTCCCATAAATCCTTGGCACTTGAGTAACTCCCAATCCTTGTTACTTCTTGTCAAGAGAGTACACTTAGTAGATGATGCAAAGCTTTGAAATTTGCTAGATGGTCATCTCTTTGCTTCTTGCTCCATCTTATTTCATAAGTAACTTGTTCACTTGATCTCTAAGCACTTCAAAGATGTTTTTCATAATTAGCATTATATCAAAATCGGTATTGAAGAATACCTCCATTCTCTTTTTCCACCACGAGAATTCTCCCTCGAATTTTGGCAGTTGGATATGTGAGCCGGCCATTTCAATGATTTTGCATTTCTTGGCGGTTAGTCCGTTGAAGGCGTCCTTGCGCTCTGATACCACTTGTTGGGATCGATGGCACGGCTAGAGGGGAGTGAATAGCTCGGTCACCCTAATTCGCAATTCTCCCTACAATGTTAGCACAAGCGGAAGCTTAACAATTAAAACAAACAATGCTAACACGTTATCGATTTACGTGGTTCGGAGATTTCTTACTCATACTCCACGGCGTGTCCTTGAGGTGGACGAACCCTTGATCCTTCGGTGGATCACTCCCCGTCAATCTCCGGCAAAGTCTTTCTCCTTCTCGGTGGAGAACAACCTCTCACAATCCTTCTTCCTCCTTATAAGATGGAGCTAGGGTTTGGGGTGGAAGATGAGCACTTGGAGCTTGAGCACTTGAACACCAGAGAGAAGATCTTACAATAAAGAGCTAACCTTTTTCAAGTCTCAAGTTCCCACTTAAATAGTGGAGAGAGTTGTTAAACAAACAGCCCAGCCCCGACATCAGTTGACTACCCCCAGGTCCAGTCGACTGATCCCCAGCCAACGGCTAGCCTAACGACTCTATTTTAAAGCAGACCAGTCGACTATTGGTCAACTGGTGCATGGACTAGTAAACTGATCTTTCTGTGAGTTTCCACTCTATGCTAGCAGTCAACTGCTTCCTCTGGCAGTCGACTGCCCAGCTTACAAACTCACTCAACCTTACTCCGAAGTTCATCCTTCGCATATGCCTTGAGGTCTACTTCCTTGGCTTGCCCCTTAGAGTTCTCTTCCTTCGGCTCTCGTCCCTCGGATGTGCACACAAGCCCGCGGCTTGCCTCCATGTCATCCTTCGTGTATGTTTTTGAAATCTACTTCCTCGACTTGCCCTTGAAGTCCTCTTCCTTGGCTCTCGTCCCTTGGATGTTTCACTCCGTTACTCCATGTGTGATTCACAAAGTCCTATGCGACTCAAGCACACATATCAAATCAATATGAAAACCTAACTTAATCATATTGACACACACATCAAAACTCATGATCTACCCAATCAACCTTGGGTCGATTGCACCAACATGAGCTCTGCCGGAAAACCTTTCGGTGTCTTCCCATTTAGGCTTGTGTTGATCTTGCAGGGCACGATCGTCTTCTCTTCGTCGCCATCCTCGTGAGTTATATCTCGGTGACTCGTCGTCCGTATCGATTCTTTTCCGGAACACCGAGCATGGCTTGTGACTTTATTTTAACCATCTTAAGCTTGGGTAGAATTCCTTTTCTTAAAAAATAATAGAAAATTAGAAAATCTATATTTTTTATGTATTTAAGGATATTTTTATTTTTATATATTTTTAATTTGTATTTTCAATTTTTCATATTTTAATTATCTTGGCTTGCCACGATTTGATATTGAACTTTGCCTGGCACGACACAGCTGTTCTGATGCTGGGCCGGACAGAGCATGGTCGCCTTGGCAATTTTACACCTCCAAGACTAATTAGGCAAACTGTCCCAGCTTGGGAGCGAGTGAGCATACCCATGGCAGGTGATTTTGAGTCTCTTAATGTTTTTGTTGGGCTGGAGCTACTCTTGAGTTTGTTTTACAAAGTTGTATATATTATGCTTGTTGCACTTTCAATTTTTATCTTTTCTCACACAGAAGATAATAGATAAATATAGACCTGACCACGGGCCGGGTCTAGCCCGGACCCTGCCCGGGTCAACGGGTCGGGTGGCCTGTTGACCCAGTTCGTCAGGCTGAACCGGATGTCGGGCCGGTTCTGATTCAGGAGAGAGGAACCGTCGGTTCCAATAGCTCCGAACCGCCGGTTCCAACAATTCAGAACCGCCGGTTAACTGGCGGTTCGGAGCCATTGGAGGTATTTATTTTTTATTATTTTTTTTTAACGGTTAAGATCATTTGACTGTTTTTTTTATCAATGACTATAATTTAGTGACCGTTATGATCCAAACTTTAAAAATAAGGAGCTCATTTTATCATTTTCACGCACATCTTCTCTACTCTCATTCTCAACTTTATATTCTCCACACATTTTCGGCTTCATCTTTCGACGATAATGGAAGGTGGTCACGGAGCTTCATCATCTCTATCTCGGAGCGGAAAAGAAATAGCGTACGAGGATCCCAACATTCAAATTCAATCCACCCAGCACATTTCGATGCCCGAAACACAAGGAAGTACCGATGCAATTACTTCTAAAGATCGGGAAAATCCTCCTTTAAAATTTTCTATTTTCACTAAACATTTTGAAAATGTCACACTTCCGTCGGAAGAATTGCATGGAAAATGTAAGCATTGTAATGCTTCATACAAATTCCAAGCCGACGGCGGCTATGGATCGTTAAAACGACATGTAGAAACGAAGCACCCGACGGAATATGGACTTGACCGCTCTCAAGCACAATTATCAAAATTTTCTAATGGTAATAGTACTGATTCTGATTTATTTTTATATTTTGATAATAAATTAAGAGAATCATTAGCTAAATTTATTTTCGTAGAACATCTTTATTTTAGTTTTGGATCTAAATACACATTTAAATTTTTTTTATAAAGAATCTCTTAATCATCTGCTAAACATGTTCCTAGGACTACACTTACTCGTACAATTAAAAGATTAGTAAAACAAGGAAAAAAGAATTTAATTGATGAATTTAGTAAATTAAATAATAAATTTTTTTTATGTTTTAATATTTGGAGTGATCATTGGCAAACTCATTCTTATATAGGTGTGACTTGCCATTGGATTGATAACTCTTGGATCCTCCAAAAAAAATTGCTAGCTTATAGAATTTTTGATGAATCACATACTGCCCATAATATTGTACAATTATTATGTTTAATTTTCGAAGAATATGGATTGACTCATAAAATATTTTCAATATCATTAGATAATGCTAGTTCTAATACCGTTTCTATAGATAAACTAAAATTTATTTGTCAACCTGTTATTGGTGGTTTATTTTTTCATATTCGTTGTGTATGTCATGTTTTAAATTTATGTGTTCAAGATGGATTAAAACTTTTAAAAAATTATGTTCAACCTTAAAAAAGTATGTTCAACCAATTAGAATCACAATTTCATATTTATGGTCGCATCCATCTATAATGAAATAATGGGGTAGATTTTGTAAAGCTAATAGAATGAGACCTAAAAAATTTACACGTGATGTTCCAACACTTTGGAAAATCAGCATATCAATTATTACATGATTCATTTCAATATAAAGATTTATTATGTTTATTTTTTTCACAAAATAGTAATACTAATATATATTTATTTTCACAATAATGGAATATTTGTAGTAATATTTGTAAAATTTTAAAGTATTTAACGATACAACTGAATAACTTTCCGGTGTTTATTGTCCCACTGTTCATTTAGTTTTAGTGAATTTTTCTAGTATAGTATTAGTATTAAATGAACATATCAGTAATGAAACTTTAACTTCTTGCATATTAGCTATGAAAACTAAATGGAAAAAAAATTATTTTATTCCTGAAATTTATTTAATTGCATTTGCTTTAGATCCTAGATTTAAATTAGAAGTTTTACAAAAAAATGTTAACTTTATATTATGACGCTTTAATTCCTATTAAAGATTCTTCTTCTCTATATCCAATTAATATTAGAAAATATTTATATCATCTTTATAATCAATATTATATTAAATATGATATACAAACTAATATTTCTGAAACACACAGTCTACTAGTATTAATTTAAAACTTATAAAAAACACAACTTTTATTAAAAGAACGGACGAAACGTCCACGAAGATTCTCAAGTTTCACACAGGAATTGAGAATTATTTTACGACTTCTTTTGATTTTAATGAAGCAGATAGCAAAGATTTCAATATCTTGAAGTGGTGGTCATAGAAGGCTCAAAGTTTTCCTGTTCTCTCCGTGATTGCAAAAGAAATTTTAGCTTGTCCAGTATCAACTGTTACTGTGGAGCAGACGTTCAGTGCCAGCGGCAATATATTAGATGAACGACGATCAACTATGTCTCCCGACTCATTGGAAGCTCGAGCATTACTAGACGATTGGACAAGAGCCAAGAAAAGAATCCAAGGAATGCAACTTTCAGAAGACGAAGTCGAAGAATTTGAAACCGAGAGAACGAATACAATGAGAACGGGAGAAAATGAAAGTGAGTAATAACAATTATAAAAGGGTAAAAATGAAAAAGAATTACGTGGGCTTTGATTCCCCTACCCCTAAGCGGATACATATATAACTTAAATAAGTGCAAGTCTTTTTTTCATAAATTTTATATTTTAAATTTAATTTTTAATTTTTAATTTTTTAATATAATAATTTCGAACCGTGACGAATCGTGAATCGAACCGTGAACCGGCGATACCGAACTATGAACCGGCGATTCCGAACTATGAACCGGCGGCTCAGAACCGTGAACCGTACCATCTTGGGCGATTAAGATTAAGGGTCGATCTTCCATGAACCGACGGTTCTGAACCGTCGAACCGACGGTTCTGAACCGACGGTTCTGAACCGACGGTTCTAAACCGTCGAACCGTCGAGTCCGAACTGTGATTGGGTCTAGATAAATGGGGTCGAGTTCCTTTTAAGAATTGTATATTACATGACTATACTTTTTATATACAATCATGCTTGTTTTAAAAGTTGTCCCAAAGGAACTGCAACCTACGGTTTGGAGAACACAAATCTTAGGGAGAACTTCCCAATAGAAAAGCCAATCTATATAATTGACGAATTAGCCACCGATTGGTGTGACTGAAGTTGATGGCTAAAGATAACCCTCCATCTAAAATCCTTTAAGCGCCATTAGAATTGTGTTCTTTATGAAAATTTAGGATTTACAGCTGTCTTATGTATATTTTTTTAAGTTAACAAATATTGAATTCATTGAAATTAGAAGTTTTTTTCTCTTTAACACAAGTTCTTCTTAGGAAGTGTTTGGGAGAACTTTTGCTTCTTGAAAAGTAATTTTTATAGAGATTATATTGAAGTCAGTGAGAAACTAAAGTATAAAGTATTTGGAAATATAAGCTAAAAGCTGATACAAGGTAAAGTTTGAGTGTTTGGTGAATAATTACTTCCAAACTTAATTTTTAATTAAATGACAACAATATTCTTAAACTATATAAATTAATTTTTTTTATCTAAATATAATTTTGATACACCAATGTTTTATATATTTATTACTATATTTTGAATATTATATCAAAATTATTTTTTTAATAATATATAGTTTAAAAAATAAATAATTAATAAAAATATAAATATAAAAAAATGACAAAAATTATATAAATTTATAAAAATATTATAAAAAATTCTGAATATATAAATTATATAAAAATATAAAATTTTATTTAAAAGTACGATGGTAATTATGTAAAATGATAAATTTATTAAGGGTATAAATGTCTACTTTTAATTCTAGACCTTAAAAAAAACAGAAAAAAAACATCAAATTCTTACTTTCAGCTTTTGACTAAAAGTTATAGAAGTTAAAGCAGAATTGATATTCACAAACACTCAAAAGTACTTTTACGTAGTTAAAATTTAAAAAACAGCTAACAAAAACTCTGAGAGACAAACATTATTATAGCACTAGAAACTTTATTAAATTTTTTTTCTTTATATATATATATATATATATATATATATAAGATTAGTTTTATCATAAATTAATTCAATAGATTTGAACATAATTTTAAATAAAAATAAATTGAATGCCTAATCTTTTTTTGTCGAGCTTTTACTTGAATTTTTGTGACAGTACAAAAAAGAATTCAAAACAAACTTTTATAAATAAAATTTGAGGTTAATTATTATTATTCCAGCAGAAACAAATTTGCTATGTTAACATCCAGTAAGCGAGTCGTCTGGCCAATCGCGCAGTAGGAACCCGTACAAATCTAAAGGTCGATTTTTTTTCGTGGCGTAAGGAAAGCAAATTTTTTTTAATTAAAACATTTAATTATCAAATTGGCAAAGTTACTCGATTCTCGGAGATAATGAATGAACACCGGAGTTTAGAATAAAGGCCCACATTATTTAGCAGAGAAGAATTAATAGTATGTTGAAGGAGCAGGATGCAAATTGTTGTAAACCATCTGCATGGGCAGTCACATAATTTAGAACATTGATAGATCAGGCATTGAACGAAGCAGCAGAACCCTGGCGGCATTCATTCAGCATATCCAGATAGAACTGGCACTTGCTGATGTCGCTGCCAAAATTGTTAATGCACTGCATCCACCCAATATCAAAGAGAACACGTTAACTCCATTTTCAAAGATTCAATGTTGAAAAACGGTAGGAGTAACTCACATCCTGGAAAGCTTTGGAGTGCACACCACAAGCGTCAGTTCCAACGGCGTTACCCATTGGGGCAGCAGCAGCAGCAGCAGCTTCAGATACCACAGTTTCGTGCTGGATGGTGCGAGGCCCCATAACAGCATCTACAGCCCTGTGAGCAATAGCACTGCCCGTGCCAAATGCCATGCCTGATAAGAGAACCAATATGATGTTAGATATCTACTTTCACATAGGCAACAATTAGCATATACAGACGATAGAGGCAATTAGCTGATAACCTTGAGCGATGGTGGATCCAATTCCTCCGAGTATGGAACCACCACTCTGAGCAGGAGCTGGCGGAGGTGCCGGATGAGCTGCAGCAAACAAATTAGACGTTCAAGTATTATTACAATTGGCGGATTAACATTCAGGGCCAAGTGATTATAAGGGTGAAACAATTGACGGGTTTAGACCACATTGCAAATGTCACAAGCCATCAACAATATTTGATTTCTTTGGACTTTAGTAACCAACCAGTTCGTCCAAGCTGATCATGTCACACCATATGACATCACGAGCATACGTCCCAGCAAAACATGAAAATTTGAGAGTACGTTCTGGTTGTACCAAACACATACATGAAAACAAACATCATTGGATAATAGTACAGTAGTTGGCATACCAAGACAAAATTTGAGAGGCTGTACCAAAGAAACATGGGCACAAACACCATTCAAAGATAGTATAGTGTTTGACATTCCATGACAAAATAGCTTAGATTTGATTCCGGAGATGGAGAAATCTATATCTAGACTCAAAATGCTATCAATAAATTCGAGAACATGTTTCTTTTTTTCTAGAAGATGGAATAACTCAATAACTATACCATTAATTAGGTTGAAGTAGTTCTATTTATTTTGTTTGTTGGAACCATAAGAGTTAATTTTGAACATGGAATAACTCAACAGTCAATCTATTTAAATCCAAAGCATAGTTATTATGTGGATTGACATGAATTTTTTAAAACTCCAACCTCAGGCAGGTATATACAACTATTTCTGATCTACTCCTAGGATGTATGAGTCTGTTCAGTTTTCCAAAATTTGGACTTCATTAATATGCTTACAAAGCCGGACTAGAGGGAGAAAAGTAGACAACAATGACATGTATTTAGATAAACCTAATACTAAGAATTTCAACAAATGCAAACTACCAAAAACATTGAGTAACATATTCATTTACACATGCAAACTGATCAACGTTTCAAAACAAAAAGAATACCAGGTTGTGGAGGATTCCTCATTGGAGTTGACCGTGGTGCCGGACGAGAGGCAGAGCGACCTATAAGATTAGGTTATACAGAAATATGTGAGATAAAGAAAGAAAAATATAAAACAAAACCTGAAAGGTAAGAAACACAGCAAACTGGAACATGCATAAACAAGAAAGAGGTGACGGGATGCAACAAAAATATTGACATTTTCCTGAAACTAACCAGCATAATGCAGACAAGTATACATACAAAAGAAATGGAATTCTACAAATGTAGTGTATGGTCCTTTTGGTTGGGATGAAAAGATCACATTTTAAACTTTCCAGATTAGAGATGATAATTACAATAATCAGGTATGCATGGGTACCCAATCTATTTTAATTGATTTGAATACTCAAATATGTTTAATAATCGAGTTCTAGTAGACCAAATTAAAATTGAGAGTATCCATGAGTAACCACATTTTATTTGACAAGTCCATCATCATCAAAAGTAGTATTTAAACTGATTCATTAGCATATACGGTATTTACCCATAAATGTGGATTGACCTGTAATCTGAAACTTGATTAGGTCAGGTTGATTCTTGTCAAGTTTGAATAATTTTAGTATGTTACTGACAATGTTTTCAATTGTGTATTGTATTCAAGGTTCTAAAATTCGCTAGGTACTAGTCGGGCGTCAGGCTAGCACCTAGGCCGCCTAAGTAGAGACTAGGCGCCGCTAGGCGGATTCCACGGTATCAACATAAATTACATAATAAATCACATTCTATAACAAATTTAAAATGAGTTCAAAATTACACAACTAATAAAATATCGCAAATTTATTCTATATTTTAACTTTCCAAAATATAGGCTTCTTTAGTCGTTCTAATTTCTCCAGCTCTAGTTACTCAATACGTGAAAATGAAATTTAGTGCTAGCCGCTAGAGCAAACCAACAAATCGATTTTCTTGTTAGACCACCAAAGTTTAGGGGTTATAAAACTTAAGCCCAACACAAAAAAAAAAAAAAAAAGATTACATTTTAATTTTTTTTTAATCGGGCTTTAAATTTAAAAGCCCAAACTTAAAAAATTATAAAAATTCTGCACTATTTCCGCGGCGCCTAGACGATTCGACCGATTAATCGGCGCCTAGGACCCCCTAATCTCGCCTAAGCGCCAAGGCCATCTAGGCTGACCAACTAGGATGTTTTCGGTGCGGCTAAGTGGCGCCTAGCGCCTAGGCAGCCACCTAGGTCGATTTTTAGAACACCGATTGTGTTCCAACCATTAGATGCACATTTCAGACGCACGTTAAGGATGCCTGTAATAGGCAGTTAGCCTAGGCCACCAGATGTCTATAATATGGTTATATGGGAAAAATAAATAAATCTATAATATAAAAATATTATATGAGAATATAATAAATGAATGGGTATTATGTCAAAATATATCCATTCTGTAATAATGTAATATATATTAACATAAAAATTTACAAATATTGAAAATACAATATAATCAGTTGCAAAATATTTTCAATATAAATTTCTAAATAATACAAAAGTGTTAGTGTATATATAGCGTTATAAGATTTAGTTAACACACTAAGTAATTCTTAATGGAATAGCAGGATCCTTGTTGAGTGAGAGTATTGTGTTCTCTTTTGATCCAATATCCTCCCTGATCCATGATTTTAAAATTAGGAAAGATGAATGAGGCATCAAATCGAGTGATGAGTGATGGCAAAGTAGCCAATCATACTTTATTTTGAGGTGATTATCAAACAACGACAAGGTTAAGCAATTTTAGGAGAAGATTGACTCCCTTCCGTGCAAGTTCACCAAGAATCAAGAAAGGATATAATGGAATGCTCAACACGTTTTTAAAGTCAATTCAAATCATTTTCATGCATTTTCACTTATTTAACCAATGTAACCTAGCTCATTTCTATGAACTTTTAGTCATTTTGATATTCTCAATCACGCTGATTTCTCAAAAAAAAAATAACACATAGATCATTGCAGATACTGATCCAACCCAATAAATCTATATCAGTATAAGTCAATTATACCAAATATGGTGCCTAACATAGTATTTTGTTCTTTCCCATTGATCAGAGTTCGACATCTTTGGAAGACCAAATAATGTAAGCTTGGGTTTGTTGGGTGTGTACCTCCCCCTTCACTATAGACCTTTAGAGCAATGATAGGGAGAGTGAAAACCATAGTGAATGATGTGGCACTTTACATGCACACGTCCGATTATCGCTTGGAAGGCCGCCGCCCCAAATCAAACTATACCCTGGGGGGCACGGTGAACCCGTCGGAGATCGTGCATGCAAGGTGCCACGTCATTCACTATGATTTTCAGTCTCCCATTTTCACTCTCCCAATCATTATTCAAACCTTTATTTCCTTACCAGCAACAACAACAACCATGGTAGTCAAACTAGCGATCTAGATCTTAGGGTTACAATCTTATGATCCAAAATGCTACGAACTATCAAGATCTCCCCTAGGATTTAAATCAAGTTAGGATTTAAAGGCCTACAATCTAATCATATGCTTATCATTTCAGCACAAGGGACATATATTTGTTTTATGGTTCATCCAGCTGAAATGATAGTCTAAAATGTAACACTTATCTAAAACTAGATAAATTATAATTGTTAAATATAGTTCTAAAATATTTTGATTAAATTATAGGATTTCCGTACAACCCAAATCTATGAATGTCTTTTGTTTATTTATGAGGTATAACTTCAATCCTGATCCTGATCCTTACTACCTTAGCAAGAACCCATTAAAGCAATACAAATATTGCTGCTGATAATTGCTTCAATAATAAAAAATATATCAATGCAAGACAAGAACAAAGGGAAACTGAAGGAAAATTTAGGTACACATAAATATAAAAAACAAAAGCTCTTGGAGTTGTTTTTGGATATGTATGTGCAATTTAGATGAAGCAAACACATAACTTTTAGCTGATGATAATGTAGCCTATCTATGTTAGGATCTTGGCCGACATAAGGGATGATAGCAGGACAAGTATGCTCCATTTTGGGAACTACCTAAGTCAATACCCAATAAATTATTGGCCATTTACCTGCAATTTTAAGCAAAACCAAACCTGATTAAGGATACCCATACCCAGTTAACCAGGTTACATACCAAAGATACCATGTATCAGATACCACCTTGTCATCTATACTTCCCCGTGCAAAGCCTTGGTAAATAAATGCATTCTGACTTTTCATCCTAGTAAATCTTACAGTTTAATTTGCTCACGACACATCAAGAAAATTAAGTACAAGGACCTATACAAGCACATACATCAAACATATGTGAAAATTCAACACGGATACACACATATGTATGCATAATTATGAAATGATGAATGTATAATTTTCCGACTTTAGGTATACAAGTAACAGCTGCATTAACACCATCTTGTTGCTAAGCTATGGGGCAGATGTTGATGGAAAAGAGGAAGAAGTTTTATTGGACACCTTGTACAACTTGTTGCATTGATTTGATGTTGGAAGATTTTGAGAAAAAGTTGAAGCTTCATAAAGAGACAATTGCCAAGGGAAGAAAAATTACAACTTATATCTATTCAAGGGCTTCTCTCATTTCCTTATTACAATATCATACCAAAGGAAAAGATTTGGTGAGACCAAGCATGACTCGTTTTGCCACATCCTACCTCACTTTAGGTAGCCTTAATGAAGGAGTGCATTAATAAGAATGTTTTCTTCGAATGAGTAGAAATCATGTAAATGTTCCAAGACAAGGGATGAGAAATTTATTGAAGTTGTTTTAGATAAACTATTTTGGAGGGGCATTATCATTTTGCCTAAGGGGTGCTTATCCTTTTATTCATGTGCTGCGCTTAGTGGATTCAAATGAGAAGCTAGCAATGGGATACATTTACGAGGAAATGGATCGTGCTAAAGAAAAAATATAAAATGCTTTTCAAGGTGTTGAAAAGAGGTAAACTATTTAATTTGTCATTTCTACATAATGTAGTTTAGTTTAAATACTTTAATGGTTAATTCAATTTTTCTATTCTATAGCTATATGCCCTTTTGGGAGATCATTGATGCAAGATAAAATAGCCAACTCTATAGGTCATTGCATGTTATAGGCTACTACCTTAACCCACAATTACATTATGGTCCTACATTTAAGAATGATTATGAAGTTAAGAGAGGGCTATATGATTGTTTGAAGAGAATTGTGAGGGGTCCTAATTACCAAGATTGATGCTCAACTTGAAAATTTCAAGAGTTAAGGTAAGTTTTTTGGTAAGGAAGTAGCCAAGGTTGCCCAAAATACCAAACTCCAACACAATTGTGGGATTCTTATGGAGATGAGCATCTTGGCTTCAAAGGTTTGCTATTCATGTGTTGAACTTAACATACAATTCATCGGAATGCGAGCGGAAATTGGAGTGTCTTTGAAATGGTAAATATTTTAAGTTTAAACCCATAATTATGATTTGTATTATATTTTACTTTTAAAACATTAAAGTTAATTGCCAATTGATAGGGGTTGATTGCCATTACACAATGAGAAAAAATCATTTGAAGCAAAAAACTATGAATGATGTTGTTTTTGTGACGACCAATTCAAGATTGCCTAAGAAGAAACAATCAAGAAATCCTATTGAGTATAATCTTGATGATTTAGACTCCGATGAAGAATGGATTGTGGAAAATGAGGATATATTGGAAAGCTTAGAGGATTTGGATATCACATATGATTTTAACTTGGGTGTTGGAGAAAGTGGTGGTAAAGTTGAAGGTCATTTGGATGATTTAGAGATTCCTCCTCTAGATGATAATGACTTTAATGAGCTTCTTCGAAGAGATGGCAATGAAGATGGTAGGGACCAAATGGCAAATGATGAATATGATGATCATAACCTTGATGATTTGCTTTAGATGAGATTATATTAGTTTGGTTGTTTTCTTTAATGTTTTTAGTTTATATGATATCAAAAACTTGTTGACTGATTGCACTTTATGTTATGATTTATGAATTATGAGTGTATGACTCATGGTTCTTTGATTATTTACATTTTAAATTGAAGTTAAATATATTAGTTGTGGCTATTTTTACTTATTTATGTCATGTTATATGAAATATATGTATGTATATTAGTTCTAGTAGGATCTTACGATTCGTGTTACGATCCCACGTTTTATAATTTTGCATCTCCCGTCCGATCCCATGTAAGATCTCAATCTTAGCTACCTTGAAATTCATTGTAAAATAATTTGGGGATAGATTAGCTGGAGAATTGTTCGAATATTTAAATTAAATTATTAAGTTGTCACTGTCCAACTTTTCCTTTAGCCTGTCTTTGAAATTAATCAACACTCAAATTGTTCAAAGCCAAAACACAACAAGGATTACAAGACTTTTGGAAGAAATTAGACCTGAGAGTTTCTGTTCTTTCCTACAAATTCTCTGATTAATGCCAATAGCCTCATCACACATCTATTTAACAGTTCCACAAGCAATATATGCCAGTGAATCATATTTTGAAGAGTCCATTACCATATCTATCACCACGATCTCAATTTATATTATCAGACAATTATATATGTTGTATGCCAGGATTTAAATCAATGAATAGATATAGATATAGTCAAAGTAGCTAAACAAGTTAAAAAAAAGATCCCAGTGCTCCACTGTTGTCTTTCAAGATCAGTGTACACAAGTCAGATAAATAACTTTCATCAAACAAAAGCATCTGTGCAGGCATCCACTTCATAATCATAGAAAAAACCAGAAAACTAATATCAAAAAATGCATATTCATGTTTAAGATGTATTTGTAACGGGTTGAAATAAATTAACGAGAAAAAATTTTGCGCAGATATTTTGCTTATTTCGATATAGCCAGGACCTGATCATATTAGAATAACCCATGCAAATAATCGATTAGGAAACATTTGGTCAGCTTCCCATATCTAGAATTGTTTCCGTTCGTGGTTTAAATCATTCAAAACAACAGTGGCCAACAAAAAACAGATCTATCAGAAGTAAACATCAAAGGAACAAAAAATGGCAAAAATCTCAGGTACAGAAACCAACAGCCAAATCAACAGAAAGAAAAAACAACACAGAATCACGATGCACCAGCGGATCCAATCATTGACGAGGCAATCGAGACTGAAGTCTAGATCGAAAGCATACCAGCGGAGCGGCGAGGCATGACGTCGAATCGGGACGAGACCAGCGAAGAAACCCTAGAGAAGTTGGAGGCGACGAAATGAAAAGAGGGGTCGACGGTGTAGGTGTTTATATCGAGGAGTAGGAAAGGTCGAGGAGGACCGGCTTCCCATTTTTACCCTTGAGCATCATCATATTTACAAGCATATCTATTCTAGAAGCCTCGGAGAAAACCGGAGGGAAGCGTGGGCGATGGCGTCATTGAGAAAATAGCAGCCGTCCGATCCACAGATCCATTGGCGGAAGCCAAATGTACATTACATCAGCTTGGATCTTTCATATGATTGAAAACAAAATTCAGTCTGATTAATTCCCTCAAGACCCTGTCCAGTGGATTAGTACGCTCTTTAACAAACCAGTCGATTAATTCGGTAACACCCTGTTTGAAAAGGAAGGAATTGAAATTTCTTTGGGAATTGAAATTCAATTTCATCATTTGTTAGTAATTTTCAGAAAGGAATTGCTAAGGAATTGAATTCCAATTCCTTTCAAACCCCTCAAAACAAATCATACTTAAACACATGTAATTTGTGAAAAGAATTGAATTCCTTTCACTTAAACAAATTAAATTACCAAATCACCCCCTTACAAAACAAATCAAAGTTATTCCGGCTCCATCCTCGCAGGATAAAATCGTAAAAGTATAATAATTGAATTGAATTCAATTCTATTTTTATAATTCATTCCAAACATGAAAATTGGAATTCAATTCCGATCGAAATTTAATTCAAATTCTTTACTTAAAGGGTTTCCAAACATGATGTAATAGAATCCCACTCCGTTTAGTTTCTGTTTCGCTTTCCTGCTAATTAAATAATGAGTAATGATAGCGACAATGAATTTGGGACAGTGAATGACGTGGCAATTATTGTGTACACGTCCGATCGTCGATCGGACACTACCGGCGGCCGAAGGCCGCCGCCCCGAACCAAACTATACCCTGAGGGGCACAGTGAACCCGTCGGGGATCGCCGCAATTGCGATCTCGCATCATTGACCGTCGATTTCGATAGGTTCACCGTTGCCGGCGATCCTGACGAGTTTACCGTCCTCCGAAGGTATAGTTTGATTCAGGACGATAATCAGAGGCCATCGGTGGTGTCCGATCGACGATCGGACATGTACATATTAATTGCACGTCATTCATTATCCTATTCACTGTCCCAATCATTACTCTTAAATAATAAAACTAAGCTCTCTTTGATTCTCGCTCTTCTAATCAACTGCCTCTGTTCCACAGCAAAAATCTGAGAGGCTTCCAGGAAAAGCAGTAGTAGAAGCAGAGGAATGGCAATCGACGATTGCTCGTCTCCGGCGAGGGTGCCTAATCGCAGGCGAACAGAACGTCGGACTCCTCGACCTCGTCGGATTCTGTGCTAGCTGAAGATGAGACCATGTGTATCCGTGCGCTCCTGACCTTGTCACGGGCTCCGGCCATTCAGGACGAGGAGTTGACTCTGGCGGAGAAAGAAAGGCCCCCCCTGTTTCGCAGTCGGAGGTGGAGCAACAGAGCCAGTCGCTTCCGTCATCGTCGTCGTCTCCGCCGAAACAGCAGCAAGAGTTGTCTCCAATTTCACTGTCGTCGCTGTCGCAGCAGGACCAGCCGGTTTCGCTGCCTCTTACGGCGGAGAGAGACTTGCCTCCTCTTCCGTTGCCATTGTCATCTCCACCAAAACAACAGCGAGAGATGGCTCCAAGTTCACCTCCGTCGATGTCGCTGCAGGACCAACCGCTTCCACCGTCTCCTGCGACAGAGAGAGATTTAGCTGCTCCACTTCCGCCGCAACAGAACCAGCCGCCTCCGGCAGAGCAAGCATTGTCTCTGGTTCTGTGCCCGTTAACAATAGGACGTAATCAACCTTCTCTGCCTCTGCCGCCGATGTCGGTCCAACGGCCGTTTCCGCTTTTAGCTCCGGCGCCAACACAGCAGAACCAATAGCGCTATATGCCCCGAGTGTGGCAAAGTGTTCTCTTCGTACAAGGCCTTGGGACTGGGAGGCCACAAAACCAGCCACAAAACTTGCCAAAAACAACGTCGCCGCGGCCGTCAGAGAAGCAACGAATCAGGACAAGACTCAAATTTTGCCCTTTGTGCCACAAGTCGTTCCCGATGGGGCAAGCGTTAGGCGGGCACATGAGGGCCCACTACGATGGCCATAAACAACAAGCCACAGCCAGAAAGCAGGGCGGCGGCGGCGGCGGCGGCGCCGTCGTCTTCGCCGACGGAGTGCTCGATCGTGAAGGGCCTGGGAATTGATATCAATCAGCCGCCAACGCCGGAACCGAATTGGACTATGGAAGAGGAAGCGGCGAGCTCGGCACTAGATATCCATAAATATTTTTTTAATTCATCACTAAGCATCTTGACAAGTCAGCATATTAACAACTTGACAAACTTCAATAGTATAATTTTGATGAATTAAAATGACCAAATTCCTATTAAATTATATGAAACTAGCACATTTTAAATGATTTCATTTAAGAAATATCCATCTTTCACAAATATGAAAAATTCAGTCAAATTCATCAAAATAAATGTGCATCTTAGCAAGTTAGAGGGGCACGGAAAAGACACAAATATCACCGCCAGGGATGGCTAATATCTTTACTCCAATGCTAATTGTTTGCATAAATTTTGTACAGAATCCCTCTTATTCGCGAAGCCCCCGGGGGCTATGGTGCGGTGGTAAGCACTAGTTATTAATCCAGGTATCCGCAGTTCGATCCCCAACTATGGCGCATTTTATAGGATTTTTCCTTCAAATGGGGCGCAAACCCTGGGACGCTGGGCTTCTAGACTGGCCACCGCTAGCGCTTCCCGATTTACCCTGGTAATCGATGAAAAACTTTTGTGAGACCGAATCGATCACCTCAAATTTAATTTGTCTACTGTCTGATTTATCTTTTTTTTTCATATAGAAAAAGAAGATGAGAGTACTAATAGAAACCCGTAGCAGATAAAGCAACACTGGCAAAACTGTCCATAATCGTGCCATGCACAACCATTGCGATGGATAAGAATCCTTTGATCACCTTACGCAAGTTGAAGGGGCAAGGAAAGGCACAAATAGGATTGTAAGAAATAAGAACACATAAATCAATATGTGCTCTTACTCTTCTTATTCGAGTCATGCGCACAGCCATCACAATGCTTTTAGAAAACACCTCAATGGGTATAAATAAGTTAGATGACTTGAGGGAGGAGGTGTAGGAGCATGCTGATCACATATATTCACTAATAAAGATTTTGTCAAGAGGAGGACAATGAGGTACAGTCATTATACAAGCTAGAATTTCAGGAAAACATCCTAAACACAACACTTGCAAAGAAGTAAAGACAATCCAAGTACTCCACATTTAACCGCAAAATAGATAGGTACAGCATACAAAGAGAATGGAATGGGTCTGCCATCCGATAGGGTGTGAAGGAGTTCCGGCCGTTAATGATTGCACTTTACTAACTAATCATCTACAACCTGAATAAAACTTGATTGAATTGGATGGCCAAAATGAAAGAACTGACGGTGTTCAGCCTTGTCCTCAGCATGTTCCATCGAGGACTGGCATCGATACTTGCTGCATATACTGCTTTGTACCGAAGGGATGAAAAAGAGTTCAGCTATGCATGATACAAGCTAGTAGCTAAGACCAAGGTAAATGGAGTGTTAAGTAGGCTCCCTTACATAGTTTAACCATGGTCAAGAAGTTGACACAGCTTCGACAATGGACAGAGATCAGAGCCCTGGAATTAGCGGAGAAGACCAAGCATAATTACAAAGAAAAGCAAGACCTATTAAGATAGTATCGGAGAGTAAGCAAAAAGAGGCTTCTTTAGATGTATCCAAGTGCAATGTACCTGACAACCAAAGGCCCTCTCGATCTGACAGAATAGCTTGGACAGGAAATTGGCAGCCAGGTCTTCATGTAACTCATGAATATTCAGTACAGACCTGAAATGCAAAGAAGGACTGTTTCAGTTCTAAATGCAACTCAAATACTCATTGATGAGGGTAAAGAAGATAATTTTACTATGATTGGGAAAAGAAAATTCATTCGCTGAAATAGGCATATAGAAACCTCTCCCGTGACAATATGTTCTACCTCAGCTGTTTACCCAGCTTCCTTGCAGCAAAATGACAGGAAGAGTGAAATTTTCTTGTAAAGCAGGCAGTGTCATAAACATCTCGACAAAGTTATAGTATCACTTTAACCAAATGATGTATAATTGCTTTGGTACTTCTCAATCAATCGTAGGTCGACAGTAGGGTAATATCAGAGGCATATCCAACATCATTAATGAGTTTTGTCAGCCCATCGAGTATGGAGTAGATCAGGTCTGCTTGCTTATGTTCTCTACCTCTCGCAATGAAAACGTGAATCTCCTTCATCACTTCAATCCAACTGTATCCTGGTTCCTTTGTTGGTAAACAATGTTCCATTTCCTTCCTAACTTCCTCTACATCAGTCCACATTCCCTTTGAAGCAAAAATATTTGACAGTAACACATAAGGTCCACTTTGTTTGGGATTCGCTGATATTGCCATTTCAGCCGCATACTTCCCTAATTCCATATCACCAACTACTTGGCATGCGCTGAGTAAGCTCCTCCAAATAACTGCAGCTGGTTCAATTGGCATTTGCTCGATAAATTCTTTTGCCTTGTGCACTTTCCCCGCTTTTCCCAAAAGACTAACCACTGAAGCATAATGTTCGTTCCCTGGTACAATCCCATATATGTCTTCCATAGAATGAAAATGACGCAATCCTTCCTCAACAAGACCTGCATGGACACATGCGGATAGCACGCCGACAAATGTTACATAGTTCGGTTTGATTTCCTCTTGTATCATCATCTGGAAAAGTTTTAGGGCATCATTTGCATGTCCATGTTGGGCGTATCTTGATATCATAGAGTTCCAACACACGACATCTATCCCAGGAGAGGAAGCAAATAATGTCCAGGCCTCATTGATGCAACCGCATTTTGCATACATATCGATCAAGGCATTCGAAACATGAGGATCAAAGTCAACTCCTGTCTTAATGATCATGGTATGATATTGTAACCCATGGAACAGACTAGCAAGATTACTAGCAACAATGATGAGAGCAACAAAAGTATACTCTGTCGGTATCAAACCAGAAACTTGGAGTTGGTGGAAGAGCTTGAGAGCCTCTTCCCCTTGTCCATTCTGAGTGTATCCATAAATCATTGCATTCCACACCACAAGATCCCTATCCTCCATCTTTTCAAAAACAGCTCTTGCATCATCCACAAATGAGCATTTGGAGTAAACATCAACTAGGGCACTACCTGCAAATAAGTCCAGTGCTGCTCCATCTTTGAACATAAGGCCATGAATTTGTTTGCTTAAGTCTACAGCCAAAAGTGAAGCTGATACACCAAGGAGGCTCACAAATGTCAAAAGACTCGGATTCACTGATCTTGATCTCATCCTATTGAATAGAGTAACTGCCTCGACAAGCTTCTCATGTCTAGCATATCCTTCAATCATCGCATTATAAGAGATCACATTATATTCAGTCATGCGATCAAAAACATTTCTTGCATAGTCCAATGAATTGCATTTGGCATACATATCAACAAGTCCATTCTTAACATACTCATCGCAGTCCAAATTAGCCTTGATTACATACCCATGCACTTGCTTCCCTTGATGTAAAGCAACCAAAGACCCAGAAGAATTGAGAACACTTGTGCAAGCAAACTCATCAGCCTTCCATCCAAGTCGAGTCATTTCTGAAAACAGATTGATTGCATTAGAATCCAATGAATTTTGCATATACCCTGCAATCATTGTGGTCCAAGAGACAAGATTTCGGTCATTCATTGAGTCAAATTGTCTTCGTGCAACTTGTATTCTGCAACACTTGCAATAGAGGTCAATGAGAACATTGTTAATTGAAATGTCCATCTTGGCCCCACTCCTATATAGGTAGCCATGAATTTGCCTTCCACCTTTGAGAAAATCTGCATCGGAGCAAGCACTAATGACACTTGAAAGAACAAATCTGTCAGGTTGAATTCTGCAATTCCTCATTTCATTAAATAACTCTAATGACACCCAACTTCTTCCTATTTGGGAGTATCCTGTGATGACTGCCGTCCAGGTTACAGAATTTCTCACTGGGAGCTCCTTAAATATTGACATCGCCTCATCCATGTTCCCAACCTTGGCATAGACATTTATCAATGAAGTACCCACATAAACATCAACAGAAAAACCAGTCTTTGCAATGAGATTGTGAACTTGGCAAGCAAAATTGAGCACGCGCAACTGGACACAAGCACGCAAGACACTTGCAAGTATGAACTCATTGGGACACTCAAAGGATGACCTACGGAAAAAGCGAAAGAGAGAAATAGCTTCTCCCCCTTGATCACGCTGAGCATACATGGAAATCATTGATGACCAAGAGATCAAATTGGTAGCAGGCATTCTGTCAAACAGTCGTCGAGCGTATCGAAGGTGACCAGATTTTGAGTAGCCATTGAGAAGAAGATTACTCAGGAACAGTTCAGAACTGAATCCGCTGACAACAAATTGGGCATGGATAGGTTGGAGGTGGTGATGGTGGCTATGATTGCAGTTGCACAACTGCAACAAATTTGCAAGAGTTTGGGCTTTCAGAAAGGGGTTACTTGAAATGGAGTTGAAATTTTGTAAAGACGCTGCATACATGAAGAATGTATGAGGGGAAAAAACATATAGAAGTATAGTCTCTTATATAATTCTAGAGCAGCAAGGTTCCAAGTGTTTGGACTTGGTTACATTACATATACCTTTTACAGCCATAAATTACAGTTGAAGCTAATAACCAGTAAAGATCCATCTTCACATGGCATCCATCTGTCAATATCGAAATGCAACTCTTTAATATGGCAGCTAATTTAAATACATAGTATAGTTGTCTAAAGCAGGCCAAGTAATGATCTACATACAACTTGTATTACAAATTGATCTTATGAATAAGAACATTAAAAGAATTATATTTAATTAAATGCGAGATTGCAAACAAACGATGTAGACAAACCCTAAAAAAATCTAAAACAAGAAAACTTCCACACTCAAACTATAACACATAGGCCTGCCATATGGTGCGATTCAAATTTAAGCTGAAACATAAACAAATGAGAAACCAGTGGAGGTGCCAGAATCTTTCCCCTGATAGGCACCAAGCAAATGTCCAATGGGCTAATATAAGTCATGCATAAATAATATTGTATTATATTGTGCGGTAAAAAAATATATATATGCAAGCTAAAAAAGGACCAAAGAAATAACTACTATTTCATAGGCAAAAGTGAAGAACATACATAACCCCCAAAAAAAACTATTCTGTTGTATATTGTAAAAATAATCTCATGCTCAAGTGCTACCTTAAGAAAACACATAGAGATGTGAATTTGACCTTATATAAATTGTAGATGTTTTGCTATTGATAGCACAAGGAAGGTACTTGCAAATCTTGCAGTGAAGTACGATGTTATTGAGTGTATTTTGCATCTCATTTTGGTAAGCAATTTTTCTCTATAATAAGCTTTTATTTTTCAGATATATCCAAATTTATAAATCTGAATTGATTGCCTTGGCCATAACATTTTATCTCTATAATACTAAGGCTGCGTTTGATTCAAGTTATCATATATAATTTTAGTTATATGATAACCAGGTAATCACATAACCAAGGTTATGGGGAATAAAATATAACCTAATGTTGTTTGGTTCAATTTAGAAGATCAAATAAAATCTTGTTTGTTTGGAGGTAATAATGTATAATCTAATGTAATATTTTACCGTATTACCCTTTAGTTTAAAATTAAGCACTATAATAGTGTATGCTTATTTAAATTAAAAATAAAAAGCAAGATAATATTTTATACTTATTCACACCCTCGATTTAAGTTTAAAAAATTAAATCAGTCGTCGGATGACGATCTACAATTATATTTATTTTAATTTTTAAAAATTAAAATATTAAATATATATATATATAATAATAATAATATATAAATAAATCAGATTAGTTTTTTTAATTTTTTAAAAATTTATCTAAAGAATTTTATTTTTATTTGACTTTAAATTCAATTTATTTAGTTTATCTCAATTATAATCTATTTAATTTATTAAATTTTTAATTAAAATACTAAATTAAAAAAACAAAATTATTCGCCAACGACGGATGGCCGGCTGGCCGGCTGCCATCGGTCGCCGGCCGTATGAGTTGACAATGAGTTGTAATTTAGTTAACTATTAGGGGTATTTTTTCTTAAAGAGTAAATATTGAGGGATAATTTGGGAAAAAAAAGTTTTTTAACCCCGAAATCAAGAAAAACCTCGGTTTTCCTTGGTTTTTCGGGTTGCACGCCCCTTTTGCTAACATGTCGGGCATGGATCATTCCTCGGGAATAATCGATTATCTAAACCAAACAGGATTTTCGTTGATAACCTTGAATGGATAACCAAGGTTATCAAGGGTAACCCTCGACCAAACGCACCCTAAGAATGTTATCTAAACTAAATAAACACAATCATCAACTTGCTGCATAGCTATTTTCTAGAGTATTAAACACTAAAGTTCCTATGCCATTCATATGCTTAAAATGACTTCACAATTACAGTGCCCAAAGTTTCAATAAGGATTCCAAGAGGCTATTCTTACATCAAAGGAAAATAAACATAATGATCTCCTAAATCAGTGAGACAAAATTATGAACTCTACCCATGTTTTGAAGTACACTAGTCAATCCTACATTGGTCATGTCAGCAGATCATGGTCTCCATGTATGTGGAATCATACTCGATTTCTTTTGGTCATTTTAAATTTCTTTCTAGCTGATCAAAGAAAAAAAATTGACAGAAGAAACTATAGATGAAAAGAAAAGATAATATTCACTCAAATTAAGAGCCAGAATAGTTTGTTATTGAAAGTTTCAATCACAAATATCATAGATAAGAGCTCGTGAGTCGTGACATTAAACAGAGACTGTGCTTTCGTGATTTCATCAACAATATCAAACAAATTCTAAGAATATGATAATTGCGTTCAACTTAGGATACCCGAAACCTAGAGAAGCGAGCTCATAGTTTACCAAATAACACGAATAACTCAGTGCAATAAGATACCTTTTGGTGATTAGAGGGAGCAGTGGCGGAAGGCCTCCGGGCACTGACGAAGCCCGGTGGGCCGTGTGCAGCGGTAGCGTGAAGGAAGTGAGCAGATAGCGTCAGCGGCGGCCCGGACCGTACGAACGGAGGAGCAGCTTACGATTCTTGTGGCGGCGGACGCTCACGTGCGCGGACGAGGAAGTGCCGAGGAGGCGAACGGCCATTACGAAGAAGATCACTAGGTCACGGACCGATTTGATACCGGTTCGAGTCGATCAACCGCGACCGACCGGTTCAAAGTTCATAAAAAAAAAATTAGCTCTCATTAATTTTTTTAACGAAAATTAAAAGGATAATTTTTAAAAAAATATATTCTAATATTTTTGAAATAAAATGGATTCTTTATATTCTATTTTAAAATAGAGTGTAAAAATAAGAGGTATTTTTTCTAAAAAAACTTGTTTTAGAAGAAGTGTTAAAATTGTACACCGGATAAAACTCAAGAAATTGAGAAGAATATTTTAGAAACGTAACAATTTAGTCCTTTGCCTTTAAAATCTTTATATTTTAGTTTAGCTTTTTTTTTTGTCAAAATCTTTTTTTTTAACCGATAATGAGTGAACAATTCTTTCTTTAATCACTTGACTTAAGATCTTAACTGCCACAAAGGCATGGCTTAGACCGGAAACAGTCAACGTGCATCCCCCGATTTGACTGATCAGGCAGTGGAGATGGACCGGCATTGTTCGATTCTCTGAATCCAAATATGCCGGCGTAGACCGCGCCTTCAATTATTGGATGTCAATCATTATGTTGAGATGTCAATCATTATGACAATAAAAAATATTTTAAAAAATAAGGAAGAAATAATGAAAAAACATCTGCAAATATCAGTATAAATAATAAATAAAATAATTCAGAACAATATAATTATTAAATATTTTCTTAAATAATTGAACAATGATAGTATGTCTTTCACTCTTTCAAGTATTCACCCAAACTATTAAGGAGGAGTTTGGGACGTGATATTAGAGCTCTGTAAAAGAAAATAAAATTAATCCGTCTATTTGGTTCAATAATATAATTACGGAATAATATTTTGATTGCTCTATTCAACGTATTCATCCATTCCTTCCCATTTTGGAGGGAATGAAAAATGGATTACTGTTCAATAATCCTTCCGCGATTTTTTTTCGTTGGCAGATAAACCCCAAGCAAACCTAGAAGAGCTACGAAACTTTTCTCCCCAGTTAGCAACTCTAAAGCGCCGCGATCCCAGGTAACTCCACCCTAAACGCAGCTTTTGCTCTCTCCATAACCTCCATCTTCTTCAATAAATCCGCGCGTTACTGATTTCTGCCCTAAATCATAGATCGTAATTTCTGATTTCTACAATAATGGAGTTTTAAAGGAGAAGTTCGAAGAACGACATCGCCACGAGAAAGCCGCTTCGACCACCGCCGTCATTGGGCTATCGCTTTGACATCACTTTGAGGTTTCCTTTCCCTTTCTTCTACTTCAATAATTTCTGGATGCCGAAGAAATCGTTCATGATTTTGCACATATTTTTTTTTTGTTGTTTTCTGTAGAAACGTAGATCTTGAGTTCTTTACAACCCTAAAATTTTACTTTCATTTATTTTTTTGTTATTATTTTTGTTTTTTAAAATGGTGACCAATTTGCTTACTCCTAATGGTGTTGCACTACTTTCTAATTTTTATCAATTATTTCCTTAATTTTTTTCAATGTAGATAAAATGGCTCGTCATCCTATCACCGAACAATGGCGAAAACTAAAGAAGCTATTATTGCTTCAACAAACAACATGACGGTCGTTTTGTTTGCTCTATATTATGTAGTCATTTGTTCCTACATTCGAGAAAAGATTCGTAATATCAAAATAAAAGAAGAAAAAAATAATCTCTCGAACTAGATTAATAGCTAGATTGACAATAGAGTGTGATGTGGCTTGCATTAGTGAACTTCGAATGGATAAAGCAACCTTTAGAGTATTGTGTGATATGGTAAGAGATATTGGAGGTTTGAGGTCCACTAGGAACACATCAATAGAGGATGTTGTAGCAATGTTCATATATATCTTGGCCCATCACAAAAAAAGTAGGGCAATTTCTCTACTTTTTTATCGTAGTACAGAAACCGTGAGTCGGCAATTTCATGCGGTTCTTCATGCAATTTTGAAATTACATCAAATTTTACTAAAGAAGCTAGAACCTATCTCTCAAGATTGTCAGGATGAGAAATGAAAATGTTTTCAGGTACTTTGATGTCATTATAC
This sequence comes from Boesenbergia rotunda, assembly GCA_024364735.1. Classification (NCBI taxonomy): domain Eukaryota; kingdom Viridiplantae; phylum Streptophyta; class Magnoliopsida; order Zingiberales; family Zingiberaceae; genus Boesenbergia; species Boesenbergia rotunda. Next base: position 89,908 of record JAGFNQ010001975.1, on the reverse strand, counting down.
ATTTTAATATTGTAATACATAAAAATTGGAGCAAATAATTAGTTTCATATAGTGTTGATTATAAATGCTAATCACATACTCCTTCAATTTGTAGGGTTGCTTAGGAGCATTAGATGGAACGTTAATTAAAGTTACACCTCCTAATGAGAATAAATCTCGGTATCGCACGAGAAAAGGATGTATTTCAATAAACATATTTGGCGTGTGTTGTCCAAATATACAATTTATATATGTATTGCCTGGATGGGTTCAGTGCATGATGGTCGCGTGCTTCGCAATGCGATCTCAAGACCTAATGGTCTAAGAGTCCCTCTAGGTAAGTGATGATGCAATATCCAGTCAACGACGAAATTTTCATTTTTATTTTTTTCATGCTACTCAATTTGTATTTATTTTTCAACTATGAAGGTTGTTATTACTTGGTTGACTCTGGATATCGCAATGCGAAAGGATTTCTTCTTCCCTATCGAGGACAATGATATCACCTCAAAGAATTTGATGGTCATCGACCAAAGGCCCTAGAGGAATACTTCAACATGAAGCATTCCAAAGCTAGAAATGTTATAGAAAGATGCTTCAGGTTGTTGAAAGGAAGATGGCAGATTCTTGCATCTCCTTCGTTTTTTTCCATTCAAATCCAAGTTCGCATCATAATGGCATGTTGTCTTTTGCACAACTTGATTCGCAAGTTTATGAGTTTCGATCCACAAGAGTCAGTCATGGAAGAAGAAGAGGACAGTGATGAGGGAAGTGATGATGATGAAGTAGAGCATATTACACAAATTAATTCAAGTAATGAATGGCTTGGATTTAGAAATAATTTGGCCACTAATATGTATAACACATGGTCCACTAGATCCAATGGCAATGATATTAATTAGTGCTTGTTTTGTATGCTTATTACAACAAGGATGTGATTTGAATTTATGTTTGTACTTGAATGGTTAATACATATTTGTTCTTGACAGTTATATATCTATAATTCAGTTATTGTGTTTCAGATTTTCTTGTGTTTAAAATTTAAGTGATTATAACTTAATTTTTGTATGCATGTTTTGTATGCTTATTTTTAATGAAGTTCCTTTTTATATTGTATGATATTTCTATCGTACATCTTGCATTGTCAATTTTTGTAGGATGACTACCTCTAACCCTGTTGCTCGTGGACGGGGAAAAAACAAACAATTTTGGTCTGACGATGAGGTTGAGGCTTTGGTTGACACCCTCCAAGAGTTAGCTTGCGATCCATTATGGAAAGCAGACTCTGGATTTAGGAATAATTACATGGGTCAACTACGTAAGATGATAGTGAGCAAGATTCCCAATTTCAACAAAGAAGTTATTCCTTATATTGAATCAAAAATCAGATATCTTAGAAGCAAGTACAATCCCATTTCCGAGATGTGCATGCAAAGTGGTTGCCAGTGGGATGAGGTTGAGAATAAAATCAACTGTGAAAAATAGTGGTTTGATGAATGATGCCTGGTAAGAGATTCCAAACTTTCATCGGTTATTTATTGAGCATTTACTTCAGTGATTATATCTCTTATATCTTTACATTTTCTAAACATTACGCGTGCTTTTTTCTTGCCCTTATGCCCATTTCTTATGTATAGACTCACCCCAGTGTCGCGGGATTGCGAGATTTTACATTCCTATATTTGCTCAAACTAGACATGGTGTGGGGTAAAGATAGAGCGACAGGGCTTGGAGCTGAAGATATAGCTAATGCAAGCATGGATCCTAGTTGGCAGAAGAATGTGATTGTGAGTTCTTCCTCAGACAGTGAAGATGTACCTGCTGTCGTCTCTCACTCACAAGGCTCACGCACAACTTCATCATGCAACACAACATCCAAGAAAAGAAAAAAACTCCCACCAAGAAGGGAAAGTTTCCATAAGAAAAAAAATCAGAAACATTTCAACAAAGGATTGATTCAAGGTTGGATGACTTTAGTACCAAATTTGAGCCCATTTGTGATCAGATGACATCACAATATGTTGATGTTATAAATGCTTTAATTGCGGAATCTAAATCTGAATCCCTAGGTGCTGACAAGATGCAGGAGGTTATTGAAGAATTAATTACCATTGGCATACCTCAAATGGATATTGGTAAAGCAGTTGAAATTTACTACAAGGACCTTGCGAAAGTTGAGGTTATGTTCGTGTTGCCAAGTCATTTGAGACGGTCCTTTGTGCTTGGGTTTATTTATCCATCTTCCAATCCGTGAACTATATCTGGGTTTTGTGGTTTACATTAGCTTTTAGCTTTTTGTTTGTTGGCTTTTGTGCATAATTCTAACATGATGCATTTGATGTTACATAACCAGGTTATTTTGAAAAACAATGGATATGTTGGAGTTGTAATATTGTCTTTAGGTTATCTAGGCAAAGCAGATGATATTGACCCGGTTATGATGGGCTTTTTAAAATAATTTTATCAAATTGTACGTCATTTGTATCAATAAAGGATGAAAACTTGTAGTCTATCATTCTTGTACAATAATTTGGAGATTTTATCTCATATTCACGTTCGATCAATTGTAATTCTACGTAAATGCTTTGATAATCTATTAACATTATCTTGTATTAGCAGTGCAAAAGTTTTGGGGTTATTTTTTATTTTTTTCAAAGTTTATTTGGTAAAAAGTTTCAACTAGTTCAACTCATTGGGATTGGTAATTATATCTTTATTATTTCATTAACTTACGGCATACTTACATATATGTTTTTTTTTATTTTTTAAAATTATGATGTAAAAAATAATAATATTTTATATTTTTAATTAAATAGAATATATGTAATGAATGAGATGAGATATTAATATTGATTCCTTTATTATAAGCAAACTAAACACCATCAGTGATAATGGTAATGATTACACAGTCCTAACAAAATAATACTTTGCAATCAATCATACTGATTCCCATTCCCCACCTCAATCAATCTCATTCTCATTCCCATTCCTCCGTTTGAACCAAGTGCACCCTAAATCTTTTCTCATATAATATAAATCTATTGCTCTTATTTTTCAATATTTCTTTTTTATTTTTATAATAAATATAATTTTTGTTGGCAAAATGTAAAGTAGTGAACTTTGACACCTTGTTTGAAAACTTTTTTAAGCAAAAGAATTGAATTGAATTCCATTAGGAATTGAATTCAATTCTCATGTTTGAAATGAGTTATTAAATAACATAATTGAATTGAATCTCTTGATTTGAAATCTATCAGAATTGAATTCAATTCTTATATTTTTACCATTTTATCCTTCATCCAAAATGACACTGAGTGCAAAATAAGGACTATTTAATAATTTTTATTTGTTAAAGTAATTCTTTTCATAAATCAGACCTCTTTAGGTCTGATTTATTTTGAAGGATTTGAAAGGAATTGAATTTCAATCTTTTATTAATTATTGATTGAAAATATGTTTCAAATGGTAGAATTGAATTTTAATTCATGAAGAAATTTAATTTTATCCTTTTTCAAATAGGGTGGGTAAGAAAAGAAAATGTGATATACAATATTTATTCATTTTGCATGGAAAAGGAAGTAGCAGTCAAATTTTGACCATAGCAATAAAATGTGCACATATATATTTATACTCTCTCTCATTTAAGAAAAGTAAACAAAATACTCTTTTTTATTCTACACTTAAATTTATATATATTTAACAGCGTAGGAGTTCAACCAAGCCTTTGAAAAATATCAAAATAAAAAGGGTTCAGATGTGCACAAATAGCTGGACTAATTCTGACCCAAACTGCGTGCTGATCACTCCGTTGACATGAATCTGCACCATTTATTACAAAACCATCCATGAACCCCCCTCTATATACGCTGATCTTCTTCCCCTTTCTTCTTCTCACCAAGCTGCTCTTCTTCTTCTTCTTCTTCTTCTTTCCTCTTGTTTGCCTTGATCACGATCTATCGACATGGAGGCAGTGTCTGTGAGCTCTTTCATGTCCGTTTCGCCGGCCCGTTTGGCAAGAACACTAACTGCTTCGAGGGCAAGAAATAATTACGCGAGAAGGATTCAGGTAGCTATGGCCATTTCTTTGGTCGCCATGATCTAGCTCTCGGAGTATCTAAACGAAGCTTTATTTATTTTTACTAGTTTTCGGTTCGAGCATGCGGAGGGAGCAGCGAGGCGAGTGGCGAGGGAAAGATCGTGAAGGCGAAGGAGAAGGGCGAGTATAAGATTGATTACTCCGGCGAGAAGCCGCCGACGCCTCTTCTCGACACCATTAACTACCCTGTTCACATGAAGAATCTGTCCTCGCAGGTGATCATTGATGCATTTGCCGCTGAGTTTTTGATCAAAATTAAGCTTGCAAATTTTTGACGGAGAGCGTTTTTTTTTGCAGGAATTGGAGCAATTGGCTTCGGAGCTGCGGGCGGAGATCGTCTTCTCCGTTGCTAAAACCGGTGGACACTTGAGTTCGAGTTTGGGAGTGGTAGAACTCGCCGTGGCTCTCCACCATGTGTTCAGCACCCCCGACGACAAGATCATTTGGGACGTCGGCCACCAGGCTTACCCTCACAAGATCCTCACCGGAAGGCGGTCCAAGATGCACACCATCCGGCAGACGGCGGGTCTCGCCGGTTTCCCCAAACGCGACGAGAGCGAGCACGACGCCTTCGGCGCCGGCCACAGCTCCACCAGCATCTCCGCGGGGCTCGGAATGGCGGTTGCCAGAGACCTGCAGGGGAGGAAGAACCACGTGATCTCGGTCATCGGAGACGGCTCCATGACCGCTGGCCAAGCCTACGAGGCCATGAACAACGCCGGCTACTTGGACTCCAACCTCATCATCGTGCTGAACGATAACAAGCAGGTTTCTCTGCCGACGGCGACTCTCGACGGTCCGGCGACGCCCGTCGGCGCGCTCCACAAGGCCCTCACCAAGCTCCAGTCAAGCTCCAAGCTCCGCCTGCTCGGCGAAGCCGCAACGGTGCCATTTTTAACTTCCTCTGTTTTCCCGTTTTCTGAGGCGATTGAAGCCGCAAATTAAAGATGCCACTTTTGATTGTTTAATTCCGTTTCTTATTCCCCTGTTAAAATCGCTCCTTTTTGGCGTCCTTTGCAGAATATTACGAAGCAGATCGGCGGACAAACACACGAGATCGCTTCCAAGGTGGACGACTATGCGCGGGGAACGATGAGCCCCGCAAGTTCTTCCTTGTTCGAGGAGCTCGGCTTGTACTATATCGGACCCGTGGATGGGCACAACGTGGAAGACCTGGTGAGCATCTTCGAGAAGGTGAAGACGATGCCGGCGCCGGGGCCGGTGCTGGTCCACATCGTGACCGAGAAAGGGAAAGGTTACGCGCCGGCGGAAGAGGCCGACGACAAGATGCACGGCGTGGTCAAGTTCGACCCGAAGACGGGGAAGCAGTTCAAGTCGAAGTCGCCGACGCTGTCGTACACGCAGTACTTCGCGGAGTCGCTGATCAAGGAGGCGGAGGCGGACGACAAGATCGTGGCGGTGCACGCGGCGATGGGCAGCGGCACCGGGCTCAACTACTTCCAGAAGAGGTTCCCGGAGAAGTGCTTCGACGTCGGGATCGCCGAGCAGCACGCGGTTACGTTCGCCGCCGGCCTCGCCTCCGAGGGCCTCAAGCCCTTCTGCGCCATCTACTCCTCCTTCCTCCAGCGCGGCTACGACCAGGTGGTGCACGACGTGGACCTGCAGAAGATCCCCGTCCGGTTCGCGCTCGACCGCGCGGGGCTGGTGGGAGCCGACGGGCCCACCCACTGCGGGGCCTTCGACATCACCTACATGGCATGCCTGCCCAACATGGTGGTGATGGCGCCGTCGGACGAGGCGGAGCTGATGCACATGGTGGCGACGGCGGCCGCGATCGACGACCGGCCGAGCTGCTTCCGGTTCCCGAGGGGGAACGGGATCGGGGTGCCGCTGCCGGAGGGGTACAAGGGGACGCCGCTCGAGGTGGGGAAGGGTCGCGTGGTCGTGGAGGGCCGCGACCGGGTGGCCGTGCTGGGCTACGGCGCCATCGTGCAGACGTGCTTGAAGGCGGCGGAGAAGCTGAGGGAGGAGCACGGAGTGAGCATCACGGTGGCGGACGCACGGTTCTGCAAACCGCTCGACGCCGAGCTGATCCGACGGCTGGTGGAGGAGCACGAGTTCCTGATCACGGTGGAGGAAGGCTCCATCGGAGGATTCAGCTCCCACGTCACGCACTTCCTGAGCTTGAATGGTCTCCTAGATGGACCACTCAAGGTAATTACTAATTATATATATTGGTTTGTTATTTGACAACATGCCCTTAAATTCGAACCGCCGTTCTAAACTAAATTGGTTCGGTTCATATATGCAGTTGAGATCAATGCTTTTACCGGACCGATACATCGACCACGGTGCACCGCAGGATCAGATCGAGGCGGCCGGGCTTTCTTCGCGCCACATTGCCGGAACCGTACTCAATCTTCTTGGAAGAACGAAGGACGCATTGCATCTGCAATAATTTTAAATTATTGAAATTTAATTTTTGATCTAATAAACTGGGTTTAAAGGGATCGTGAGAATATTGACGATCAAATGCAAATTAAAATAAAATCTCTTTTTTTCTTCTAATTTTTAATCAAAGCACCATCTAAGCTTGGTGTGGTTTCTAAGCAATACCGCATCTCCTTAGATCATGTGTGTATATTCTGAATTGATTGTAGTGTTGTGTTTGTTAGATATCATTTTAAATTAAAAAAATGATACAGTGAGATTTGGATAATCATAGCCGAGCACTGCTTTGTGGTCCCTGGATCTAATGAGTAAGGTCTTGTAAAGATTCATACGTAGTCAAAGGAATCGATCTTGACCTGGCATGGTTTGTCTGGTGTTTACATTAAATGAGACTTCGAGAAAGAAAGAATAGAGATGCACGGTAATAAAGGAGATGATTTTACGAAGCACTTTGTCTCTTGATTATCATATTCCTTTCATAGAAAGTGAATCCCCTATCTTAATAGATCTTTTATAGTCGTCCCACCCACGTATACAGAAAGAAGTTAATTTATATATACATATATTATGCGAATGAAAAAAAAAGTGATTAACGAGATTTTTTCAATCTCGGACGATCATTCCGACCATACGAAAGTTAATTTATATATACATATATTATGCGGATGATAGAAAAAAAAAGTAATTAACGAAGATTTTTTAATTTCGGACGATCGACTCGACCTAACGAAAGTTAATTTATATATACATATATTATGCGGATGATAGAGTAGAGTATGCAGATCGTCAATTTCTAAGAATCACCCCTTGATTATTATGCCAATGATGACATGCATTCACCATCTGTACTACGCCCTAGGACATATTTCTTTTATAATTCTTACTACATAGTGACATCTATTATGACATTCAAATTCACCTCTTGTAATGACCACCGTTATGGTTTGCTTGTTTAGTAACAAGGATAGAATGTGTAAGCATCCTAATGTTGGATCGTGAAAACCGATAGAGGGGGGGTGAATATTGAAAAACGTTCTTTTTCGGAAAACTAAGAGTAAGTGCACAGCGGAAATAAAAATAAGAGACACAGCACAAAGACACAGTGGTTTTTACTTGGTTCGGAGCCTGTGTCGACTCCTACTCCAAAGCCCACGGTCGTTGACCGTTTACTTTGGGCAATTCTATATTCGCGCAAATAGGTTACACAATTTAATTACAAAATGAGTGCAATAAAATATAATAAATTAAGTACGCTCTTCTTTACCGACGTCCGGAGTAGGTCGACTCTTTCGGGGCAGCGGGACGTCGTCGGCTCGAGGTGAAGCGTTTCTGGAGCAAGGCACGAGCGTAGAAGAGCTTTGAGGCGTTGAGAGAATTGATGCTTGAAGCCTGGGGTCGAGGGCCCTTTATATAGGGCTAGGGGGCGCCCGGGACGTCGGGGGCGCCCCCACGTGGCCTTCGATCCGCCAAAGTCTCGGTCGCGTCTGATCCTCTGGATCCGCTTTGACCGGGGCGCCCGCAGCGCTCGGGGCGCCCAGATTGACCGGGTCAAACTCTATCCTTTGGCTACGCTTGGCTTCGAGGGGTTCGAGTTCGATGTATGCGCATGGGGGCGCCCGCAGCACAGGGGGCGCCCGAGAGCAGCGGGGGCACCCGGGAGCACGGGGGCGCCCGACCCAGTATGTATTCGAACCATTTTTCTTGTTACTTTTTTTGTATGGCCCTTGGGGGCGCCCGAGACGCTCCGGGCGCCCTACTCAGCTACTGCCTCTCTCCTTTGAGGCTTTCTGAGCTACAGACACACGTTCCTTCGGTCCTGCATCCAGGGTTAGTCCAAAACACAATAACATAATAATTTATTAGATTTATACAGCCTTAGCTGTCTTGGTTCTGACTTTGGTCTCCAAAATGGAGTCCTAGGTCGAACCGACGCCTACTGTTCCCTCGACGGGGAACGCGTCCTCACCTACTCCTCTCGGGAGAATTTACCTGATGCCAACCGTTCCTTTGGTTGGACTTTTGCCTGACGGTCCTTTGTCAGGTCTTGTAAACTGGCAGTCCTTCGCCAGTTGCCTAGCAGTCCTTCGCTAGGGCTTCGTTGCTGGCAGTCCTTCGCCAGTGCCTAGCAGTCCTTCGCTAGGGCTTGATGCTGGCAGTCCTTCGCCAGTTGCCTAGCAGTCCTTCGCTAGGGCTTCGTTGCTGGCAGTCCTTCGCCAGTGCCTAGCAGTCCTTCGCTAGGGCTTGATGCTGGCAGTCCTTCGCCAGTTGCCTAGCAATCCTTCGCTAGGGCTTTCTTTCCTGGCATGCCTTTGCCAGTGCCTAGCAGTCCTTTGCTAGGGCTTTTCCTGCACACTTGATTAACTTGTTAGAAAACAAGAAAAACTTAACTTTTGACCTATGTTGCCATTATCAAAACACAGGTTTGACTTAGGTGCATTTCTGCACCAACAATCTCCCCCTTTTTGATTTATGGCAACCCTAGTTCAAAAAGTTAAGTTTAAGCAAGACATGAAAAGGTTTTAACTTTTGTTCCCTCCCCCTGGAAGGAATCTCCCCCTAGATTTTTCAAAAACTCGTGGAAAAAAAAACCTTACTTGTACTTTAAAAACTTAAGTTTTAGATTCTTAGAAGTAACTTAAGTTAAAAATACATAGTAGAGCATAATTAGAGTACTTTAAATTTTTTTTTTAAATCTTAAGTTTTAAAGTACTCAAAATGTTAGCTTAAGTACTCGGTAAGATATAACAATCTTAAGTACTTAGTAGGTTTTGAAACACTTTAGTATATCTGGAAAAACTTAAGTATAAAGTATATTCGGAAAACTAAAGTGCATTTGGAAAACTTTAAGTACTTAACAATTTTGACAAACTTAAGCTTTACAGTACTTATAAGAATTTTGACAAGCTTAAGTAAAAAACTTTTGAAGGGCTAGAGTACTTAGTAAAATTTTTTAAAAACTTTAAAGCTAAAGTATTTTAGCAAAATTTGAAAGTTTGGAAACAGATTTTAGCAACATTTTGAAAGCTTTAATAATGAAACTTTTTGAATAAAGGAAAAATTTAGAAAAATTAATTTTAAAGGAAAAACGTAGAAAAATTAATTTTCTCTTTCCTATCTCTATCTCTCCCCCTTTGCCATATATCAAAACAAATAAATATAGCATTAAAAATGAATAAGAATTTGCTGTACTGAACCAATTCATAATTAGATTTACACTAGATCAATCAATTACACTAAATCAATTAATTACTCTAAATCAATCAATTATCTCTGTAGGGACCTGTCTAACCCAACTAGCTACTCACTAACTGTTATAAACAGTAGTTTTTGCTAGGGTTAGTCAAGTTAAGTGTTTCTGTTCAAGTTAGATTTACTAAGCTTGACACTTAACTTGATTGCTATGTATATTGTATTTAGTGCCCCAATTACTGCAGATGCACTGACTTAAAGCATCTTGAATTAAGGCAAAGACCTAAGCATCTCAACCCTTTCTAGGTTGTCAATCAAAAGTACCCTAAGGTGCTTGTGAGATGCTGGCTTCTAAGTCTATAGGTGCATGCAGTTCTAGGGTTAGGGCCTAGGCTAAGTCCATTTTCGAAAAAGCCCTAATTTTAAAGGGGGTTGTTTTGCAATAAAACTAAGTAAAAAAAAATGAAAACTGATTTTGAAATCAAGTAAAGCAAAAAAAATTGAATTTTAGAAAACTGATTTTTGAAATCAAGTAGAGCAAAAAAAATTTGAGATACTCTATTCTACAAAGCACAATCCTAACTGCAAAGAGAACAAGTACTCATAAACTGGTCAACAGAGAATAAAGCAAATAATCAAGGTTCAAATGCAGTCAAACAGTCAAACCCAAGTCAACCCTACTGAGTAGGGGCAATCAAATAGATACAATACTAAGTGAATCTAAGATGAAGGACCGGGATGATCGGAGGAGCCTGGCTGCCAGGATCTAAATAGGGTCATCATCTCATGATACTCTGCCTCTCTGGCCTCCTTCTCGGCTCGAAGTGCGCTCATGTAACTGTTGTAGTAGCCCAGATTTGTCTCCATTTCTTCAGCGTGATTGGCCTCCACTTCCTCTCGGAGGCTCTGTACACGGGTCTCTAGCTGAGTCACTCGGTCGTACAGTGTCGGTGGAGCGGGCTCATCTATGTGCGCTCGGGCTGCTGCTGCTAGATCTCCGACGTCGACTTCAACCTCCTCGTCTGAGTCGACTGGTGCTCCGGCCTGCTGTCGTCGCCAACTAAGAACCCCGGTGGCCGACACCTCTAGACCCGCTAAGGAGAAGTTCCTAAATTCGATTTCGTCAAAGTCGGTCATAGTGGTTATTTCACCCAAGGTTACGTCACGACCGTGGTGATGAAGGAGGGACGTGATGATGTGGCAGTATGGTGTGCGTACTCGTCCTTGGGTCGTGACCCTGGACGCATGCAGAATGGTATGAAACATGTGGAGTCCAATGTCTATGTCAAGGTGGTGGACTAGGGCATAAAGAAGGAAGGCATGAAAGGGTCGCATAGTCCCTAGATCTCTGGTGGAAAGTGGTAGGATACAGCAGACCAGAACTCTATACAAGGCATAGTTCTGGGCCTGAAGTTCAACAGCTAGGAAGCGTCTGTTTGCAGGGAGGTCTGCCTTAAAGAAATAGGAGTGAATGGTATCTAGGGTAATATCTGAGTATGGAGGATCAAATGGGGGGTTCCTAGGAGGATAACAGCAGAATGTGGACTGTGAGGGTCGCAGTCCTAGGAAGCGGTTTAACAGAGTAGGGGTGATGGTTAAAGGAATCCCTTGGACAGTGGTGTGAAACATAAGATTATCTTGTCGAATAATATTATTGTAAAACTCTGCACATAGGGTTTCATTTATGGTATGTGTGCAGAAGACAAGATTATCCAACTGATAGAAATTGATAATGTTCATGGTGACAGGGCATGATTGGGTAAAAAAGTGTCTATTGAGATAACTCGTTTTAATAGGCTTGTAGATTGTTTGTGCGAACCTATTACATAACTCTAGGTTAGGAAATCTAGGGTCGGGACTAGGTTGGACACCGGGGTTGGCCGGGTTCGGTCGGCGTCTTCGAAGTTTAAGGGAGTTAAAGGAAAGAATAAAGATATTGCATGAAATAAATTTAAATGCAATAAAAATAATTAATAATCATACCGGACGGCTCGGGGAGGCATAGTTGATGATGAGGACTTGCAAGGTCTTCTTGAAGAGAAAGAAGTGAGGAAGAAGGTGGATTTTGATGTGGGAAGGGAAGGGGAATTCGGGTGCCTTTTATAGGCAAACTCATGGGGGCGCCCGGGAGCTTCCGGGCGCCCTGGTCAGGGTTACTGCTAGGGGCAGTGTGAAGGACTGGTTGGGGGCGCCCGGGACAGTCCGGGCGCCCTCAACAGAGAGCTTTTGCAGCTTTTTGCTGCGTTAGAGTTGATGGGGGCGTCTGCGTGGTTTCGGGGGCCCTGGTCAAAAGCACTGGCAGCTTTTTTTGACTAGGGAGTAGAGAAAAGTATGGGAGGGGGCGCCCGCGTGGTTCCGGGCGCCCCGAATAGGGTAGGTAGAGTCACATTTTTTGTCTTGTCTACTTTTGACCATGGTTTGAATTGAATTGACGGTTTAGACTGTGGTTTGACTGCGTTAATCATGTTTTGACCTCGTTTACCTTGGTTTGACCATGTTTTGACTGCTTTGACCATGGTTTGACAAATACAAGATTATCTCATCGTATAGGTATTAACAGAATTTTCAATTGAGTCTTAATCCTACTGTCTCACCCAAATCTAGGGTTTTTAATCACGTTAACCTTATAGGTTTTGTGAGACAGATTTTGATAGTTAAAATTATTTTGAAAGTTTTGATTAATTTAAAAAAAACAATTAAATTTTTTAAAACCTTAATTAATTTTGAAATTTTTGAAAAGATTTTAAAATCTACACTTAGCTGAAATTTTGTGTTAGATTCGAATTTGACAAAGATTAATTTGAATTTGAATTTTTAAAATTGGCTTCCAGGTCTTGGCGAGGCACTAGGCCTTCTTTGGCCGAAGCCTTATGGGATCATCCACCCTTTCCTTGACAAAGCCTTTTAAAGAAATTTCATTTTCAAATTATTATTTGAAAAATTTCTGGTCTAACTAGTTTGGATTTTGGATCGGTAGCTTCGGCTGGTTTCACCAGTCTAAAGAGACCAAGTAAACTTGATCTTATTAGAATTGGTTTCCCCAACGTACTATCATCTCACCTCCACCCAATACTATGTTTTCAAGTTTCAGTTAAGTTTGTTTGGTCCTTAAACTAGCCTAAGTCTAAGCATGATAATTTGCAGAAATTAAATAAACAGGCAAACAATCAAGCAATTTAAATCAATAATAACAAGTTTATCTAATAATGAAAATAGTTTTCAGTTTGGCTCCCCCTGGACTAAAGCCACGGTGATGGTTGGGCAAGATGTGAATCTTGTCCTTGGGGATCCAATACTGATTTGATCTAGTTGGTTTGTTCAGGTATAGTTTAGGTACCCATGCCTGAATTTTACCTCTGGACTGATTCAGTACAGCAAGGTATGATCTTTGCCGAGATTTGGTTCTATAGCCCAATCCGGATCGATTTAGAACAGATTTATGTTTTCCAAGGATCATGTCAAGACCTTTGGAACCAGATGTAAATCGTTCTAGTGCTGATCTAAGATCCTTAACCTGAGTTTTCAGGGAGGAGTTTTCCTTTTCAAGTTTTTCAACTTGAATAGGAGTTCCTTCCTGAACCTTCTCGGTTAAGGGTTTAGAGTCAGCTCCCTCTTTCAGGAGTTTTACTTCCTGTCGGAGGGATTCGACTCGGAGTTTGGCTTTAGCCAAGTCTCGAGAAAGAAATGAAATCAACTCACTTAATTGCAATCTATTAAAACCAGTTACCTTTATTTCTCCGTCTTTTGTGAAGGTCAGCTCGCCGTCCTCTTGTTCTGATTTTGACTCGACTTTTTCTGAGGCGGTCAGAGCTAGGAGATTGGACTGAGGCGCCTCTTCTTCTTCTTCTGAGGAAGACTCATCCCAGGTTGCTTGTGTAGGATCGGGTCGACCGGCTAGAGGGGGGTGAATAGACGGTTTATTAAAAATAAGCACTAACACTCGTCTTTTAAAAAAAATAAACTTGGTTGCAACAGAGTCGTTGCTTCCAAGGCAGTTGATGCTCAAACAGAAACTCCTTAAGGCGGAGAAGCCTTTACAGTTGTAGCACAGAGAAAGCTTAGAGAGAAAGAGAGTTTACAACTCAATAATTTGTCTTGAATTAAAATCTCTAAGCCTATTTATAGGTTGAGTGATATGATCTTGATCGTTGATACAAGATTGAGTTGGATCTTGATCGTAGATCTAAGATTATCTCAACCAAATTTTGAGCTCTAATTAAAAGAAAAAAAATTTAATTTTTTTTCTTTTAATCGGCTCCAACATTTTGAAGATGAGGACTTTTGAACGTTGAGACTTTTGAACGTTGAAGCTTAAAAGCTTTTATCAAAAGCTTTTGATTAAAGCTTTTGAACGTTGAAGCTTTTGAACGTTGAAGCTTTTGAATTAAAGCTTTTATTAAAAGCTGGCTTTGACTTTTAATTAAAAGCTTTTGAACGTTGAAGCTTTTATTAAAAGTTTTAAAAAGCTTTAATTAAAAGCTGTTATCGGCTTTTAATTAAAAGCTTTAATAAAAGCTTTTAATCGGCCATTATAGCTTTTAATTAAAAGCTTTAATAAAAGCTATAATCGGCTTTTTAATTAAAAGCTTTAATAAAAGCTTTTCGTAAGTAGATCTTCTAGGTGATTTCTGACCAACTGGAATTAGGCTCACCCGAACCCGACTCCAGCCTTTCGCCCCTCGAGCGTCCTTTCTCCCGGCTTCTCGTCCCTCGGACACCGCGCACGTCCTTCTCGCTCCACCGGTGTACTCTTCCGCAGCTTTCGCGTCCCTCGGATTGCACCGAGCCCGTCGGCTCGCTTTCCCGCGCAATCCTTCTCGTCCGCCACGTCTTACGCTCGACTTCCTCCGTACCTAAGCTCCTGCACACTTAGCAGAGGGATTAAAACCAACAGGACCTAACCTAACTTGGTTGATCACATCAAAACCATCCGGGGCACCAACAATCTCCCCCTTTTTGATGTGCATCAATCCAAGTTCAATTAGGGTTAAACCAAAAAATAAGTAATTTAGTAAAACTAAATTAAGCAGTTAAGCATGGGAAAAAATATTGAAATCAATAACCACAACCTCCCCCTAAACTTAAGCTACTCTCCTCCTTTGATCACAGCAAAAATGGGGCACAAAAAAAATAGGGAAAGGAAAAAAATATGATTAGATCTCAAGTTTAATTTACTATGTGAAGATCTAAAAAAAATCAATTCTTGCAGAATAAATTAATTTTCTATTTTTAAAGTTAAAAGTTTACTTTTCAAATGAAAAATAATAGAAATTCAAAATTTATCAAACAAAATTTTCAAAATTTCACAGTAAACAAATAAGATACTCTTGTATCAAGTAAAAATAGAAATTGAATTTTGTAAGAAAGTCTAGGAAAAAATTTTTTTCAAAAGAAACTTAATCATAAAATGTGTTAATCTATTTCTAATTTTGCAAGAAAAATTATGCAGTAGTAGAAAACTAATTCAAAATTGATTTTGGTATCCAAAATAGATTTCTATCGACAGGATTAACTAAAAATTTGGATGGAATGTAATTCTTTGGCACCTTTTTAAATTGGCCTTTATGGTTTTTAAAATACCAATTCAACTTTTCAGGATAATTATTTTTCTTGTGTCGCAAACAGACAATATCACATTCTAATTTCTCAACTAAAATTTTCAGATCAATCTATTTTTCTATTTTTAATTTAGAATTTACTTTTCAAATCTAATCTGCAATTAGATTTGAGCAAGGCTTTAACACCAGCATACAATTGATCATGAGGAAGAAAACAAACCTCACTTACCGGATCGCTTTCGAAAAGCGAGGTTCCTTCTTCGTTGTCGCTTTCTGATGTCGCTCCCCCTTCAACATTGCTCCCCTCTTGATGACTTGCCATCAGCGCAAGTCCAGCGTACTCTTGAACTTCTGATTCGTCCGACGAGGTCTCGTCCCAGGTGGCCTTCAATGCCTTCTTTTTCTTTGGCTGGTTTTTGATTTTGGGACACTGATCTTTTAGGTGTCCCTCCTCGTTGCAGTTGTAGCATCGGACAGTTCGTTTCTTCGGAGACCGCCTTTTCTTCTGCATTCTCGAAAAGTTATTAGCTTTAAAAAAACTTTTAAACGAACTTACTATTTGCGTTGTCTCGTCGTCCGTCGAGGATTCTGACTCCTTCTCCATTCTCCTTGTGTTTAGGGCCAGATTCTTCGTCTTTCTAGATCCTGCCCACCGAGATTCGTGTAATTCGAAAATGGAAAACATTTCATCTAATGTACTTACCTCTAAATCTTTGGAGATGTAATAAGCGTCGACGATTGAGCTCCACTCCTGGGTCCTTGGGAAGGCGTTGAGGGCGTATCGAATGGAGTCGTGATTACTTACCGATTCGCCGAGTTGGGTGAGTCCGGAGATTAGCTCCTTTATTTTGGCACGAAGTTCAGCCACCGTTTCTCCTTCCTTCATTTGCAGGTTTATCAGCTGGTTCCGGAGGAGATCCTTTCTTGCTGATTTGGCTTCAGAGGTACCCTCATGAAGTTCTAGGAACTTCTCCCATAATTCTTTTGCGGAGTGGTAGTTGCCGATCCGGTTTACCTCTTGAGTAGGCAAGACTGTTAGGAGATGGAACTCGGCCTTACCATTGGCAACAGATTCCGACTGCTCCTTCTTATTCCACAAGCTTTCTTCTTTTTCATCCCCGTTCGCATCTTTAGGAATTGCAAAATCATATTTTATTGATAAAAGAATATCAAAATCTGTACGAAAAAATACCTCCATTTTGTTCTTCCAGACGGTGAAATCCCCTTCGAATTTAGGTGGATGAATGTGCGCGCCGACCATCGTCTTGTTGCTTTCTCAGGCGATTAGTCCTTCAAAAGCGAACCCGCTCTGATACCACTTGTAGGATCGGGTCGATCGGCTAGAGGGGGGTGAATAGACGGTTTATTAAAAATAAGCACTAACACTCGTCTTTTTAAAAAAATAAACTTGGTTGCAACAGAGTCGTTGCTTCCAAGGCAGTTGATGCTCAAACAGAAACTCCTTAAGGCGGAGAAGCCTTTACAGTTGTAGCACAGAGAAAGCTTAGAGAGAAAGAGAGTTTACAACTCAATAAATTGTCTTGAATTAAAATCTCTAAGCCTAGTTATAGGTTGAGTGATATGATCTTGATCGTTGATACAAGATTGAGTTAGATCTTGATCGTAGATCTAAGATTATCTCAACCAAATTTTGAGCTCTAATTAAAAGAAAAAAAATTTTAATTTTTTTTCTTTTAATCGGCTCCAACGTTTTGAAGATGAGGACTTTTGAACGTTGAGACTTTTGAACGTTGAAGCTTAAAAGCTTTTGAACGTTGAAGCTTTTGAATTAAAGCTTTTATTAAAAGCTGGCTTTGACTTTTAATTAAAAGCTTTTGAACGTTGAAGCTTTTATTAAAAGCTTTAAAAAACTTTAATTAAAAGCTGTTATCGGCTTTTAATTAAAAGCTTTAATAAAAGCTTTTAATCGGCCATTATAGCTTTTAATTAAAAGCTTTAATAAAAGCTATAATCGGCTTTTTAATTAAAAGCTTTAATAAAAGCTTTTCGTAAGTAGATCTTTTAGGTGATTTCTGACCAACTGGAATTAGGCTCACCCGAATCCGACTCCAGCCTTTCGCCCCTCGAGCGTCCTTCCTCCCGGCTTCTCGTCCCTCGGACACCGCGCACGTCCTTCTCGCTCCACCGGTGTACTCTTCCGCAGCTTCCGCGTCCCTCGGATTGCACCGAGCCCGTCGGCTCGCTTTCCCGCGCAATCCTTCTCGTCCGCCACATCTTACGCTCGACTTCCTCCGTACCTAAGCTCCTGCACACTTAGCAGAGGGATTAAAACCAACAGGACCTAACCTAACTTGGTTGATCACATCAAAACCAACTGGGGCACCAACAACTTGTAGCGCCTTCTTTCTTCTCATCTTCTTGGACTCTTTCAAATTTGGACACTTTGTTTTGTAGTGGCCCTTTTTCTTGCACTCGTAGCAGGTCACATTAGGCTTGTTCGCGGGTTCAGCTGGTTCGTCTTTTCTTCGGCCAGTTTTCCTTTTGTTGGTTCGGTTCTTCAGCTCCTTGTAGTAGTTTCGAGCGAGCAGGACCAGCTTAGTTTGTTCTCCTTTTTCGTCTTCTGAATCCGAGTCAGAGTTAGACTCGGGTTCAGGTTCAGGCTTCTTCTTCGTTGTCCTTCCAGTTTTACCTGCAATGAAAGCAATACCTTTCTCGACCATATTTGAGTTAGTTTGTTCGTGTAGTTCTAATTCGGAAAATAATTCATCTAATTTTATTTTAGAAATATCTCTAGAGACCTTGTATGCATCTACCATAGATGCCCACAAGGTGTTTCTAGGAAAGGCGTTTAGAGCATACCTTATTAGGTCACAGTTTTCAACCTTGTGACCTATTGTGTGAAGACCGTTCATTACCTCCTAGATTCGTGCGTGGAGCTGGGCTGCTGTTTCGTTGTCGGCCATCTTGATAGTGTAGAGTTTATTCAGTAGCAGATCCCTTTTGCTGATCCTGGTGTTCGAAGTCCCTTCGTGCAGCTCGATCAGTTTTGTCCATAGCTCTTTTGCACTGTTGAAGGGGCCCACTCGGTTCAGCTCTTCCTTTGTCAGCCCGCATTGTAGGGTTTGTGTTGCTTTTGCGTCGGCTTCTATCTTGCGCTTTAGAGTGTTGTCCCACTCCGAGTAGCTTTGTGGAAGTCCTTCCGCATTTCGGGGGATCTCCAGACCGGACTGGATAATGATCCACATGTCCACCTGAGTTTTCAGGTGGACCTCCATGCGACTTTTCCAGTAGGAAAAGTCTTCTCCACTGAAGAGTGGAGGTCTAGCGGTGCTAAATCCCTCTTGCATAGACATTTGTTCTGTAAACGGAAACTTACAAACAAAGGTGTCCCAAGACTTGGTCTTGGATTAGCAGTGCGGGATAAAGATAATTAAAAAAAATTAATTAAATTCGAAAAGGGAAAAAAAATTCGAAAAAAAATTTTAAACTGGTGGTTGCACCAAGTTTGAAAACCCCGCTCTGATACCACTTGTTGGATCGTGAAAACCGATAGAGGGGGGGGTGAATATCGAAAAATGTTCTTTTTCGGAAAACTAAGAGTAAGTGCACAGCGGAAATAAAAATAAGAGACACAACACAAAGACACAGTGGTTTTTACTTGGTTCGGAGCCTGTGTCGACTCCTACTCCAAGGCGCACGGTCGTTGACCGTTTACTTTGGGCAATTCTATATTCGCGCAAATAGGTTACACAATTTAATTACAAAATGAGTGCAATAAAATATAATAAATTAAGTACGCTCTTCTTTACCGACGTCCGGAGTAGGTCGACTCTTTCGGGGCAGCGGGACGTCGTCGGCTCGAGGTGAAACGTTTCTGGAGCAAGGCACGAGCGTAGAAGAGCTTTGAGGCGTTGAGAGAATTGATGCTTGAAGCCTGGGGTCGACAGCCCTTTATATAGGGCTAGGGGGTGCCCGGGACGTCGGGGGCGCCCCCACGTGGCCTTCGATCCGCCAAAGTCTCGGTCGCGTCTGATCCTCTGGATCCGCTTTGACCGGGGCGCCCGCAGCGCTCGGGGCGCCCGGATTGACCGGGTCAAACTCTATCCTTTGGCTACGCTTGGCTTCGAGGGGTTCGGGTTCGATATATGCGCATGGGGGCGCCCGCAGCACAGGGGGCGCCCGAGAGCAGCGGGGGCGCCCAGCCTAGTATGTATTCGAACCATTTTTCTTGTTACTTGTTTTGTATGGCCCTTGGGGGCGCCCGGGACGCTCCGGGCGCCCTACTCAGCTACTGCCTCTCTCCTTTGAGGCTTTCTGAGCTGCAGACACACGTTGCTTCGGTCCTGCATCCAGGGTTAGTCCAAAACACAATAACATAATAATTTATTAGATTTATACAGCCTTAGCTGTCTTGGTTCTGACTTTGGTCTCCAAAATGGAGTCCTAGGTCGAACCGACGCCTACTGTTCTCTCGATGGGGAACGCGTCCTCACCTACTCCTCTCGGGAGAATTTACCTGATGCCAACCGTTCCTTTGGTTGGACTTTTGCCTGACGGTCCTTTGTCAGGTCTTGTAAACTGGCAGTTCTTCGCCAGTTGCCTAGCAGTCCTTCGCTAGGGCTTCGTTGCTGGCAGTCCTTCGCCAGTGCCTAGCAGTCCTTCGCTAGGGCTTGATGCTGGCAGTCCTTCGCCAGTTGCCTAGCAGTCCTTCGCTAGGGCTTCGTTGCTGGCAGTCCTTCGCCAGTGCCTAGCAGTCCTTCGCTAGGGCTTGATGCTGGCAGTCCTTCGCCAGTTGCCTAGCAATCCTTCGCTAGGGCTTTCTTTCCTGGCATTCCTTTGCCAGTGCCTAGCAGTCCTTTGCTAGGGCTTTTCCTGCACACTTGATTAACTTGTTAGAAAACAAGAAAAACTTAACTTTTGACCTATGTTGCCATTATCAAAACACAGGTTTGACTTAGGTGCATTTCTGCACCAACACCTAATACGGGGTAAATGGAAGTCAAAAGATCAAGGGCAGTTTGGTTATTTCACTATGAGATTAGCTTTTTATTTTCTCTCTCATGTGCGCCTTCTCCATCGACTTCGACGATCATGCCTCCAACCTCTCCCCCTGCCCTTGTGGTCGTCTCTTTGCGTTGAACGCCGCCGCCACCTCTGACAGAGATCTGGACACATTCGACTCGAATCCTTCACACAAGCAATGATCCAGCATACATCCGGCAACATTCGCCCTAGATCTATCATGCTAGCCTAGATTCAGCCACATTCGGCCTAGATTTGCCACTACCACCCACCTCCGACAGTGATCCAACACATCTGACCTGGATCCATCACGCCAATGACGATCCGATGTAGATCAACCATATTCAGTACCGATCTGATGCAGATCGGCCATCTCTGGCATAGATATGACAACCTTGGCCTAGATCAGCTGTTGTCGTTGTCTCCAATACAGATCTAATCACCGTTGCTATGTTCCGGCCTTCGAGCCGTTATTATATTCCGGCCTATGTTTCGGTCTTAGATCTCTAGCTTCGTATCGCTTTCAACTTCACGTCGCTTTCGACTGTTCTTGCGGGCCTAGTATGTATCTAAATTCAATATTTATATACTCAATTACAGTGGTGTCTATTTGCTTTATGTACTCTGCCGAAGCCTGACTTAAGCGTCGGAGAGTTGAAGGTCGGGATAACTCGGTCTTCTCCCTAACACTCTGTCTACCATTTCTATGTCTTCGAGCAGCCTTACAGGTGCCATTGACGAAAGATATTCAATACCTTTAACTTATTTATAGGCTTTTCTTAGAAGTCCAACAATTCAGTCAACCTAGAGAAGATAGTTCACTGCCCTCTTCTTCCGGCTCATGGCGACTTCATCAACATCCAGTACAACTCATCGGTGGCTCGTCCCTCAAGGGGTCTCGATGCAGGAAGATTTTGGCATCGTCTATGGGAACGTATACCTAAAATGAGACACTCAAGTGGATGACACTAAAAAATTCTTCACCATCATCATGACTCCGAAGAATTCTAATAGATGAGATATTATTCCCGAGCCGTATTTTACCCTCTCCCCGACTTCGTGGACATTTTGAGAGTCAAGAGATAGAGATATTATTTCCAGCAAGGATCATACTATTATTCTCTCTCTGACTCTCTAGATATTCAAGAATCGAAGGACCAAGATTATTTTCGAGGAGTTATATTTTGCACTCTTTCTAACTTTGCGGATGTTCGGAAGTCGAGAGATCGAGTTATTATCTCTACCGGGACAGCCTCCAAACTACGCATCAGGTTCGAGTCCAAACTGCGCATCAGGTTCGAGTGCATATAGTTTTATCTTACGCATATGTATTGCATTGTTGCTCTTTTCCTCAGCTTGTAGGATGGTACTTTGCATCACAAACCCATATCCTATCCCCTTAATGTCCCTCAACCTCTCTGACCGGGAGCTCAAAGTGAAGGCACCCTTAGTGCGATGTATTCAATGCCCTCAAGGCGGCTCAATCTCCCTGATCGGGAGCTCAAAGTTAAGGCTCCCTTAGTGCGTCATATATGCCCTTAATGTAGCTCAACCTCCTTGACTGGGAGCTCAAAGTGAAGGCACCCTTAGTACGACGTATATGTCATTCGGGGTCAAGCTATTCTCCACTGATCTTGGACCAACATATTATCCCGTTTGGGTCGAGCTATTCTCCACTGGTCTCGGACCAGCATATTGTCCCATTCGGGGCTCGACCTCCCCCGTTCAGGGACGAGCTTGTTAAGAAAATCTATGGTCCGTGTGACCATGTGTTTTGATGTTTGGATAAAGGGTTTAAGTTAAGTTTGTCCTTATATTTGATGTGTGTATTTGAGTGTGTAGGTTCTGCATGATAAACATAGACTCAGCTTGATGACTTCGGGTCCGGTGAAGGATGGTGCATCCGAGGGACCATGGATAAGACAACAACGATGAGTCGAGGGTAGCGCACTTTGAGACATATGCGAATCATGGCATGAGGATCAGCCGTGGGCTTGTATGCATCCGTGGGACGAGAGCTAAAGGCATACACGAAGGATGACATGGAAACGAGTCGCGGGCTTGTATGCATCCGAGGATGAGAGCCAAAGTGAAGAATGCTTGAAGGTAATAGTTAAGGTTGCAAAGAAGAGTCAAGTGAGTTGTGAAAGTCTGAGTGCAAGTGAAATATACTCGGGAAGGGAAACCCTAAGTTTAGGGTTTAAGCAGTCGACTGCTGCTGAGAGCAATCGATTGGTGTCGGCTGGAATTTGAACGTTGGACTATAACGTTTGAATTCAGCTGGAGCAGTCGACTGGGGTTGGCACCAATCGACTGGTAATGGCTAGTTCAACAAACGAGTTCTATTTAAGAAAGCTCAATTTGGCTGGCTAGGGTTGATGAAATTAATGGTGGTTCACCCTAATTAGTAGTCATCTTGTGCTCAAGTGTTCTTGTGATGCAAAGAGGTCTTGGTTGAGGTTGTGGTAAGGTTTTTCCACCCAAATGGAGTTACGTAAGCTAGCCGGAGGTTCTTCAGAGATTAATCCACCAACAGATAGGGATCGTCCGTCTTACGGGCAGCCATGGAGTAGGAGCTTTATCTTCTAATCACATTAAATGGTTTGTCTCTCCTTGTGTCAGTTTAGTTAAATTGTATTTTCGTTTGCGTTACTAACATTGTTTGAAGAGAACCCACGAATTAAGGGTAAGCGATATTCACCACCCTCTAGCCATCCTGAGATCCTCGACAAAGTGGTATCAGAATAAGGTCACTCTTGTTAGACTAATCGCCAAAAGAGAAAGGTGTTAAAGGAAGAAAAAAATGGAGTCGGAAGGTACACTAGGATAGGATATTCGGATCTCACCTCTATACGATCGCGACAATTTTGATTATTGAAGGATGCGGGTGAAGATATGGTTTGACGTGTATTAGGAGATGCTGATGATACTCAAAGAATCATTCAAAGTTCTAAGAGACAAGAAAGGAAAGAAACTTTGGCCAAGATATTGGATCGAGGAGCAATAATCACAATCAAAGGCAAATAAGAAGATAATCTCAATCATAATTGATATTTTACCTAATGATGTGATGAGCCGTATAGATGAGTACAAATGTACTCATGAGTTATGGAGCAAAGTGATTATTCTTCATGAAAATCTTACACAAGCACAAGAAGTGGAGGAGCCTAAGGAGAAGGGCTCATTGGTTCAAGAGGAGGAGAAAGAAGAAGAAGCATCATCCACCTCCTCAAGTGAAGTGGCACAAGAAGGTAAAGAATCATCCACATCCGAGAATGAAGAGATGACCTTCATAAGTGTGGATGATCGATCTGTTGAGGCAATCGACCCAAGAATGATCAAGAAGATCATGATTTTGATGTGTGTGTGCAAATATGTTTAAGATTAGGGTGTTATATTGTATTTGATATGTGTGATTGAGTTTGCAGGACTTGGAGAATCACACATGGAGAACATATCCAAGGGACGAGAGCCGAGGGGGGAGAGCTCCAAGGGCAAGCCGGGGAGTGGACTTCAAGGGCACACGTGAAGGGTGGCATGGAGGCAAGCCAAGGAAGGCTTGTGTGCGCATCCGAGGGACGATAGCCAGAGGAAGAAGACTTCAAGGGGCAAGCCAAGGGAGCATACCTGAAGGCATACGTGAAGGAGAGTGTTTGGAGTGATTGTAAATGAGTTTAGAGTCTGGGCAGTCGACTGGCCAGAGGGCAGTCGACTGCCAAAACTCACAGAAAGTTTTCAGCCTTCGACCAGTCGACTGCCCCAGGGGCAGTCGACTGGTAACCCCCAAAAATTAGCCGTTGGCTAGCATTTCAAGCTAGACCAGTCGACTGCCTATGGGGCAGTCGACTGGTGCGGGTTGGACAGCTTGCAAAGATGTTCTTTACTCTTATTTAAGAGGGACTTTTGGGCACGAAGAAGGTACGGTTTTTCACTGTACCAAAGTGCTGCTAGTGCCCATATTGCTCAGTTCTTCCTCTAGTTCTCTATTGCATCTTGTAAAGAGGAAGAAGACGATCTTGTGAAGGTTTTCTCCACCTTGAAGGAGATTTTCATAGTGAAGAGTGTGCAACCGTGTGGATCCTTAGATTAGTCACCTTTTGGGGTGGATACCAAGTAAAATACTCTTGTTAGCATTGAATCTCTTGTTTTCTATTATATTTTGTATTGTGCTAACCCTATTGTAGAGAAAAATCGAAAAGAGTTATTCACCCCCTCTAGCCGAGCCATTGATCCTAACACGATCCACATCATCAAAGGCTGAAGAACAAGTCAACCTACCTAGCACGTCCACTGAAGTGAAGTCGAAGGATCATATCATATGCTTTGGCTATATTTCAAATAACAGTTGACTGCCATCCATGCCAGTTGACTGACACCTACTGTTTGAAACCCATAGAAAAATCAATCGACTGGTCTCCTTACCAGTCAACTGCTCTCAATAAACACTCACACTCATCCTCTCCGGAGCCACCCTTTGAAACCCTATTCCTTTGGCTCTCGTCCCTTGGATGCATACGAGCTCGTGGCTCATCCCAATGACATCCTTCGCGTATGTCTTGAAGTCCGTTTCCCTTGGCTCCACTCAGTTGTTTCTTGTCTGATGGTTCCTTAGATGCACCATCCTTCACCGACTCAAGGACCCGAGCACCAGAATGAGATCTCCCATATGTGTGTTCCACCAAGTCTTACATAACTCAACACACACATCAAACCAATATAAAAATCTAACTTAAACTTATTGGCACACACATCAAAACTTAAGATCATACCGATCAAACTTGGGTTGATTGTATCAACAATCTCCTCCTTTTTGATGTGTGACAATATGTTTAAGTTAGACATAAATAACAACTTGAAAAATTAACAACATAATATAATATGAAGTATAAAAACATCCATGCTCCCCTTTACCTATGCTCTGTCACATAATTTTCAAGTTAAGCCCAATAATGGAAAAATAATTTAAACCAATGTTCTAACTTAAACTTTCCATTTCTCCCCCTTTGACACTATTAAAAAGATTAGACCAATCAATTCTATAAACCATGACATCAAGGTGTGACCAAGTTTCAAATTTTGAAAAACTAAGGAAAAATCAGAAACTCATGATGTCAGTCGACTGATACCCTAATGCAGTTGACTAATCCACTGAAAATAGCCCCCAGAATGTTTCTCACACTGAGAAACCCTGAGACCAATCAACTGGCCCTCTGCACCAGTCGACTAGTACAAATCTGATTCGAATTTCAGCATTCTGAGCTAAATTTCAGAAATACATTAAAAATTTCAAAATTTAAAAAATCATGAAAATTTACAAACATATTTCTTAAACTATTCTTCAATAAGAAAAAAAAATATGTTTTCATGAAAAGTCAAAATATTCTTGATTTTTTGACCAAAGCCCAAAATCTTGAAAAACAACTAACTTTGTATCAATTTTAAACCCTTGTTTTGAAACTATATATTTTTTTGAAATCTATGTTGAGGCAATATATGGTCCATAGGACCATGTGTTTTGATGTTTGGATAAAGGGATTTAGTTAGATTCTCCTTTATAATTGATATGTGTATTTGAGTGTGCAGGTTTGCAGGATATATATAGACTTAGCTTGATGGCTTAGGGTTCGATGAAGGATGGAGAGGCATCTGAGGGACTATGGACAAGGCAGTGACGATGAGCCGAGGGAAGTGCACTTCGAGGTATACGTAAAGGATGGCATGTGGAGACGAGTTGCAAGCTTGTATGCATCCGAGGCATGAGAGCGAAAGCGAAGAAGGCTTGAAGGCAAGAGTCAAAGCTGCAAAGGAAAAGTCAAGTGAGTCGTGAGGGTCCGAGTACAAGTGAACTGTACTTAGGATAGGAAACCCTAAGTTTAAGATTTTACCAGTCGACTGGTAGTGGTCACAAAAAGATCAGTTGACTGATCTTCTATGCAGTCTGGTGTCGGTTCGAAATTTGAACGTTGGGCTATAGCGTTCAAATTCAGCAGAATCAGTCGACTGATTGGAACCAGTTAATTGGTAATGGCTAGTTCAACAACAAGCTCTATTTAAGGGAGCCCTGTTTGACTGGACAGGATTGATGAAATTGGTCTTGGTCAAAGGCCAATTTGTAGTCTACCAAGCTCAAAGTTCTTGCGAGGTTGTGGCGAGGTTTCTCCACCCACAACGAACTACGCGAGCATAGCCGAAGGTTTTTCGGGGAGTCATTCGTCGAAGGATCAACATCGTCCACCTTACGGACAGCCGTAGAGTAGGATCTTTATCTCCAAACCACGTTAAATAGTTTGTGTTGTTTTTGTTAGTTTAAGTTAATTATTATTCCGCTTGCGCACTAACATAATAGGAAGAATAATCGATGATTTGGGGGCAACATCTATTCACCCCCTCTTGCTGGTCTATAATCCCCATACAATCTATACTATAGCAAGTAAAACATAGAATTATTTTCAAAATATTTGAAATATCCAACTATGATCTACGAGTAAGATGTTTATTAATTAAACATTTACTTTCCCCATAGTTGGTCTATTATTACTAAAGTGATACATCTAATAACTCATCAAAATGTCATAAGCATAAGTGAATTATTTGTATCATCCTAACATCTCACAGGTATAAATAGAAACATAAATCAAGTCATTGTGAAATGTAATAAAGGTAACTTCTACTTAGCCCATTTGATTTTGAATGCTATTTGGCTAAGTGCTCCCCCTTAAACTCTCAAGTCAATTATTTTACAAAATTTAAATTTTAGTTCTTATGGTTGACTAACCCCTAAATCCTCTAACCCTTGAGGATTGATTTTGATACCCAATAGAAATGCTTCCTAATTGGGTTGACCAAAAATCCCTTAGGGATCTATTTTCTATCTATAGTCTTTCTTTTTTTTAACCCCTAGCAAGTAGGCAATGATATGATTTTTCATTGCTAGATATATCATAGCAAATCTCATTTTTCAAATATTTAATTTTTCTTTCTAGCCTTAATTAAATTATCATTGGTATCAGAAATAATTTGAACTCCCCTCTCACTTGAGTTCCCTTCATCATCACTTGAGCTCTTTCCTTCTTCAAATTCAGATGACGTGGATGCTATGTCTTCAATTCTCATTAAGGCAAAATGGAATACATGATTTTCTTCTTCTTTCAATGATGATGAGCCATCCCATGTTGCTTGTAGGCTTTAGACCTACTTTCATTACCATATATGCCTCTTCATTACTATCCATTGAGGCACTCGATTCTTCCGAGTCGGAGGATGGTGGTGATGAGGATTTCTTCTTCTTACCCTTTCACTTGTTTACCACAAGGATTACTTCTTTTGGTCTATAGACTTCTTCATCCAATCCTCCAATCCGAGTTTCATGGAGCTCCATGATTGAGAAGAATTCATTTAGGTAGTTTTTCTCAAGATCCTTTGAAATATAGCATGAGTCAACCATTAAAATCCATGTTGTGGTTCTTGGAAAGACATTGATGACTTTCATCAAGATATCTTGGTTGGAGAGTTGCTCACCAATATTTGTTAGTTCATTCAATATTTTTTTAAATTTTAGAATATAAAATGGATACCTTTTCTCTTTTTTCAAGTTTAATGTTGTTGAGTTGAGATCAGAGAAGGACTCTCTTTGCCAATTTTGCTTTCGATGTGTATCCATGAAGCTCAACCAACTTTTCCCATAAATCTTTGTAATTTCCAACTCGACTTATTTCTTGTTGGGGAAGAATACTTAAAAGATGATGCATTGCCTTTGAATTTGCTAAATGATTATCTTTTTTACTTCTCGTTGCATCTTATCTTTTCAAGTGGTTTATTATCTTGATCCTTAGGTACTTCAAAATTATTTTCCATAATTAACATAATATCAAAATCGATATCGAAAAATACCTCCATTCTTAATTTTCTTCCACCAAGAGAATTATCCTTCAAATTTTGGCGGTTGAATGTGGAAGCCGACTATTTTGATGAAATTTGCTCTTCTAGGCGGTTAGTCCATTGAAGGGCGAACCTCGCTCTGATACTAATTGTTAGAAATTTAGGACCGACTAGAGGGGGGTGAATAGCTCATCACCCAAATTGTCTTATTCCTACACGTGTTAGTTGCGCTAGCAGAAATGAAACTTGAACAAAGGAAAGCTTATCCTTTACGTTGTTCGAAGAGTACTTGCTCCTACTTCACGGCGTGTCCTTGAGGTGGACGAACTCTCAATCTGTCGATGGATTAGTCCCCGACAATCTCCAACTAAGCTTTCTCCTTTTCGGTGGAGAAAAATGTCTCATAAATCTCTCTTCCCCTTTACAAGATTGAGAATTAGGGTTAGGAGGAAGAGCTTAGGCATGGAAGCTTTCAGCACTTGATCAAGAAGGTTTTCCACAGAATATCTAACCCTTCTCAAGCCTCAAAACTTTACCTTAAATAGGGGCGAGAGCTGTTAACATTGTAGGATCGATTCCGGTCCGCTAGAGGAGGGGTGAATAGCGATTCTTCGATTCTTCGGCTTGTTCTTCCTACGTTGTTAGTATGCGCAAGTGGAAACAATAATAATAAACACAAACAACAAAGAAAGCACTGCTAATAAACCGATTTACTTGCTATCCACCCCGTACGGGTGACTAATCCAAGAATCCATCGGTGGATCACTCCCCGGATAACCTCCGACTAGTCCTTGTCGCTCCTTGTGGGTGAAGAAACCTCGCCACAGCACCTTGACATGATCAGGACTCTAGAGACTACTAACAAGTCTTAACCAAACTTGTTTCGTCAAGAGTCTCAGCCCAAAACCGAGTTCTCTTTAAATAGAACACGGGCTGATAAACCCTCGCTGGCAGTCGACTGGTCCCAGGGCAGTCGACTGCCACCACTCAGATTCGACCGTTGACACCCCCAACGTTCGAATTCTGCCAGCTCACCAGCCGCTACCAGTTGACTGCCAAAATGGCAGTCGATTGGCCCACGGTCCAGAACCTACTGTGAGTTTCTGTTTGCGCTGACAGTCAACTGTTATAACACCAGTCGACTGCCCAGCCTTTGCAAACACTCTTCCTCACTCTCTTGACCCTCGTCGACATGTGCCTTCAAGCATTCTCCCTTGGCTTGCTCCTTGAAGTCCTCTTCCACCGGCTATCGTCTCTCGGATGTGCACGCAAGTCCTCGACCTGCCTCCATGCCACCCTTCACGTGTGCCCTTTGAAGTTCACTTCTCAGCTTGCCCTTGGAGTCATCTTCCCGCGGCTCTTGTCCCTTGCCTTAGCTGACTCTTCACCAGCAGCCTTTACTATTTCCTTCGCGCCCTCTTCATCTTCGGCCCTCGTCCCTCGGATGCACACAAGCCTCCAGCTTGTCTCCATGCCATCCTTCACGTACGCCTCAATGTCCGCGCCCCTCGGCTCATCATCCCT
This sequence comes from Boesenbergia rotunda, assembly GCA_024364735.1. Taxonomy (NCBI): domain Eukaryota; kingdom Viridiplantae; phylum Streptophyta; class Magnoliopsida; order Zingiberales; family Zingiberaceae; genus Boesenbergia; species Boesenbergia rotunda. The sequence goes on along the minus strand of JAGFNQ010001975.1, from coordinate 60,289 downwards.
GCTATCAAGGTCCCTCGGGTGCACACAAGCCTCCAGCTTGTCTTCATGCAACCCTTCACCGTACCGAAGCCGTCCAGCTAAGTCAATATGTGTAAACCTGTACAATCTGCACACTCACATACACATATTAGTACACAAGAGAAAGCCTAACTTAAACCCTTTGCCCAAACATCAAAACACATGATCACTCCGGATCACAGATTGCCTCAACAATCTCCCCCTTTTTGATGTTTAACAATACGTTTAAGTTAGGGAAAACAAAGAGTAATAGATAGCAAGAATAATGCTAAATAAATGCATATGCAATGCATACATGGATCCTATCCCAAGGCATCCTACACCTAACCCTCCAAGTTAGGAATTTTCACCTTCAAGTTAGGAATTTTCACCAAAATGGGCTTTTTAAAGCTTCTCCAAAGCTCCCCCTCCATTGGACTTACAAAGGCTTTTTAAGAACCTCTCCAAGGTTCCCTCCTTATGCCAAGAATGGAGCAACCATGCTCCCCCATTATCTTAGCTCCCCCTAAACCTAGGGTTTCTTGCAAAGGTGTGTTTGGTTTCCCAAATTAAACCCAACACTTCTCCCCCTTTGCCTAACATCAAAAAGAAGCTAACAATATCCCAATCATTGGTTCTTTTAATCTCCAATGATCCTAAACATAGTGTACTAGCCCCCCATACACTTATTTTGCATCATTTGGACACCAAACCAGCTGCTGATACAAAACTCATCATTGGCCAATCGACTGCCCCTGGCAGTCGTCTGATACTCTGAAATCTGAATTTCAACATTTCTGACGAAATTCAAAAATACGCCAAAAATTCCACAAATCTCCAAAAATTTTCAAATTTTATGGAGAGGTTTGTGGTACCCATACCTACTTGGGAAAAATATATTCCAAAATGTATCTATCACCATTCCCAAGTTTGACACAAAACCCAAAACTAGCTAAAAAGTTCAATAAACTCTTGATCTAAAGTCCTAGTTTTGGTTTTCTCTTGATGTTACTGCCAATACCAACCCACAATACATCTCTAGCATTGATTTACATGGCAACTACACATCAAAAACTAATTTTCATGCAATATGACCCTAATGTCATATTTCCATGCATGAAACTCAAAAACCCCGTGCCAAAGCTCAAGAATTGAGACTCAAGTCCGTCTCCAATTCTTTTGGCACACTCCATGGTCCATCTAGACCTCTAGGAGCACCCTCTCCCAAGGTCCATTCACCATATATCCCAAAGGCTTCTAGAGCTCCCCCTTGAGCTCTTAGCCCTAGCCACCTCCCTAGGTGACTCAACAACCACTGGACCACACTGGTGTTTCCTCGGTGACTCTTGGCCTACAAATCTAACCTTCTTAACCTTGGACACTTTGTCCTTGGTTAAGTCATTCTTTTTACCTTCAAATGACACCCCCTTGCCATTTTTGGGCTTTCCCTTCTTGTCATACCCATATGCTACCCTAGCATTTTTCTTACCATTGGCCTTGAAGGTCTTATATTGGTATCCTAACCCCGATCTATCGTAGTTGGGTTTTATACTACCCAACACCATGTCTAGACCATTTGATCCAACGGTGAATCTTTCTAGGGTCTTTTCTAATTTATCTAGCCTTGCCCTCAAGGCTTGATTTTCCCTTTCTAGACCTTTGACCTTAGAGTCCATATGTCCACTTTGGACATTTCTAGACCTACCCTCTTTTCTAGGCACATTCTTCCCCTTCTTGGGAATTTTGCCTTGATCCTTAGGTCTTGAGGTCTTGAATTGATCATGATGCATGCTTTTCCTAGGGGTTTGATCTACCTTGTTAACCTTAGTCCTATCATTATACTTAAAGCCAAAGTTATGCACCATTAAGCATTTTTCATTAAATCTAGCATGCATGAAGGGATTATTAATTCTATTTTTAATATGTAAGGCAGAACTTGAAATTGAATTACATTTTAAACTAGGGTTAGAAATTACCTCCCTTACCCTTGAAGTTCTCCCTTGATGTGGACTTCTTCTCTTCTTCCTTTCTTCTTTCTCCCATCTCCTCAAGTGCTCCATTTTTTTCAATTCTCCTTTTCTAGGGCACTTGGTGTGGTAGTACCCTAGCTCTCCACACGTGAAGCATCGGATTTTCTTTTTCTTTTCTTGGGCTCCTCCATTCCTACAACTCATGTTTGATTTAAAAGAACTTGAAATGAGTGTAGATTTTACCTCCTTTTTACCTTTTGGGCACTTGGCCTTGTAGTGCCCCTTTTCATTACACCCAAAGCATGTGATATGGTCATTGGCTCTTGCTTTGGTGGAGGTTGGAGCTTCTTCTTCAACTTTTGATGATGTGGATGCCTCCTCATGATCCGGTACGGTTGAGGGTCTCTCCTCCCCCTCAATTCTTGAAATCGATACCTCCTCTTCTTCTCTTGAGGAGGTTGATAATCTTTCACTCTCTCCCTCGCTTGAAGATATAGATACTTCTTTTTCTCCATCTTCTTCTTGACTCATTTGACTTTTCTCCTTGGGCTCTTGAGCTTGTGTAGGACTTTCATGATATTCTTTCAAATTGCTCCACAGTTCATATGCATTTTGGTATGCCCCTACATAACTCAAAATTGTGTTAGACATAATATCAATCAATATACTCATTACCTTTTCATTTGCCTTTGCTTGTTCTTGTTGTTCTTGATTCCAATACCTAGGTCTAATCCTCTTCCCGTGCTTATCCTTTGGAATCTCGAAGGGCTCTTCAAGCGCAATTCTTAGTTCCCACTCCATTCTGAACCACGCCTCGATCCTCGCCCTCCAAAAATCGAAGTCTTCATGATCGTAGGGCGGTGGAGTGTAGATGTCTTCCCCAAGTTTATCTTCCATGGTTCTTCATCTAGCGTGTGCTCCCTCGGCGGTTAGTCCGATCAAGAGCGGTCCTTCACTCTGATAGCAATTGTAGGATCGATTCCGGTCCGCTAGAGGGGGGGTGAATAGCGATTCTTCGATTCTTCGGCTTGTTCTTCCTACGTTGTTAGTATGCGCAAGCGGAAACACTAATAATAAACACAAACAATAAATAAAGCACTGCTAATAAACCGATTTACTTGCTATCCACCCCGGACGGGTGACTAATCCAAGAATCCATCGGTGGATCACTCCCCGGATAACCTCCGACTAGTCCTTGTCGCTCCTTGTGGGTGAAGAAACCTCGCCACAGCACCTTGACATGATCAGGACTCTAGAGACTACTAACAAGTCTTAACCAAACTTGTTTCGTCAAGAGTCTCAGCCCAAAATCGAGTTCTCTTTAAATAGAACACGGGCTGATAAACCCTCGCTGGCAGTCGACTGGTCCCAGGGCAGTCGACTGCCACCGCTCAGATTCGACCGTTAACACCCCCAACGTTCGAATTCTGCCAGCTCACCAGCCGCTACCAGTTGACTGCCAAAATGGCAGTCGACTGGCCCACGGTCCAGAACCTACTGTGAGTTTCTGTTTGCGCTGACAGTCGACTGTTATAACACCAGTCGACTGCCCAGCCTCTGCAAACACTCTTCCTCACTCTCTTGACCCTCGTCGACATGTGCCTTCAAGCATTCTCCCTTGGCTTGCTCCTTGAAGTCCTCTTCCACCGGCTATCGTCTCTCGGATGTGCACGCAAGTCCTCGACCTGCCTCCATGCCACCCTTCACGTGTGCCCTTTGAAGTTCACTTCTCAGCTTGCCCTTGGAGTCATCTTCCCTCGGCTCTTGTCCCTTGCCTTAGCTGACTCTTCACCAGCAGCCTTGACTATTTCCTTCACGCCCTCTTCATCATCGGCCCTCGTCCCTCGGATGCACACAAGCCTCCAGCTTGTCTCCATGCCATCCTTCACGTACGCCTCGAAGTCCGCGCCCCTCGGCTCATCATCCCTGCTATCAAGGTCCCTCGGGTGCACACAAGCCTTCAACTTGTCTTCATGCAACCCTTCACCGTACCGAAGCCGTCCAGCCAAGTCAATATGTGTAAACCTGTACAATCTGAACACTCACATACACATATTAGTACACAAGAGAAAGCCTAACTTAAACCCTTTGCCCAAACATCAAAACACATGATCACTCCGAATTACAGATTGCCTCAACAAACATAACAGCTCAGCCCCGACACCAGTCAACTGCTGCCAACCCCAGTCAACTGGTGCTCAGCCAACAACTAGATTTCGAATAGACCAATCGACTATCATCTAGACCAGTCGATTGCTCCTTGTTAGGATCGATGGCCCGGCTAGAGGGGGGTGAATAGCTCGATCACCCCAATTCACGATTCTTCCTACAATGTTAGCACGAGTGGACACTTAACAATTAAAATAACAATGCTAACACAATACCTTTTTACGTAGTTCGGAGATTTTTTGCTCCTACTCCACGGCGTGTCATTGAGGTGGATGATCCCTTGATCCTTCGGTATATCACGCCCCGGTAATCTCCGGCTAAGTCTTTCTCTTTCTCGGTAGAGAACAACCTCTCACAATCTTTCTTCCTCCTTACAAGATGAATCTAGAGTTTGAGAAGGAAGATGAGCACAAAAGAGAAGATCTTACAATGAAGAGCTAATCTTCTCTTAGCCTTAAGCTATTGCTTAAATAGTGGAGAGGGTTGTTTAAACAAACAGCCCAGCTTGCCATCAGTCGACTGCCCATGGGTAGTCGACTGATCTCTCAGCCAACAACTAGTCAATAACTAGCTAACGGCTAGTTTTTCAAACCTACCAGTCGACTGCCCCATGGCCAATCGACTGATATTTCTGTGAACTTTCACTCGATGTTGGCAGTCGACTGATCCATCACCAATCGACTGCCCAGCTTACAAGTCCACTCATCCTCACTCCGAATCCCATCCTTCGCGTATGCCTTGAAGTCCACTCCCTCGGCTTGCCCCTTGAAGTTCTCTTCTTTCGGCTCTCATCCCTCGGATGCGCATACAAGCTCACAGCTTGCCTCCATGTCATCTTTCCCGTATGCCCTTGAAGTCTACTTCCTTGGCTTGCCCTTGGAGTCCTCTTCCTTTGGCTCTCGTCCCTCGGATGCGTACTTCATGTGTGGTTCACCAAGTCCTGCATGACTCAAACACACATATCAAACTAACATGACAACCTAACTTAATCATATTGACACACACATAAAAACCATGATCTACCCGATCATACTTGGGTCGATTGCACCAACACTCCTTGCTATTCGAAACTCACACAATGATTAGTCGACTGGTGTTCCTGCCAGGTGACTAGTCTTAGTACACACTCACACTCATCCTCTTCGAAATCACCCTTTGAAGCCCTCTTCCTTTGGCTCTCATCCCTCGGATGCATACGAGCATGCGGCTCGTCCCCATGCCATCCTTTGCGTATGCCTTGAAGTCCACTTCCCTTGGCTCCTCTTTGTTGCTCCTTGTCCGACGATCCCACGGATACACCATCCTTCACTGACTCAAGGACCCAAGTACTAGGATGAGATCTCCCACATGTGTGTTCCACCAAGTTTTGCATAACTCAACACACATATCAAACCAATATGAAAATCTAACTTAAATTTATTGACACACACATCAAAACCTATGATCGTATCGATCAAATTTGGACCAATTGCACTAACAGAAAGACCACTACCACACTAAGTGCCCAAAGAGAGGAGTTATGAAGAAGTTGGAGTATTTAAAGAAACGAGAGAAGAAGAAAAGGAAAATCTCACATCAAGGGTAAGGAAAGTATACCCTAACTTTAAGGATGCGTTTGGTTGGAGGTTATCCATCCAAGGCTATCAATAAAAATCTTGTTTGGTTTAGATAATCAGCAATTCCCAAGTAATGATCCATGTCTAACACGTCAGCAAAAATGACATGCAACACGGAATCGAAAAATCTTAGGAAAGTAAGGTTTTTCTTAATTTCGGGGTTATGAAACTTATCATTTCAAAATTATCCTCTAATATTTACATTTAAGACAAAAGTAACTATTATAATTTATTACATTTCGGAGGCATTATTCATGGTCGACGTCTGGCGACGGTGGCCGACGACCACCGTTGACGATCGACGTCGACAGCTCGTTGGCAGCCACTGGCGATTGGCGCTGATTGTCGGCGGTTGGCGCCGACAGCCGGCTGGTAGTCATCGGCGATCGACGTCGACAGCCGGCCGCTGACGATCCACGCCGACAATCGACCGCCGTCAACCACCGTCGATCGGCGCCAACAGTCGACCGCTGTCGATCGGCGCCGACAGTCGACCGCCATCGATCGGCGTCGACAGTCAACCACCATCGATCGGCGTCGACAGTCGACCGTCGTCGATCGGCGCCGACAGTCGACCGCCATTGATCGGCACCGACAGTCTACTGCCGTCGATCGGCGCCGACAGTCGACCGCCATCGATCGACGCCGATAGTCGACCGCCGTCAATCGGCGCCGACAGCACTAGCAGCCACTGACGGTAGGTGCCGACCGCCAGTGTTGGACACCGGCTGCCTACGTGAATACAGACAATCGATGTCGACATCGAAGATCTCCGACGAATGTTTTTTTAATTTAATATTTTGATTAAAATTTTAATAAATTAAACCTGGACAAATTAAATAAATTTAATTTAAAATTTAATAAAATTATCTGAATAAATTCTAAAAAATAAAAAATAATCCAATTTTATTTATTATTTATTATTATTTATTTTTTGATATTTTAATTTTTAGAAATTAAAATAAATATAATCGTCGATATACTTTTTTATACTTACCGAGAGTATGAACATGTATATAATATCATTTTACTTTTCTTATTTTAAATTTAGATAAGTATATAATATTATGATACTTAAATTTAACTAAAGAGTAATACGGTAAAATATTATATTATGTTATACACAATTACATCCAAACAAACAAGATTTTATTTGATTACTTAAATTGAACCAAACAACTTTAGGTTATGTTTCATTCCCCTTAACCTTGGTTAGATATAATAACATGAACTAAACACACCCTAAATGTAATTCAAATTCAAATTATATCATGTATGTTAGAAATAATTATCATCATGTACCCATGCATAATTTTAAGTTTAAATATCATGATAGGAATAGTGTAAATGCATATCAAAACTCTAGAAAATCAAGTGATGATAAACCTAAGGACCAAAGTATAAATCCCAAGAAGATGAGACATATGTCTAGACAAATGGTTAGGTTTAGGAATGTCCATGGTGGACATATCGATTATAGGGTTAAACCCTAAAGAGACAAAATTAATCTTTGAGAGCAAAGCTTGATAAATTGGAAAAAATCATAGATAGATTCATTATTGAATCTAAAAGGTTGAGTATGATGTTGGGTAGCCAAAAATCAACAATGATAAATTGTGTTTGGAATACCGATATACGTTCTCCAATACAAAAAAAAGAAGCATATGTGGCTAATGGCAAGGGAGAGTCATCTAAGGTCAATAAAAAAATATATGCTAGGGTAGCATATAACTATGACAAGGATGAAAAATCCAAAAATGGCAAGGTAATATTATTTAAGAGCAAAAGGAAGACCTTAATCAAGGATAAAGCGTCCAAGATTAAGAAAATCACATTTGTAGGCTAAAAGTCACTGGAGGTGGACTATTGTGGCCTAGCATTTATGGTTGAGCCACATAGGGAGGTGGCTAAGGCTAGGAGCTCTAGAGGGAGCCTTAGAAGTCTTTGGGACATATGGTAAATGTCTATGGATTGTGCCAAGGGTTTGGGGACGGATTTGAGTCTCAAACCTAGGTATTTGATACATTGGGATTGTATTTCATGTAAGAAATATGGCATTGGGGTCATATTGTATGAAAATTAATTTTTGATGTATAAATGTCATATAAACCAATGCTAGGAATGCATTGTGGTTTGATATGAGCAGATACATTAAGAGGAAGCCAAAACTAGAACTGTAGGTCAATGTTTAATTGAATCATTTACCTAGTTTTAGATTTTGTGTCAATATTGGGATTGGTGATAGATATATTTTTAATGTATTTTTCCTAAGTAGACATTGGTATCACAAACCACTACACATAATTTGGGAATTTTTAAAAATTTATGAAATTTCTTATGCATTTCTGAAATTAGGTTCAGAAATGTTGAAAGACTGATATCAGTGTATCAGTCGACTGTTACAGAGGACCAGTCGACTGATAATAGTGCTTTCTAGAGTAAGAAAACTTCTATGAGTGGGATTAATCGATTGATGTAGGGTATCAGTCGACTGGTACCTTTCTCAGTCTACTAATACATGCTGAAACTATTTTTAACAAGTCGAAAAGTATCCAAATAATTATAAATAATTGTATAGTATTATGTGGGGTTAATATACACTATTTATGATCATTAGGGGTTAAAAATTCTAATAATTGAGATATTATTAGAGTTCTTTTTGATGTATAGCAAAGGGGGAGAATTAAGGTTTAATTGGAAAAACCTTATGTACCTTTACAAAAAATCCTAGCTCAAGGTGGAGTTTAGGTAAAGGGGGGAGCCTTATGATAGCTAGGTTCTTAAAAAGTCCTTGATAAGTCCAAGTGTAGGGGAGCCTTGGATAGGTTTAAAAAGTCCTTGGTAAAAAATCCTAACTCATGGGGAGTTTAGGTGTTGGAGAACCTTGTGATAAGATTCAATGCATTGGTTGCATTTACATTGCATGTTGGCATATGCATTGGCAGTGTAAGTCCAAGGTATAGCCTTGGCAACGTATGTCCAGTTTATTAGCATTTGTATTTGTTATATGTTTTTCCTAACTTAGACGTATTGCCAAACATCAAAAAGGGGAAGATTATTGAGGTAATCTATGGTCCGTCTGACAATGTGTTTTGATATTTAAGCAAAGAGTTTAAGTTATGTTTGCCCTTGTATTTGATATGTATATTTGAGTGTGCAGGTTCTGCATGATACACATAAACTCAGCTTGATGGCTTCGGGTCCAGTGAAGGATGGTGCATTCGATGGATCGTGGACAAGGCAGCAACAATGAGCCGAGAGAAGCATACTTCGAGGCATACATGAAGAATGTCATGAGGATGAGTCATGGGCTTGTATGCATCTGAGGGATGAGAGCCAAAGGCATATGCGTAGGATGACATGGAGATGAGCCACAGACTTGTATGCATCCGAGAGACGAGAGCTAAAGCAAAGAAGGCTTGAAGGCAATAGTCAAAACTACAAAAAAGAGTCAAGTGAGTCATGAGAGTTTGAGTGCGAGTGAAATGTACTTGGAAAGGGAACCCCTAGGTTTAGGGTATGAGCAGTCGACTTCTGCTGGAGCAGTCGATTGGTCTCGGCTGGAATTCGAATGTTAGGCTGTAACGTTCGAATTTGGCTAGAGCAGTCGTTTGGGATTGGTACCAGTTGACTGGTAACGACTAGTTCAGCAAACGAGATTCATTTAAGAGAGCTCGGTTTAGCTGGTTAGGGTTGACGAAATTAGTGGTAGTTAATCCTAATTAGTAATCATGTGCTTAAGTGTTCTTGTGGTGTGCCAAGAGGTCTTGGTTGAGGTTGTGGTGAGGTTTCTCCACCCACAAGGAGCTACTGAGCTAGCTGGAGGTTCTTCGGGGACTAATCCATCGACGGATAGGGATTACCCGCCTTACGGGTAGCCGTGGAGTAGCAACTTTATCTCTGAACCACGTTTAACGGTTTGTCTCTCCTTGTGTTATTTTAGTTAAATTGTTTTCCGCTTATGCTACTAGCATTGTAGGAAGAGAACCGATGAATTGAGGGTGAGCAGCTATTTACCCCCTCTAGCCATCCTAAGATCCTCAAGATAGTTGTCTCCACTGGTCTCAGACTAGCATATTCCTCCATCGGTCTCGGACCAGCATACTGTCCCATTCGGGGCTCAACCTCACTCATTCGGGGTCGAGCTATTTTCCAATGGTCTCGGACTAACATATTATCATGTTTGAGTCTCAACCTTTTCCGTTCGGGGTCGAGCTATCTTCACTGGTCCCAAACCAGTATATTCTCCATTGGACTCGAACCAGCTATTATTCACTGGTCTTAGATCATCATATTCTTCACTGGTCTCAAACCAGCATATTGTCTCGTTTGAGGCTCAACCTCTCATGCTCAACCTTTCCTATTCGGGGTTGAGCTACTCTCCACTGGTCTCGGACCAACATATTATCCCATTCGAGGACCAACCTCCGACGTTCGGGGTCAAGCTATCTCCACTGGTCTCTGATCAGCATATTCTCCACTGGTCTCGGACCAGCTATTTTTCACTGATCTCAGACGAGCATATTGTCCCGTTCGGGGCTCAACCTCCCCTGTTAGGGGTTGAGCTATTCTCCACTGGTCTCGGGCTAGTATATTGCCCCATTCAGGGCTCCTCTCCCATTCGAGGTTGAGCTATCTCCACTGGTCTCGGACCAGCATATTCTCCACTAGTCTCGGACCAACATATTCTCCATTGGCCTCGGACCAGCATATTCTCCACTAGTCTCGGACCAACATATTCTCCACTGGTCTCGGACCAGCTATTCTTCATTGGTCTCAGACTAGCATATTGTCCCGTTCAGGGCTCAACCTCCCCTGTTCGGGATCGAGCTATCTCTACTAGTCTCGAACCAACATATTCTCCACCGGTCTCGGACCAATTATTCTCCACTGATCTTAGACCATTGTATTCTTCACTGGTCTCAGACCAACATATTCTTCACTTCACTAGTCTCAGACCAATATATTTTCTTGTTCAGGGCTCAACCTCCCCCATTCGAGGTTGAGCTATCTCTATTGGTTTTGGACCAGTATATTCTCCATTGGTCTCATACCAACATATTCTGTTGGGGATCGGTGTGCCGGCTAGAGGGGGTGAATAACCTGTTGCCCCTAATGCGTCGATTTCGTCTTACAAGTGTTAGCGTGCGCAAGTGAAAAATATAAACTACAAATAATAACAACGCTAACACAAACCGTTTATGTGGTTCGGAGATAAAGCTCCTACACCACGACTGTCCGTAAGGTGGACGTTCCTTATCCGTCGGTGGATTAGTCCCCAGAAGACCTTTGGCTAGCTCGTGTAGCTCCTTATGGGTAGAGAAACCTTGTCACAACCCGCAACATTCACCTGAGCACTTAGACTACTAATTGACCTTTAACCAAAGCCAATTTCGTCAACCCTAGCCAGCCAACCCGAGCTCCCTTAAATAGAGCTTGTGGTTGAACAAGCCGTTACCAGTCAACTGGTGCCAACACCAGTCGACTGGTTGCAACCAAATCTGAATGTTACAACCCAACGTTTGAATTCCAGCCGATACCAATCGACTGCACAGAAGATCAGTCGACTGCTACAATCTGTAATCGACTGCCCATATCCTAAACCTAGGGTTTCCCTTCCTGAGTACAATTCGCTCAGCACTCGGACCCTCAAGACTCAGCTGACTCTTCACTTAGCAGCCTCGACTTGTTGCCTTCAAGCCTTCTTCGACTTTAGCTCTCATCCCTTGGATGTATACGAGCCCGCAGCTCGTCCTCATGCCATCCTTCACATATGCCTCGAAGTGTGCTTCCCTCGGCTCATCGTTCCTGTTGTCCACGGTCCCTCGGATGCATACAAGCCTACGGCTTGTCTGCTCATACCATCCTTCACGGGACCCGAAACCATCCAACTAAGTCTATGTGTATCCTGCAAACCTGTACACTCACATACACATATCAAATATAAGGGTGAACCTAATTTAAACCTTTTACCCAAATATCAATACACATGATTACTCCGGACTATAGATTGCTCCAACATATTCTTCACTGGTCTCAGACTAGCATATTATCCCATTCAGGACTCAACCTCTCCTATTCGGAGTCGAGCTATTCTCCACTGGTCTTGGACTAGCATATTGTCTCGTTCGGGGCTCAACCTCTCCCGATCGGGGTCAAGCTATCTCCACTGGTCTCGGACCAGCATATTCTCCACTGGTCTCCGATCAACTATTCTTCACTGGTCTCAGACCACCATATTCTTCACTGGTCTTAGACTAACATAATTTCCCATTCAAGGCTCAACCTCCCTTGTTAGGGGTCGAGCTATTTTCCACTAGTTTCATACCAATATATTCTCTACTGGTCTGGGACCAGTTATTCTTCACTGGTCTCAGACCAGCATATTATTCTATTAGGGGCTTAACCTCCCCCATTCGAGGTCGAGCTATCTCTACTGATTTCGGACCAGCATATTATCTTGTTCGGGACTCAACCTCCTCATTCGGGGTCGAGCTATCTCTCTGATCTCGGACTAGCATATTCTTCACTGGTCTCAGACCTGCTATTCTTCACTGGTCTCGGATCAACATATTCTCTGCTGGTATCGGACCAGCCATTCTTCACTGGACTTGGACCAACATATTTTTCATTGGTCTCAAACTAGCATATTGTCTTGTTCAGGGCTTAACCTCTCTTGTTCAGGGTCGAGCTATCTCTACTGGTCCTGGACCAGTATATTATCCTATTCAGGGCTCCACCTCTCCTGTTCGGGATCAATCTATCTCCACTGGTCTCAGACCAGTATATTGACCACTGGTCTTGGACCAGTAATTATCTACTGGTGTCGGACCAGTGATTCTCATGTCAGTAAGCCTTTCTCCTTGACTCATACATAGTCTAGAGAGAGCACGATGTTGTCTTATATTGGTAAGTCTCCTAGGAGCCTGATGTCGATAATTTTCTCCCTGACACTATTTAAGAGTCAAGGGATCGACTCTATTTTCTCCCCTACTTTGTCAATACTCAGGAGTCGAGGGCTAGATCTATTTTCTCTTCAACTCCGCGGTCACTTAAGAGTTGCAAAATCGAGCATTTTCATTCTTCTCTTCCAACTCTACAAACCTTTGGGAGTCACGTATCAAGCATGATGTCATCGATACAACCACCTACTCGACTAACCATAGTCACCTGGTTCATTGACAATGACGCTCCCATTCTAGTGATTCGCTACAACACAACTGTCCAGTCAGTTGGACTCACACCTCCTTCAAATAGACTTAAAGAAGAGACTTGTGATACGAGATAGATGGGAAGTCAAAAAGTCAAGGGGTAGTTTGGTCATTTCGCCACGAGATCCCTTTTTAGGGCTTGGCTTGTTGGCTTGGATGAAAGGGGAGGCTTTTTTCCTTCTCTCTCTCTCACGTGTGCCTTCTCCACCGACTCCGACATCCGGCGATCATGCCTCCAACCTCTCCCTTTACCCCCGTGGTCATTTCCTTGCGTCAAACGTTGCCACCACCGTCTCCTATAGATTTGGCCATATCCGATCTAGATCTGTTGTTGCCGGCCACCTTTGATAGAGATCCGGACACATCCAACCCGGATCCATCACGCCACAATCCAGCATAGATTCTGCTACATCTGGCCTATATCCACCATGCTGTCCCAGATCCGACCATATCCGGCTTAGATCCGTCGTTGCTGGTCACCTCCAATAGAGATTCGGGCACATCCAACCCGGATCCATCACGTTGGCGATGATCTGATGTAGATCAGCCACATCCAGCATCGATCCATTATAGATCGGCTATCTCCGACATAGATTCGACCACCTTGGCCTAGATCAGCCACTATGGCCATCTCCAGTACAAATCTAACTACCGTTCCTGTGTTCTCGCCTTCGAGCCGTTATTATATTCCGACCTATGTTCCGGTCTTGGATCTCTAGCTTTGTGTCGCATTCTACTCCACGTTGCCTCCAACCCGTGGTTGCAGCCTAGTATGCTTTTACATTCATTATTCGGTATTTATATACTCAATTATAGTGGTATCTATCTTCTTTATGTACTTTGCCGGAACCTGACTTGAGAGTCGGAGGGTTAAAGGTCGAGGTAACCCGGTCTTCTCCCTAACGCTCTGTCTGCCATTTTTATATCTTTGAGCAGCCTTACAGACGCCATTGACGGAAGACATTCTGGTGCCTTTGACCTATTTTGGGCTTATCTTAGAAGTCCAACGATTTAGTCAACCTAGAAGACAACTAACCCCCCGTCTTCCTTTGGGTCATGGCGACTTCGTCAACATCCAGTATAACTCATCGATGGCTTGTCCCTCGAGGGGTCTCGGTGTAGGAACATATCCCAAGTCAGTTTTGATGTGGTCAACCGAGTCAAGTTAGGTTCTATTATATTTGATGTCTTGTGTTTAATTATGCAGAAACTTAGGAGTATAAGAAGTACAGCGAAAGATGCATCAAGCGAGAAGATGACATGGGAAGCGAGTCGACGGGCTCGATGCATCCGAGGGATGAGAAGCTGTGAAAGAGTACACCAGTGACGAGAAGGACGTACACGACGTTTGAGAGATGAGAAGCCAGAGAGAAAGATTGCTCAAGGAGAAGGTTGGAGTTGGATTCGGGTGAGCTCAAGTCTGGATGACCGAAGTGTTGGGTTCTCCCGGCACAAAACAATAAAAACGCAGCAGAAACAAGAACCCACGAGCGATCCATGCGAAAGAAAACTCGTACAATGTTATCTATCTAATAGATTTATCTACTGTTTATACCTTTGAAGCGTGCCCTTCGTATATCCCGCTCTTCCAAGATGCGTCGGATATCTTGCACGTTCAAACGTCCATGCCTCTATTCATATCCACACGGACACAATCTCTCAACTTCGGGAGAACTACCTTAGTTGTGCTAGCAACTTGAGGTAGCTTGAAAACACCAATAACCTTACAATAAGGTTTCAGCCAAGAAGGGAGGAGAGGAAGAAGAGAAGAAGGGAAGAAGGAAACACACTTGGTTGTTCATTCAAAATGACTTGACCCCTTTTATATTCATCCCATGAATACCAAGAGTCATTTGTCTCTTTGCCTTCCCTTCATTAAAGCCAATAAAGAGCACATCTTTCCATGTGACTCTTCATCTTCTCTTCATCCAATGAAGAGTGATTTTTCTCTTTCCTGCATGCAAATCCGACCGGGCCTCTCGGGCTTCCGACTCGGTCCCTGACCAAGTCTCCCGAGTGCCGAGCCCCGACTGCCGAGTGCCGAGCCCCGACTGCCGAGTGCCAAACTTCCAGTCTAGTCCGCCGAGTACCGAGGTCCCGACTCAGTCTGCCGAGCTCCCAGCTCAGTCTGCCGAGTGCCGAGCTCCCGACTCAGTCTGCCGAGCTCCCAGCCCAGTCTGCCGAGTGCCGAGCTCCCGACCTGCGCTCCCGAGTTCCCAACTCAAGCTCAGATCTCCCGAGTTCCCAACTCGGGCTCGGACTCCCCGAGTTCCCTAACTCGGGCTCGGACTTCCCGAGTTCCCAACTCGGGATCGGATTCTCGAGTTCCCCAACTCGGGCTCGGACTTCCCGAGTTCCCAACTCGAGATCGGACTCCCGAGTTACCCAACTCGGGCTCCTATCTGCCGAACAGAATTCCCGAAGCATTGCGTCCTTAGTGTGTGACCCAATAGGTTCTTGCGACGTTGGCAATGCGCTTAACACCTTAGACACATAAGCAATGAGCGGCATCTAGCAATGCATCATTGCTACCCAAGTAACAAGAAAAGTCGAGATCCGACTAAACCTCCGTGACTATGATAGTGTATGACTTTGTCTTTCTATCCTTGATATCTAGATTGACCAATGAGGCATAGACCGTGTCATTCTCAATCAATCTTGTGTTTCTTGATCCCCGAGTAGACTCACTCAAACAAATGTGCTCAATATCTCATATTGACTCATTTGAGCATGACCATGCGTTTCAGTAGTCCTACTCGATCAAGGGGCCCACAGATATCACTCCCGTCATATGGGAGGGACAAATCCCATCTACATCACTCACATCCCTCCGCATAATTCATTACATACCCAGTGATCGCCTTTATAGTCCACCCTGTTACGGGTGACGTTTGACGATATCAAAGTACATAACTCCTTATGTAGGGAACCATAGTGACTTCAGGTCTAAGGACTATTCATACCAATAGTCACATGAGAAAGTCTATGACACTCATATGACAATCTATAAAACTTTCTCATGGCGGGTCATTCAGTACACATTCTCCAATGTATACCCATGTGTCAACTTGATATCATATATCCATGACTTGTGAGCTCAAGTCATCAGTTGACCTACATGCTAGTCTCCATGCATTAATATTGTCCCTGAATATTAATGCTCGACTAGGAATAATTTAGGGTAGTGTTCTCTATATTATCTCACTATCGATTCAACCAATCGATATAATGTAGTTAAGAACTTACTACATAAGGACATTATTATACTTAGTTATTCGGCACAGAATACAAAGTAAGTATAATAACCAAACATGCCTTTATTAATAATAGAATATGATACAATATGCCCCTAGTCAATCATCATATAATTGACTCTAGGGCTCCTATTAACAATCTCCCACTAGCACTAGTGCCAATCACTGTAGTATCTAATACCCAGTGACCTGGTATGACCATCATGCTTCTTTTGTGTCAAAGCCTTGGTCAAAGGATCTGCGATGTTAGAATCAGTGTGTACTCTGCATATCATCACATCTCCTCTATCGATGATCTCTCGAATGAGATGGAAGCGCCGTAGTATGTTTTGGTCCGCTGATGTGAACGAGATTCCTTAGCCTGCGCAATAGCCCCATTGTTGTCACAATAGAGGTCTATTGGGTCTGCTATGCTAGGAACCACACCAAGCTTTGTGATGAACTTCCGGATCCAAACAGCCTCTTTTGCCGCCTCAGACGCGGCAATATACTCGGCCTCTGTTGTAGAATCTGCGACTGTGTCTTGCTTCGAACTCTTCCAGCTCACAGCGCCACCATTCAGGCAAAATACATACCCTGACTGCGATCTAAAATCATCCCTGTCTGTTTGGAAGCTTGCGTCACTGTAACCCTTTACAGCTAGCTCCTCATCGCCTCCAAATATTAAGAAATATTCTTTCATCCTTCGTAAGTACTTAAGAATATTCTTGACAGCTGTCCAGTGACTTTCACCTGGATCTGACTGGTACCTACTCGCCATGCTCAAAGCATACAAGACATCTGAACGAGTATAAAGCATGGCGTACATGATAGACCCTATAGCGGATGCATAAGGGATCTGATCCATGCGATCTCTCTCTTCCTTAGAAGAGGGAGATTGAGTCTTCGAAAGACTCACACCATGTGGCATTGGCAGAAATCCCTTCTTGGAATTCTACATGGCAAAACGATTAAGCACCTTGTCAATATATGTACTCTGACTTAAGCCAAGCAATCTCTTAGATCTATCTCTATAGATCTTGATGCGTAGGATATAGGCTGCTTCACCTAAGTCTTTTATTGAGAAACAATTCTCGAGCCATGTCTTTATAGATTATAGTGAAGGGATATCATTCCCAATGAGGAGTATGTCATCTACATACAAAATCAGGAAGATAACTGTGCTCCCACTAACCCTCTTGTAGACACAGGGTTCATCTTCATTCTTGATGAAACCAAATGCTTTGATTGCATCATCGAATCGAAGATTCCAGCTTCGAGATGCTTGCTTTATCCCATAAATGGACCTTTGCAACTTACATACCTTTCTAGCATGCTCTGGATCTACAAAACCCTCAGGTTTTGTCGTGTACACATCCTCGAGTAGATTCCCATTCAGGAATGCGGTTTTGACATCCATCTGCCAAATCTCGTAATCATGGTAAGCTGCTATAGCAAGCATGATCCGAATTAACTTAAGCATCGCAACTGGTGAAAAGGTTTCATCATAATCGATACCATGAATTTGCTTGAACCTTTTAGCTATCAATCGCCTTTTATAGGTATGCATGAGTTCATCCATGTCAGTCTTTCTTCTAAAGACCCACTTACACCCAATGTGTTTAATTCCCTCAGGTGGATCAACCAAAGTCCATACTTGGTTAATGTACATGGATTCCATTTCGGACCTCATGGGTTCTAGCCATTTCTCAGAATCTGGGCTCATCACAGCTTCTTGATAGGATGTAGGCTCATTCAACTCAATGAGCATAACGTCATCATGGTCAGACAAGAGAAATGAGTATCTCTCAGGCTGACGACGTATCCTATCAGATCGGCGAGGATGTTGGTCTACTTGAACAGTTTGCTATTCCACAACTTCTTGTGCAACAACCTCATGATCCACAACATCTTGTGGTGCCTGTTCAATATCCATTAATGCCTCAGTGTTATCTGTATCTTGAACTTCTTCAAGATGGACTTTACTCCCACTAACTCTTCTAGAAATAAACTCCTTTTCTAGAAAGACGCCATTTCTGGCGACAAACACTTTGCCAAGTGTGGGATCGTAAAAGTAATATCCCTTCGTTTCCTTGGGATATCCTACAAAATAACACTTATCAGATTTGGGGCCTAGTTTATCTGAGACTTGACGTCGAACGCAAGCCTCACATCCCCAAATCCTTATAAAAGACATTGTGGGGCTCTTCCCAGTCCATATCGTATATGGTGTCTTTGTGACGACCTTTGATGGAGCTCGGTTAAGTGTGAAAAGAGTTGTCTCTAGAGTGAATCCCCAGAAGGAAGTAGGAAGATCTGTCTGACTCATCATGGATCGTATCATATCTAATAGAGTACGATTTCTCCGCTCGAACACACCATTCCACTGTGGTGTTCCAGGTGGAGTGAGTTGGGATATGATCCCACACTCTGCTAGATGGTCACAAAACTCTTGGCTAAGGTATTCACCACCTCGATCTGATCAAAGCATCTTAATACTTTTGCCAAGTTGATTTTGTATTTCACTCTTGAATTCTTTGAACTTTTCAAAGGATTCTGACTTGTGTCTCATAAGATACACATAGTCATACCTACTGATATCATCAGTGAAAGTGATGAAGTACTGATAGCCTCCTCTAGCTGCGACATTGAAAGGGTCACATACATCAGTATGTATGAGTCCTAACAACTCTGTCGCTCTTTCACCGTGACCACTAAATGGAGTCTTGGTCATCTTGCCTAGAAGACAGAATTACATGTCTCATATGATTCAAAATCAAATGAGTCCAGTAATCCATCCTTATGGAGCTGGGATATGCAACTCTCATTTATGTGTCATAAGTGACAATGCCAGAGATATGTTTGGTTCAAATCATTTGATTTGAACCGCTTGGTATTTATGTTATAGATTGGGTTCTCTAGATCTAGAACATAGAATCCATTCATTAATGGTGCATTACAATAGAGCATATCATTTAGCATTATGGAACAATATTTATCCTTTATAGTAAATGAAAAGTCTTTCTTGTCCAAACAAGATACTGAAATAATGTTCTTAGTTAATGCAGATACATAAAAGAACTCTTCTAGTTCTAAGATAAGCCCAGTGGGCAAAGACAAAGAATATGTCCCTACAGCAATAGCAGCAACTCTTGCTCCGTTGCCTACTCGTAGGTCCACTTCGCCCTTGGTCAATGATCTAGCTCTTTGAAGGCCCTGCACATTAGTACAAATGTGAGAAGCACATCCGGTATCTAATACCCAAAAAGAAGAGATAGACAAATTGACTTCTATAACAAAAATACCTGAGGCAGAAGTCTCACTTCTTTTCTTCTTTACTTCCTCTAGGTAATGTTTGCAGTTCCTCTTCCAATGTCCGGTCTCACCACAATGGAAGCAGTTCCCTTCCTTAGGCACTTTGCCTTTGGCCTTGGATGTAGTAGAATTGGCCTTGCCTTTGGCTTGGGTCTTACCCTTGCCTTTAGGCTTCCATTTACCCTTGCCATTGTTAACCATCAGTACATTACTTGTTAGGATCGATTTGTACGCTAGAGGGGGGGTGAATAGCGTTTCTTCGGATCTTCTTGTACATACGTTGTTAGTTGTACAGCGGAAACAATAATAATCAAAATAAACAATGCTAACAAGATTGATTTACTTGGTATCCACCCGGCCGGGTGACTAATCCAAGAATCCGTCGGTAGATCACTCCCCGAATAACCTTCGGCTAGCTCTCGTCGCTCCTTGTGGGTGGAGAAACCTCGCCACAACTCCAAGAGAACCTCTGAGCAAAAAGACTACTATCTTGCCTTTAACCAAGACAAGATTCGTCAAGAAACTCAGCCACTACGAAGTCCTCTTTAAATAGGACTCGGGGCTGATTTCTCGCTACCAGTCGACTGCTCCCAGGGCAGTCGACTGGTGCCATCAAAATTCGACCGTTGACACCCCCAACGTTCGAATTTGCCAGCTTACCAGCCACCTACCAGTTGACTGCCCCCAGGGCAGTCGACTGGTGCCAAGCCAGAACCCTTCTGTGAGTTTTACCAGTCGATTGCCCCAATGGCAGTCGACTACCCTACTCACACACCTAGGGTTTCCCTTCCCGAGTACACTTCTCTCAGCACTCGACCCTAGGACTTTCCCGAGTACAATCACACAACACTCGTACCCTCACGACTCGACTGACTCCTCCTTCGCAGCCTCGACTGTTGCCTTCGCGCCCTCTTCATCTTTGGCTCCCGTCCCTCGGATGCACGTAAGCCTCCAGCTTGCCTCCATGCCATCCTTCACGCATGCCTCGAAGTCCGCGCCCATCAGCTCATCGTCCCTGCTCACCAAGGTCCCTCGGATGTGCACGCAAGCCTCCAGCTTGCCTCCATGCCTCCCTTCATCGTACTGAGGCCATCTAGTGAAGTCCATATGTGTAACCTGTACAACCTGCACACTCAGCATACACATATGAGATAACAAGGATAAACCTAACTTAAACCCTTTGCCCAAACATCAAAACACATGATCACTCCGGATCACAGATTGCCTCAACAATCTCTCCCTTTTTGATGTTTGACAATACGTTTAAGTTAGGGAAAACAAAGAGTAATAGATAGCAAGAATAATGCTAAATAAATGCATATGCAATGCATACATGGATCTTATCCCAAGGCATCCTACACCTAACTCTCCAAGTTAGGAATTTCCACCAAAACAGGCTTTTTAAAGCTTCTCCAAAGCTCCCCCTGCATTGGACTTACAAAGGCTTTTTAAGAACCTCTCCAAGGTTCCCCTTACGCCAAGAATGGAGCAACCATGCTCCCCCTTAATCTTAGCTCCCCCTAAACCTAGGGTTTCTAGCAAAGGTGTATTTGGTTTCCCAACTTAAACCCAACACTTCTCTCCCTTTGCCTAACATCTAAAGACCCCAACAATATCCCAATCATTGGTTCTTTTAGTCCCTAATGACCATAAACAATGTGTACTAGCCCCCCACACACTTATTTTGCATCATTTGGACACCAACCCAAATGCTGATACAAAAATTAGCCCTGACCAGTCGACTGCCAAAATGGTAGTCGACTGATACTCTGAAAGTCTGAAATTTTAGCATTTCTGACGAAATTCAGAAATCCGCCAGAAATTCCACAAATCTCCAAAAATTCTCAAATTTTATGGAGAGTTTGTGGTACCCATATCTACTTGGGAAAAATACATTCCAAAAATGTATCTATCACCATTCCCAAGTTTGACACAAAACCCAAAACTAGCCAAAAACTTCAATCAAACCATGACCTAAAGTCCTTGTTTTGGTTTCCGCTTGATGTCTTTGCCCATGCCACCCCACAATGCATCCCTAGCATTGATTTACATGGCAATTACACACCAAAAACTAATTTTCATGCAATATGACTCCAATGTCATATTTCTATGCATGAAACTCAAAAACACCGTGCCAAAACCCAAGAATTGAGACTCAAGCCCGTCTCCAATTCTTTTGGCACACTCCATGGTCCATCTAGACCTCTAGGAGCACCCCCTCCCATGGTCCATTCACCATATATCCCAAAGGCTCCTAGAGCTCTCCCTTCACCATATATCCAATTTGGTCCGCTTCGGAAGCGTAACCAAATTAAACATGACAATTTCATTTAAAATTGGGAAATTAAATTACAACAACTAACTTTAAATTGGACGGCCCCCGAGGCTCAATTCAAAATAAAGAATTTTGTTGTCAATTTAAAAACCAATTCAAATTTAATTGTCAATTAATTATCCATAAATTTGTCTAGACTTTCTTGAAAGAAAGTGCCCAAAATTGCGAGATTTCATAATAGGTTTTCAGAATAATTGTAAGTTTCTGGTACAAAGAAAAATTACATATTTCCAAAATTAGAAAATTTCTAAAATAGAAAAATTTTCAAAATTGGAAAGTTTCCAAAGATGGGAAGTTTTCACAATTATTATAAAATTTCAGAAACTAGAAAATTTTAAAAGTTTGCGAAATTTCATGAGGATTTCCAAACTTTGAAATTCCTAAATCTAAAATTTATTATAATTGGAAAGTTTCCATAATTGAAAAATTTTCCAAAATTGAGATCATGACAAAGTTTTCCACAAAACAATTATATGATTATGTCGAACACTAACCGGCTCTGATACCACTGTTGGGACCGGGTGCATGTTGACAAGGATACGGGTTCGTAAAATTTTAAATTTTTACGTGCAGCGGAAGAATTAGCATAAAATAATTTCTCAAATTATTTTAACCACGTATCTAGCATGCAACCTTATGATGTGTGGACATGATCATAAATTAAAACTTTGCGGAAAAGTAAACTAATTTACTTAGTACCTCGCGGTAACTCGAAGAAAGGGACGAGATCCAACCGTAGCGTCCCTTGGAAGCTTCGCCTCTATTTGCGTCCATGCCGAGTTCTCTTCGGGATGACTTTGCAAAGCCACGAGTTTTGTGCCGACGAGAACTACTAGATTCTCTAAAGGCACAACTAGAAGATCAAGAGAGAAGAAAGGAAACTAACCACCAAGAAACGGAATCTAAATTCCGGGAGGGAAGGAGTTGCGGTCCGCTTCTTCTTCTTCTTAGTTGGCTTCTCCTTGGTGATGATGACCCACGGCAACCTCAAGGGAGGGTGGTGTGCCGGCCCTAGGGTGGATGTGCGCCGGCCCTACAAGTAGAGGAGGGCGCCGGCCCTAGGAGGAAAGGAGAAGGAGAGGGAGAGATTAAGAGAGAGAGGGAGAGAATTAATCTCTTGATAACTCAATTAGGAATTCAAGGCTTGCCTTTGGTTCCTTTATATAGTTGCTTCTCCCTTGCCAAGTCTCCCTTTTAACGGAATTTTTCATAAGAAATTTATCCTATAAATTTTCTTATGAATTATTCTGTTTAAGCAAAGTTTTATTATAACTAACTTTATAATAAAACAAATGCATCTCTCCTTTTATCATGGAATAAATTTTACAAGAAATTTATAAATTTTCTTATTATGGAAAAATCAATTCATAATTGATTTTATAAAATTAAAATAAACCATTTCATAGATTATTTTAATTTCCATAAAAAGAATAAATTTCTATAAATTTTATTATATAAATTTCTTTATACAAATTTATTTATCCATAATTTATAAAACAAATCGCGCTAGATTTATTTTATTAATTAAACCAAATAAATTGGTTTCTCCCCATTATTGTGGCCGGCCAAACCAAAGAGGGTTGGCACCCTCTTTGGTCGGCCAAACCGAGCCGAATCCATCACGAATTAAACTCATTTAATTCGCCCAATAAGCCTTCAAAAGACTTAGCCATTTTAAGCTTCCGTTGCGCCTCTGATTAACTCAGATTCGACTTATTTCTCTTGATCGGAAAATTTAATTTTTAACTCGTTTTAAATCCCTCGGATTACTCGTAGTGCGTGTGACTAAATAGGCTTTCGATTTATGTTGGCCGTCTATAATCAACCAATTATAGAACGATCATGAGTGGCACCTAGTAGTACATCATGACCCCCAATTAATCGAAAGATCATCGGTTGACCTCAGAAGTAATTCTAAAACCTTTCAGCAGCTCTAATGAATCGTGCCCCATTCCCTTCACCATCTTATACCCACTTGGTTCAGGACATGGTCTGTGTGTGTCAGTCCCCACTAGGCTGACTACGTCACACCTAGCCCAAGTAATGTTTTTCTCGTCCTTTGGATTTCTAATTACTCTCATGTATTTAAGAGACTCATACTCTAAACATGACATGCTCTGGTCAGAGGCTTTGAGTATCAATCCGACGATAGGCCTGGGTATACATCTCCTCGCAAGGAGTGGTGAATCCTTTGTAGGCTGTTCAAACATCTTCGGGTACTTCGGCTTATACTCAACCATCCTGGGTCCACACCTCCTTGGAGATGCTTGCTTAAGATGTTAAAGTATAAGTCTCCATGACCAAGATGACTTGAACACCGCAAGTCAAAGGAACATCGCACTTAAGCTGCAGTAATAACTTTCATTGACATATCTATATGTAGATTACCATATGAAATTTTACAGTCAGTCACTCCAATGAACTAGTTCCCTTAACTAGCATCCATGTTTATCTCCGGACATCCCAATGTCACCAGCCAGTGAGAATCAGCTGATTAGAGAATAACCCATGCTAGTCTCAACAGAATTGATAGTGTCCGTTTTTATCAATTCATCTACTAGGGATATTTTCAATACTTCACAATTGCACATTTAGAGATAATCACTAGTTGTGATCCCATCACAAATTCTCTTATGCTGTGAATTATATTGTGGACATTCAGTAGATGAGTTTAAGATCCCAATCAAATACACAAACATGTATACTCAAATAGTGAATTATCATTTATTAAAATAAATGTTTACAATCATAAGGCGATTGCCTTAGGACACTTCTCCCATATTACTAACACCTTCTTGCCATAATCATATGCTACCCTAGAATATTTCTTTTCCTTGGCATGTGAGTTCTTAGATCGGTATCCCAACCCCGATCTATCATTGGTGCGGTTTAAACCGCCCAACACCATGTCTAGACCCTTTGATCCAATCGTGAATCTTTCTAGGGTCTTTTCTAAAGTATCCAGCCTTGCCCTTAAGGCTTGATTTTCCCTTTCTAAGTTTTGAACGTTTGAGTCCATATGTCCACTTTGGACATTCCTATACCTACCCATGTTCCTAGGCACATTCCTCCCATTCTTGGAACTAGTGCCTCGATCCTTAGGTCTAGAGGTCTTGGACTTATCATGATGCATGACCATTCTAGGGTTATGATCTACCTTGTTAACCCTAGTCCTATCATTGTATTTAAAACCAAAATTATGCACAAGTAGACAATTTTCATTAATCCTAGTATGTATGGATGAATAATTAATTCTATTATTATTATGCATAAAGGAACTCAAATTGGAATTGCATTTTAAATTAGGGTTAAGAATTACTCCCTTACCCTTGTAGTTCCTCTTTGATGCGAGGTTCTTCTCCTTTCTTCTTTCTCCCATCTCCTCAAGTGTCCCATCTTCTTGAGCTCCTTCTTCCTTGGACACTTAGTGTGGTAGTGCCCTAGTTCTCCACATGTGAAGCATCGAATCTTCTTTTTCTTCTCTTGGGCTTCTCCACTTCTACAACCCATGTTAGAATTTAAATGAATTGAGATGGGTTTAGAGTGTACCTCCTTTCTCTTACCCTTTGGACACTTGTCCTTGTAGTGTCCCTTTTCGTTGCATCTAAAGCATATAATATGTTCCTTTTCTTTGCTTTGGTGGAGGTTGAAGTTCCTTCTTGCTCCGGTATGGAGGTGGGTCTCTCCTCCCCCTCAATCCTTGAGGTTGTGACCTCTTCCTCTTCCTCCCTTGATCAAGTGGATGACCTCTCACTCTCTTCTTCCACTTCACTTAAGGATGTGAGCAATTCTTTACTTGATGAAGTTAACAGTTCCTCTTCTTCTTCCCTTTCTTGGACCATTGAAGTGATTTCTTTGGGCTCTTCCACCATTTGGACTCAGGTAGGGTTTTCATGATATTCTTCTACCTTTTCTATAACTCATGCGCATTTTGATATGCCCCTACACCACTCAACACATTGTTAGGCAAAATATTAATCAATATATTGATTACCTTCTCATTTGCCCTAGCTTGTTCTTGTTGCTCCTTAGTCCAATATCTAGGATGAAGCTTCTTTCCGTGCTTGTCCTTTGGAACTTTAAAGGGCTGTTCTATCATCATCATACACTCCCAATCCATGTCAAACCACGTCTTCATTCGCATCCTCCAATAACCGAAATCTTCATGATCGTAGGGAGGTGGAGTGTATATGTCATCCCCCAACTTCTCTTCCATCATCTTCCTCCTCTAGCGTGTGCTCCCTCGATGGTCAGTCCGATCAAGAGCGGTCCTTCGCTCTGATACCAATTGTTAGGATCAATTTGTACGCTAGAGGGGGGGGGGGTGAATAGCGTTTCTTCGGATCTTCTTGTACCTACGTTGTTAGTTGCACAGCGGAAACAATAATAATCAAAATAAACAACGCTAACAAGATTGATTTACTTGGTATCCACCCCGGCCGGGTGACTAATCGAAGAATCCGTCGGTGGATCACTCCCCGGATAACCTCCGGCTAGCTCTCGTCGCTCCTTGTGGGTGGAGAAACCTCGCCACAACTCCAAGAGAACCTCTGAGCACAAAGACTACTATCTTGCCTTTAACCAAGACAAGATTCGTCAAGAAACTCAGCCACCACGAAGTCCTCTTTAAATAGGACTCGGGGCTGATTTCTCGCTACCAGTCGACTACCCCCAGGGCAGTCGACTGGTGCCAGTCAAATTCGACCGTTGACACCCCCAACGTTCGAATTTGCCAGCCTACCAGCCACCTACCAGTCCATTGCCCCCAGGGCAATCGACTGGTGCCAGGCCAGAACCCTTCTGTGAGTTTTACCAGTCGACTGCCCCAATGGCAGTCGACTGCCCTACTCACACACCTAGGGTTTCCCTTCCCGAGTACACTTCTCTCAGCACTCGACCCTAGGACTTTCCCGAGTACAATCACACAACACTCGTACCCTCACGACTCGACTGACTCCTCCTCCGCAGCCTCGACTGTTGCCTTCGCGCCCTCTTCATCTTTGGCTCCCGTCCCTCGGATGCACGCAAGCCTCCAGCTTGCCTCCATGCCATCCTTCACGCATGCCTCGAAGTCTGCGGCCATCAGTTCATAAATATAAAAAATAAATATAATAGAAATTACAATAAAATATAAATGTGAAAAAAATATTAAGATAGATAATAAGATATAAAGATGAAAAAGATAAAGATAAAGATTTGAGATAAAAAAAGACAGTCTAAATATGCTACAATCACTATATGATGTATTGTTCCATGCCAAGTGGCACAATACAATAAGAGCATTATTATTAGTTAAGACTAAGTTTGACACCATAATTACCTTCACCTAGCTCAACCCTATCTAGTGTTATCAAGTATTGAGAAATCCAAATATCCTAGGTCCAACAATGAATTTTGGAGAAAACACATTGATGGGTCTAGAAAAGTCCGATTTCAATAATTTCAAATATTATGAGTTTATGGTGTTGTAAAGACTCTAATTGTGCTATCTAATGAATATTTATGGACATTCCAAATGTTCTTTAATAGTACGATACATTTAAGTTTGTTTAAAGGTAAATTGAATTGAATTATATATCTCTATTGAAATATCCTAAATACATATTGGATAGCATAATTCGAGTCTTTGCAACACTACAAACTCATAATATTTGAAATTGTTGCAATCGAACTCTTCTAGGTCTATCAGTGAGTTTTTGCCAAAATCCACTGATGGGCCTGAGATATTTTAATTTCTCAATACTTGATATTACTAAGTAGGGTTGAGCTAGGAGAAGGTAATTATGATGTCAAAACTAGTCCTAACCACTAGCAATGATTTTTGTATATCGTGTCACTTGACACGGAATAATGCATCATGTAGTGGTTGTAGGATATATAGATTGTTTTTTTAATCTCTCATCTTTATCTTTTTATTTTTTATTTTTATATCTTATTATCTATCTTCTTTTTTTTTCACATTTATATCTTATTTTAATTTCTATTATATTTATTTCTTATATTTTTAATCTATAAAACTCTATTTATTTATTTATATTTTATACTTTCTTTATTTTTTATTCTTTAAGGATTTCTATATATTGTATTTATATCTTTATTTTTTTAATCTCCTTATATATTTACTTTATCATTCTCTCTATTTATATTTATTATTTTATTATTTATTCATATTATATATTTTTACTTATATTTTATATTTTACTTTATTCTTATTATATATTTACTTAAATCATTTTTCTATATTTTACTTTATCTTTTTTTAATTTTATATCTGAAGTTAATGTATATTCTAATTTCATATCTTGAAAAAAATTAAAGAGGACTTGATATATCAAAATTGTTATATTTTATTTATCTTTTCATATTTTTATTTTGTCTATATTTTCTAGATTAAATTTGATTTCAACCCCAAAAAATGTTTGAAATAATTCATTTCAGGCCCTAAATAAAAATATTTCAGACTCGAAGAGGATCTGAAATCAAATATTTTAAACCTTCATTGGCTGTGAAATTAAATTCAATCGACTTTTAATAATCCTTTCTATAATATATAATCTATCTTAATTTTTACAAATAAATTTTATTTTTATTTTTATTTTATATATTTTTAAAATATACAATTCTACAAACTTTATTAAATTTTTTATAAAAGAAATAGAGTTTGCACAATTCTTCAATTCTACCGTCTCTTTACATATTTATTTTATCTTTCTCTTTTTTATATTTATTACTTTATTATTAATTCATATTATATAATTTTTTACTTATATTATTTATTTTACTTTATTCTTTATTCTTATTATATCTTTATTTAAATCTCTATTTTTTATATTTTACTTCATCCTTTTTTAATTTTATATACGAAGCTAGTGCTTAATCTAATTTTAGATCTTGAAAAAACTAAAAAGGGCATGATATATCAAAATTATTATATTTTATATATTTTTCTTATTTTTATTTTATTTTTATTTTTTTATATTTTACAATTTCAGGACCAAAGATGGTCGGAAATAAAATATTTCAGACCCTCGTCAGGCTAAAGAGGACCTGAAATAAATTATTTCAGACCCTCTTTGGGTCTAAAATCAAATATTTCGAGTGAAATCAAATCCATCAATTTTTAATAATTTTTTTGAGGATATCTAATCTATCTTACTATCTTAATTTTCACATATAAATTTTATTTTAATTTTAATTTTATATATTTCTACTATATACAATTCTATGAACTCTATTTTTTTATTTTATAAATCTTTCTTTATTTTATTTTGTTTATATTTTTTGATATTTTACAATTTCAATTTATATCCTTATTTCAATTATTTATAATTATTTTGAAAAAAATTGATTTTGAATATTAGAGGTTTGATATTTTTAGATTTCAAACTCAGTTGGGCCTGATATTCTAGGAATTTAGGCTCAACATGGCCTGATATTTATCATATTTTAAAAATATATTTTTACAATATATAATCATCATTTATTATTTATTTATACGATAATCTTTTAATTATTTTTTAATTTTTTCACAATCGCAGCAAAATATAATAAAAGGTTTGGGATGAGTCAAGTTGTACAAGGTAGGAAGAGATATATAGGGTGAAAGAAGATGAGAATACCTGCATCCCTACATCCAAATCATAATTTATTATTTTAAAATCAAATTATGAAAATGTGGTTAGGATGTCTTGAAAAGTGAATTACGAAAAAGAATAATTTGTGGGAGGGATATAAGAGGAATGAGCTGATTATACATGCGTCTTTTGGTAAAAAATAAATTATAAAACGCTTTTTGATAAATATAAATTTTTACTAACGCAAAATGTCGTTTCATTTGTGTGTTAAATATAATACTTGTAAATCACAATTATTATAATATAAATAATTTATTTATAATCAATATTATATTATAATAATTATGAGATCATTATTAGTATAATTATATTATAATTACAGAATTATAGATATTGTAATTTTATAGTAACTATTATATCGTAAGTGATGCAATAACGTTTTAAAAAAATCATTTTAGAAAATAAAATATGCATAGGTGAGATAGAGCGGTGTTATTAGTAAATATAAAGTGACATTTTGTTAGTATTCCAATAAAAAAATAATCTATTTTATACTTTTGATAAATAAGAAATGAATTAATACTACTTATATAAGGGATTCCTCGATAATATAAAAGAATTTTGAATATTTATCGATAAAGTAAAGCTTACATCTAGTTTTAATGTCCATGTTAAAACCTCTCTCGATAATATCTTTCACGATTTGAACTTATGATTATTTACAATAAATTAATTTTCAAAATATGCAATAAAATAATAATAGTTTAGATTATTTCACATGAGACTAATGATATGAATCATAATTCATATAACAACAATTTAAATATCCATCTCTATTTAAGATATACCTTTTAATATAATTATAGAGAAAAAGTCACAAGTTCAATTATTCAATAAATATTCATTGAAAATATATATTTAATTAATTCATATGTTATAAAATAAAAACAAACTATAATTTGATGCCTTTAGAATGCAAACAAAAATCGATTCAAAGTATCTTATAATATCGAAACAAAGACAAATACATCACGACATATATATCGTTTATGGGATTCCTTAAGCCAATTCGCTACGAAATAAATGACCTATCCCTTTCAATCATATTTACACTTATTTCCTTTGCCTCTTGTTCTCACTTGACAAGTCAAAAAGGAATTCTCATTTTCCTTATCAAAATCAGGGATTTGTCTTCGCAATCCAACAAATGGAGGACATAAAAATCAGGAACTTATTTTTGACTAGGAAATAAAATTTGTACTAACATCCGCGGTAAATATTTTACTAATAAAACTTTCTCACAAGGATAATGACCTGCATGAAATATTAAACAATATATATAGGAATCTATTCCGTTCTTATTATTTGACTAATTTGGAGTTAATGGATCCGATTCATGTTTTTCATTAATTATTAGAAGTTGATGGATCCGATTCATGTTTTTCATTAATTATTAGAATAAATTTAGAAACTATAGATGTATGAGATGTCCTATGTGAGTTTTAAACCCTCATTTATAGAAGCTTATCTTATCTTTTGTCATCACATCGTGCCCCAAGGACAATTAGATGATAACACTCATCTCAGGCGACTGCCTACACATGATTAAATACATATGGATAAATCACTATAATAATTGGGCAAAGACGATTACAGTCACCTTAGTGCCCTATTAGCCCGCTCCAAGACCATCATGAAGGAGGTAAATCACGATAACTGAAAGGTAAGATGGATAAGAGGGTGAGTTATGTCGGGTACAACAATTTACGCCCCTATCAACCTTGAAATTCGACCCATCGCCCATTGTTGGATATTTTAAATGAATGAAAAAACTTGAAGCAAAAGTCGCGACTTTTGACTATCTCAATATCTCATGATGTGCTTGACTGTCTATAAAGAGAATGAGTTAGATGGAAAATAAACACACTCTTGCTCTCCTTTACATTTTTTTCTAAATTATCTTACTCCGTACAAAATTTAGGTAATTAGCTTCATCTAATTCTAAAGGTTAATTGATCTTTATGTTACACAATTTACAGACCAAATAAAACATTAAGAACAGTATTTAAAATATGATTTGGAGTTCAATATATTTGTTCTTTCCTTTTATAGCTTTTAAGATTCGTCTTGTTTTGAGCACAAGCCTCATAATTTTTCCTATAATTTTAAGGCTTTAGATGCTACTATTGGTGTAATCATCGGTGGTTTAAGGTTGATCGATTTGATTAAGATCGGGTTAGCTAGAGTTTGAGTTTCAATATTTGACAGTAATGTTTGGACATGTAAGAACAAGTCCTAGTAGGACTAGGCAGACCTAATTAGGAACTAGGTTAAGTCCAAGGAATGTTAACTGGGAACTAAACACTTGGTAAAAGTAAAGTCCTAGTGGGACTAGGCAGACTTAGTTGAGAATTAGGTTATGTGTAAGGTGGTTAGCTGAGAGCTAAACACTTAGCAAAAAAGAAGTCCTAATGGGACTAGGTAACCTAGTTGGGAACTAGGTTAAGTCTAAGATGGATTAGACGAGAGCTAAACACTTGGCACGAGCGAAGTCCTAGTTCAGAATTAGGCAAAGGAAAGTCCAAGTCAGTTAAGGATTGACTAGACACTTGATGAGGAAGTCCTAATAGGTCACGGTTGACTGGATGTTGGGTTAGGCAAGAAAGGTAGGGTAATCGATTTGGATAGTCGATTAAGCCCTCTTCTAATCGATTGAGTTAATCGATTAGGAAGCTTTTTACGAGAAAATAGAGAGTTGGGGAATTAACTGGTTAGTCGATTCAGCCTAAGCCAATCAACTGGAGAGGTTTCTCGCTAAGGAAAAAGTGTCGAATCAATCGGTTCAATCGATTCAGATGAGCTGAATCGATTGGTGATTCAGCAGAGTTTTCTACCGTTTATCGAAAACAAACAGAGAATTACGGAATCAATTGACCAATTGATTTTGTAACCAATCGACTGGGGCAATCGACTAGGAAATGCAGAAATAGAGCCGTTAGAGGATTGAATGGTCAGATGTGTTTGGATCTAGGTGGAATCAACAGGGGAAGTCGATTAGGAATCCTAATTGGTGATATAAAGGGTTTCCACCACATATTCAAACTCAACTCTTCTCCTTCCTTCTTCGCCTATTCTTGTGCATACTTGGAGCGAAGTGCTATTGCATTTCCAAGCATCAAGGGGTGATTCCAAGCTAGAAGAAAGTAAGATATGCAAGAAGTCATTGTTGTAAACCTTGTAAGATTTCACAATGTATGTGAGTGTGAGATGAGTGGACCCTTGAATTAGTTATCTCAAGGAGGTGGATACCAAGTAAATCCAAGAGTGTTAGCATTGCTTCGAGTCTTCCGCGATGCCTATAGCTATCTACCAGTTCTAACAAGTGGTATCAGAGTGAGATCTCTCTTCTTTGTACTAATCGACAAGAGAGCAAAGAGTTAGAGGAAGAAGAAGAAGTTGAAGAAGGAACCCTAATTTCAAAAGTCATGTTCAAGGGCTTCAACTTTGGAATGGAGCTCGGTTATAATATTCGTACACCTCCGCCATTCAAAATGACAAGCTTCGATCTTTGAAAGTCAAGGATCAAAAATTTTCTCATGATAGAGATTGAGCAATAGTTTGCTATAATGAAGGGTTTTGAAGCTTCAACAAATAGCAAAGGAAAACTCCTCAAGAGAAATAAATAGAATAAGGAGCAAATCAAGTGGTGTGAGACCAATGACAAAGTAACCAAATTATTGGTTAATCTATTACCGAGCACCATCTTGGACAAAATTGTAGAGTATAAAGATGCCAAGAGTTATGGAGAAAATTGATAAGACTTCATGAAAACCAATCCTCAATGGAACGTAACGACGAAGGCAAAGAGGGGAACTCTTTGTTTCCCATGCATGAGGACTCAGAGGTTGAGAAATACTCAACATCCAAGGATGAGGTCGAAGAGACATCCACCTCAAGGATTGACGGGGAGCAAAATTCACCATTGATATCAGAGCCAAGAAAAGCTTCATTATCATCCAAAGTCAATGAAGAAGAGTCAAGTGTCATCTCTACAAGCAAAGGTATAAAAATTTCAAGTTGTAAAATAAAGATCACATTATTTACTTTGAATGTAGGTAAAAAGGACACTATAAGAGCAAGTATTCCAAATTGGTCAAGAAGAAGGCTTATGGATCTTCTAAGAAGAAGGAGAAGTCAAAAGAGGTTGGCCCCGTGATCCGAAAGGGCAAGGAGCACATTGTGTGCTTCTCATGCAATTAAAGAGGACATAATCAAAACCAATGTTCAAAGGGAAGGAATCTGGCCAAGAACAAAGAAGGAAGCTCAAGTCAAGGGGGAGTTCTAAGAACAAAATTAAGATACTATTAGTTAATGGTAATTCTTTAAATCATAATAAAACACATGCTAGAAATAATTTTGATCATTTTAATGCTATTTATCATGAAAATAGGAGGTATAAAAATTCTAAAGAGAATTATAAAACCTTCCATGCTAGGACTACCACACTTAAGGTTAGGAAAAAAATTAGGCTATTAAATGGTAGATCACCCAATCCAAGGCTAAGAAGAGAAATATCCAAGACTTTCATGAAAAATCTAAGTTTGAGAAAATAATGACTGAGAATCAAGTTTTGAGGTCAAGACTTGATAAATTAGAGAAGACTCTAGAAAAATTGACAAATAATATCAAAGGGTCTAAGGGGAAACACCTAGGTTTAAGAAAACAAAGACCATCTATGAGTAAGAAAGTTTGAGGTACAAACCTAAAGCCAAAGAGGATAAGTCCTCATATCATAGAGTTTTAATTATATGATTATGGAACTAAGTCTAGGTCTAGAAGTCAAGTCAAGGTCACAAGAAAAGTCATCTCTAGAGTTGACCAAGAAGAGACTAGCATAACTAAGGCTTCTAAGAAGCCTAGAAAAGTCATTAGGAAGGTATCAAGGGAAGTTTTCCAAATGAATACTGTAGGGATCTTCACTACAAGAAAAAATACTTTTAATGACATTGAAAAGTGTCATCATATATTACTTATATTGACATTTTTGATATAGTGACATTAAGTTAAAATTCCCTCTATAGTGATGTCGTCTAAAGTCTTATCACTTATGACAATTCTTAATGTCACTATAAAATAAAAATAGTGACAACACTAATATCATGAATAATTGTTATAGTGACAAAAAATAATGTCACTATAAGATTTATAATGACATTTATATATGTTGTTTTATTATAGTAATGATGACAAATTTATATGTCTTTTAAAATTGTTTATCAAGACAATTATAAGTGTCTTAAATTTTATTTATAATCATAATAAAAAATGTCACTAATGATAATTTATAAAGATAATTTAAAATGCCTCGTTATGTAATTTATAATGACACATATAAATATTTACTATATTAGTCTATAAGGACATTTAAAATTATCATTAATAATTATTTATTATGACATTTTGAAATGTCTTCATATGAGTTTTATAATGATATTTTTATCTACATGATTTGGTGTTCTATTGTGACATAAAAACTATCATATATTAATAAATATCTCACCCATTTTTAATATTTTCATGATATAAATATTTAAGCATATAACTAATTAACATAAACACAAATAAAAATTTTAAATTGAAATTAAAGTGCAAATCAATAATTGTCAATTTTTTTGCAATACAAAACTGTCAAATTGGTTACTTCAAAACATATCTATGCACTAATCACAATAAAAAATGTACCCAATGTATTTAGTTTAAGAACTAATAAAAAATTAAGTCTCTCCTAAAACAAAACATAACCAAACTTCTAAACTTTACTGCATCTTCAATCTTCAACCGTCACATCTTAAACAAAATCCAATATTCATGTGACCTACAAAAAAAATCATATATTAATTAGTTTGTGTAAATGAAATAAAATTAAAGAAGTATATAATAAAATATATATATATAATCTAGATCTAGATTTTTTTTCAAAAGCAAACCATACCAACAAAATGCTAAAACTTAAGTAGAAGGCAAGATGAACACGGTAAGGTTGCAAAATAAACACGATAAATAATCAACCAATAGATTTGAACACGGTAAAAGAATATAATACAATGTCATGCCATATATGAACACGGTAAAAGAATATAATGCACTGATAGTGGAATAATCCACTGATAGTGGAATATAATGCACTGATAATGCCATGCCATGTCATAGTCAAATATAAAGGAAATTGTCAAAGCACTGATGGTGGAATGATAAAATTAATTCTGTTTGTTGGTCACTATAGTTTTGAGTGCTGATATCCTCCTCAAAATTTTGCTGCTCAACAACTGACAGTATCTGAAGCATAGTTCAGCAGACAAAGCTTGTTTGCAACCTAAGCATAGAATGATAGAGCAATGCTAGTATCAATGAAACCTACTATCTTTGACACACGACAGCATTTAAGAAAACAAAAGCAGAATTGGCATAAAGACTTGAACTATATTTCAAGTCAAAAGGGGGGGAAAAAAAGGATAACCAAGTAAGAAAAATGTTGGCAGGAATTTCAAGTTCCACTGCTAAGAACAACTTCAACAACTAATCATATAAGCCAATGTTAATCAGACCACTCTATTTTTTCATCTTGGTAATCAGCCAAACAAAGTATGAGCATTTACAAAGATCAATATTTTTACAATTAGACCAGTTGAATTAACCAGAGTTGAAGGTTTTAGGGGTAAAGAAGATCAAAGAGAACTCTATTTTGAATAATTGGAAATGTTCTAAATGACCAGAGTATCACTAGCAATATAACACATAAAATGAGCAGCAAGATGAAATCCATTTTGTCAAAGTCAAATAACTAGCAGAGTTCTTGTTGTACAACCAGCGATGTTTCTATAAATATGGATGAGTTTCTATGCCAAATTTGATATGACAGCAGTTTGTGGTATGATAAAAATATTTATGATGCTTTGTGCAATGACACCCAGGTTTAATCTTGTTGTAAAGAAAGACAACACACATCAACAAAATTAAAAATCTAACCTCATGCACCTAGTAGAAGTCTTCTTCATTAACTGTCAACTGCAAATATAATTGATATTCATTTTATAAGACATTAACATAATGACTTCAACAATGGTTCCATGATCAGTTCCTTTTCATCAGTAGTGTAAGCTTTCATTCCTGAAATACAATTTAAAAGTACATAAAGAATTCTACATGAATATATATAGATGCTAAGGTAACCAAATATCAATTTTATGGAATGCTAAGATAAAATGATAATATAATTCCATTGAAAACCATTACTGAAGTTTCACAGCAGACAAAGTCAAAGTTCTATGAGTAAAAATATATATATAATAAAATTCACATGAAATGACATGGACATTTACAAAGTATATATGATCATTCTAAGCTTTAAATGCATTAACAAAGTCCAATAATCCATTTATTAATTTCCTATAGATCAAATGTGAGATGATGCAGTATTCTCAGCACAAGGGATTAGCTCATCTAATATTTTGAAATTAACAAAAAAACAAGTCTAGAAGTCATGTAACACCAGTGACAAAAATTCTGACCTTAAAGTGTAGGTGGCAAACAACCTAAAGTGAGTGTTTCAAATTCAATAGAGTCAATTTTGTACTTAGCAGTATTCTCAGCAATAATTGGTTTTACTATCTACATTGCAGTTTTGCAAATTGCCTGCACAAGCACATTGAAGATAATTATTGAATACAAGAAATTCTATCACATCCACTAAATACTTTAGAATAATTCTAGAATTTTAAGGGCTCACCTTGTCAAGATAAGGCCATATATACTCTAGAAACTTCTTTAGCCAGTCAACCTAAAAGGACAATGATAATACGTTTAGTTTTGAGAGTGAGTGTAAGAGAAATTGTCAACAGAAATCAGAACCTAAATTGTAGAGAGAAAATGAGAGTTTTCTTACTCGATCAAAGTCTGGATTTTTCACCCATAAGGGAATTTCTGGAAACATTTTCTCCAATGCAGTAGAATCATATTCAACAAGTGGCCAAATTTCAGGATCCTGAGAATATGAA
The DNA here is from genome assembly GCA_024364735.1 of Boesenbergia rotunda. Taxonomy (NCBI): domain Eukaryota; kingdom Viridiplantae; phylum Streptophyta; class Magnoliopsida; order Zingiberales; family Zingiberaceae; genus Boesenbergia; species Boesenbergia rotunda. Next base: position 22,815 of record JAGFNQ010001975.1, on the reverse strand, counting down.
CGTCAATAATGAGCAACACAAGACGCAATACTGCTTATATTCCATTGAGTTTCCTTCCTTCTGTGAGTAGAAACAGCCTTTAATCTAGCCGCTCAGTATACCAAGCTATTTATTAATTGTGGAGAAGATATAACATAAATCACAAAGCTAATATGTAAGGATGGAACATATGAAAATATCCCATGGCCTATTAATGTTGGTAGACTATAATTATCATAAATCAACCAATAGTCTTTTCTCATACACTTAAGAGTTACCTTAATGTAATAAGGCTACGTCTCTACAGAAACAAATTGTAGGCATTCATACTGGTACAAGTTTATTGTATCATCATAACATTCCTTGGTCTTCACATTTTCAAAATGTTCATACAAAAAATTTGATTATTACTCATCAGGAACAAGAAATAAAAATCAACTGACCCGAGACTCCTCTGATACATTAGCTCTGAATTCCATAAAGAAGTGAAATTACAAGTTCGTTCAAACTTGTATACCTTAGCATCTATATCTAGGTGAGATCTCTTACTGCATCTCTATGCAAATTAAATCATATTGAAGAGAGGTCAGCGTTGTAATTGTTATAAAGGCAGAGATGATGAGACATTGATTCCTTCAATCAGTAGCCATGATTGTAAATGAGACATTGTTTTATCATGTAACACAAAATATAGCTAGCTTTGGAGACATTGTTTTATCATGTAAATGAGACATTGTTTTATCATGTAAATGAGAACCATATAATAGATATTTATTTTTACACTAAAAGAATTTACAAGGATTAAACCATACAATTATTCATTATCAATTGAAGTTTGATTTAAGGAACAAAATAAATGAGGAGCAAAATAGTCATTACAAAGGAAAATAGTTGAATTCAATACAACTGCTTTCTTAAACAATAAAAAAATAGCAAAATAAATTAATGAGAACCAATACAGGTAACATTACAAAGGAAAATAGCTGAAAATAGCAAAATAAATGAGAACCAATACAACTGCTTTCTTAAACAATAAAAAAAATTAATTGTGTTTCACAAAACTTGAATTCAATTCACCTTCAATCAGCTAACAAGAACCACCGATGGTGACAACATGGTAACATTATATTCAAGGGAACATTGCATTTTAACCTTTGGGCTTTCCAAATTCTCAATGACTATATAGGTAGTTTGAGTATTAGTAGGAAAGTTCTAATGGATGTGATTTACCAATGTGATTTACTTAACAACCGAAAAATATGAAATTGAAAGACTAAAGGAATAGTATTAGTGTGATGAATAGGTTTTTGTGATATACCTTAGAGATGGTGAAAAAAACTTCCTTACAACCACTTTACCACTTGAAATCACAAAAATCAGCAAGAAAGCATTCCTAAATCTTCAAAAGAAACAGAGCGCACAACAACCTTGCAACCTAGGGCTTCAAACACCCAACCAAGCATCCCAACAGATTTCAACATAAGAAATCCAACTCCAACATAAAGCAATTCTTACCTCTGCTCAACGCACAACAATGGAGAAGAGGGAAGATGAGGAAAGAGATCACCGGCTTGAACTCAGATCGGCGCGCGAGGAAGAAGCTTCGCGAGATGGCCCGGCGATCAGAGAGACATCGGATGGGGTCG
>JAGFNQ010001975.1:0-20938 GCA_024364735.1 Boesenbergia rotunda | reverse complement strand
CCCCGGCTGGTTTTGATGTGATCAACTAGGTTAGTTAGGTCCTGTGTGTTTTTAATCCCTCTGTCTAAGTATGCAGGAACTTAGGAACGGAGGAAGTCGAGTGTAAGACGTAGCGGACGAGAAGGATTGTGCGGGGAAGTGAGCCGACGGGCTCGGTACAATCCGAGGGACGCAGATGCTGCGGAAGAGTACACCGGTGGAGCGAGAAGGACGTGCGCGGTGTCGAGGGACGAGAAGCCGGGCGGAAGGACGCTCGAGGGGCGAAAGACCGGAGTCGGGTTCGGGTGAGCCTAACTCCGGTTGGCCGGAAATCACCCAGAAGACGAAGAATCAAAAAGCCTAGTCCAAGCGCCCAAAAGAAAAGAGAAAATTATTTGGTGCCACGAAGGATCGAACCCGAGACTTCAAACAACACACACTAACCCACTTACCATTTGGACTAAAGGCCGATGGCAATAAAATGTTGCCGATATTACTACTTAAAGATTACAACAGCGACATGGAGATTCCAACAGCCATCTCGAGGAAAGATAAAGTTTTAATTAAAACAATTAAAACTTAAAGGATAATGTTACATTATCCTTTAATCAAATCCAATGGATGCAGTTTAATCCCATCCAAGATCAACCATCCAGATTACATCCATGGATCAACGGCCAAGAGAAAAGTGATCAACAATCAACAATCCAGATTTATTCTCTTAGGCTATAAATAGACTTAGAGGTTTTGCTTTAGAAAGCAATTCATTGAGTTGTAAACTCTCTTTCTCTCTAAGCTTTCCCTGTGCTACAACTGTAAAGGCTTCTCCGCCTTAAGGAGTTTCTGTTTGAGCATCAACTGCCTTGGAAGCAACGACTCTGTTGCAACCAAGTTTATTTCTTTTTAAAGACGAGTGTTAGTGCTTATTTTTCATAAACCGTCTATTCACCCCCCTCTAGCCGGTCGACCCGATCCTACAAGTGGTATCAGAGCGGGTTCGCTTTTGAAGGACTAATCGCCTGAGAAAGCAACAAGACGATGGCCGGCGCGCACATTCATCCACCTAAATTCGAAGGGGATTTCACAGTCTGGAAGAAAAAAATGGAGGTATTTTTTCGTACAGATTTTGATATTCTTTTATCAATAAAATATGGTTTTGCAGTTCCTAAAGATGCGAATGGGGATGAAAAAGAAGAAAGCTTGTGGAATAAGAAGGAGCAGTCGGAATCTGTTGCCAATGGTAAGGCCGAGTTCCACCTCCTAATAGTCTTGCCTACTCAAGAGGTAAACCGGATCGGCAACTACCACTCCGCAAAAGAATTATGGGAGAAGTTCCTAGAACTTCATAAGGGTACCTCTGAAGCCAAATCAGCAAGAAAGGATCTCCTCCGGAACCAGCTGATAAACCTGCAAATGAAGGAAGGAGAAACGGTGGCTGAACTTCATGCCAAAATAAAGGAGCTAATCTCCGGACTCACCCAACTCGGCGAATCGGTAAGTAATCGCGACTCCATTCGATACGCCCTCAACGGCTTCCCAAGGACCCAGGAGTGGAGCTCAATCGTCGACGCTTATTACATCTCCAAAGATTTAGAGGTAAGTACATTAGATGAAATGTTTTCCATTTTCGGATTACACGAATCTCGGTGGGCAGGATCTAGAAAGACGAAGAATCTGGCCCTAAACACAAGGAGAACGGAGAAGGAGTCAGAATCCTCGACGGACGACGAGACAACGCAAATAGTAAGTTCGTTTAAAAGTTTTTTTAAAGCTAATAACTTTTCAAGAATGCAGAAGAAAAGGCGGTCTCCGAAGAAACGAACTGTCCGATGCTACAACTGCAATGAGGAGGGACACCTAAAAGATCAGTGTCCCAAAATCAAAAACCAGCAAAAGAAAAAGAAGGCATTGAAGGCCACCTGGGACGAGACCTCGTCGGACGAATCAGAAGTTCAAGAGTACGCGGGACTTGCGCTAATGGCAAGTCATCAAGAGGGGAGCAGTGTTGAAGGGGGAGCGACATCAGAAAGCGACAACGAAGAAGGAACCTCGCTTTTCGAAAGTGATCCGGTAAGTGAGGTTTGTTTTCTTCCTCATGATCAATTGTATGCTGGTGTTAAAGCCTTGCTCAAATCTAATTGCAGATTAGAAAAAGAAAATTCTAAATTAAAAAATGAAAATATTGATCTGAAAAATTTAGTTGAGAAATTAGAATGTGATATTATCTGTTTGCGACACAAGAAAAATAGTTATCCTGAAAAGTTGAATTAGTATTTTAAAAACCATAAAGGCCAATTTAAAAAGGTGACAAAGAATTACATTCCATCCAAATTTTTAGTTAATCCTGTCGATAGAAATCTATTTTGGATACCAAAATCAATTTTGAATTAGTTTTCTACTACTGCATAATTTTTCTTGCAAAATTAGAAATAAATTAACACATTTTATGATTAAGTTTCTTTTGAAAAATTTTTTTCTAGACTTTCTTATAAAATTCAATTTCTATTTTTACTTGATACAAGAGTATTTTATTTGTTTACTGTGAAATTTTGGAAATTTTTTTCGATAAATTTTGAATTTCTATTATTTTTCATTTGAAAAGTAAACGTTTAACTTTAAAAATAGAAAATTAATTTATTCTGCAAGAACCGATTTTTTTGAGATCTACACATAGTCAATTAAACTTGGTAATTTTTTTTAATTTTTTATGAGATTTTTGAATTTTAAAAATATATCTTTGAATTTATTATTCTGCCACTATATGATTTATTTTTGAATATACAAAATAGATTTTAATTTGGAAATTTTTGTAAAAAGCAATAATTTTACAAATTTCGGTGATATGCACTTAATCTATTCACGGCTCAAAAAAAAATGTTTCACATTTTTCTAAGTTCTAATCATATTTTTTTCCTTTCTCTATTTTTTGTGCCCCATTTTTGCTGTGATCAAAGGGGGAGAGTAGCTTAAGTTTAGGGGGAGGTTGTGGTTATTAATTGCAATATTTTTTTTCTATGCTTAACTGCTTAATTTAGTTTTATTGTTTTGGTTTACCCTAACTAAACTTGGGTTGATCCACATCAAAAATGGGAAGATTGTTGGTGCCCCGGCTGGTTTTGATGTGATCAACTAGGTTAGTTAGGTCCTGTGTGTTTTTAATCCCTCTGTCTAAGTATGCAGGAACTTAGGAACGGAGGAAGTCGAGTGTAAGACGTAGCGGACGAGAAGGATTGTGCGGGGAAGTGAGCCGACGGGCTCGGTACAATCCAAGGGACGCAGATGCTGCGGAAGAGTACACTGGTGGAGCGAGAAGGACATGCGCGGTGTCCGAGGGACGAGAAGCCGGGAGGAAAGACGCTCGAGGGGCGAAAGGCCGGAGTCGGGTTCGGGTGAGCCTAACTCCAGTTGGCCGGAAATCACCCAGAAGACGAAGAATCAAAAAGACTAGTTCAAGCGCCCAAAAGAAAAGAAAAAATTATTTGGTGCCACGAAGGATCGAACCCGAGACTTCAACAACACACACTAACCCACTTACCATTTGGACTAAAAGGCGATGACAATAAAATGTTGCCGATATTACTACTTAAAGATTACAACAGCGACATGGAGATTCCAACAGCCATCTCGAGGAAAGATAAAGTTTTAATTAAAACAATTAAAACTTAAAAGATAATGTTACATTATCCTTTAATCAAATCCAATGGATGCAGTTTAATCCCATCCAAGATCAACCATCCAGATTACATCCATGGATCAACGGCCAAGAGAAAAGTGATCAACAATCAACAATCCAGATTTATTCTCTTAGGCTATAAATAGACTTAGAGGTTTTGCTTTAGAAAGCAATTCATTGAGTTGTAAACTCTCTTTCTCTCTAAGCTTTCCCTGTGCTACAACTGTAAAGGCTTCTCCGCCTTAAGGAGTTTCTGTTTGAGCATCAACTGCCTTGGAAGCAACGACTCTGTTGCAACCAAGTTTATTTCTTTTTAAAGACGAGTGTTAGTGCTTATTTTTCATAAACCGTCTATTCACCCCCCTCTAGCCGGTCGACCCGATCCTACACCTGGGATCGGAGGAGGGTTCGTCAGAGGAGAAGCGCCGAGAAGTGTTGGAGACGGGGAGAGCTAGAGATGATCTGATCGCATGGCCGCGGGGGGGGGGGCTGGGTCGCATTTTTAACTTAAAATTGCGACGGAACTTACCTGTTCGTCGCTATTAGCGACGGAAGTAACTTGTCCACCGCTAATAGCAACGGATAATTTAAATTATTTGTCTTTATTGGCGACGGGTTTGACCAAGTCCATCGTAATAGTTAGGGGTTTGACCTGAAACATAATATTAGCGATGGATACTATCTATCCGTCGCTAATAGCGACGGACAATAAAGATGGTCCGTCACTATTCAATGATATTTTTGTAGATTGAATATGTGGGGACTACCATTTCCTTTCTTGTCTTTGAATTTTCATGTGTTAGTTAATTTTCATGTATTCTTTTTTACTATAAATTATCTGAATAAATTCTCTTTTTTTGTTTTGATTTAAAGAATAGAAAGGAAATATAGCGTAACTTTTCTTTTGATACAGTGTTAAAATAGTGTGAAAGAGCTTGAGAAGTTGGGCCAAAAACAATATCATAATGATGTCAGTGAAGGATTTTTTACAAAACTTAGTGAATGATTTTGTTTTTAGACATTTCTATGAGTTCATTTTTCTTCAAACAATCTTGATTTTACTTTTGTATCAACTTAACATGGATACAAACTTAATTCGTAGATATGTGTACATATTTTTTATTTGGATTGTATGAAATTGTATCTTTTGATAAATAGTTATATTTTAAAAAATTTATGGATACTTATATTTTTGTTTGTGAATATTTATATTTACCGTTTGTAAAGTTTATGAATATTTTCTGTATCTTTTTCTAAAATTATATTTTAAAAAAGACAACGCTTTCTATCCATTAATAAAAATGTTGTCTTTGCTAAAAAAAATATTATATTTTTTAAACATTGCAAAAGTGTTGTCTTTGCAAAAAATATAATATTTTTTAAACGTTGTAAAAGCGTTGTCTTTAAAAATTAAAATACACTTTTTAAGCATTGTCTTTGAGTGAATTTTTAACAATAGTGTTTTTAACAATGCTTTTTTAGCTATATAGATAATACATAAAAAGTATTGTCTTTTATCTTTTTTCTGGTAGTGTAAATAAAAAGAAATCGTATTAACATTGTTTATTTAACTTCTATTTCCGCTGCATAATTTTATAAAAAAAATAAATAAAAAAACGACCTGTGTTATTCACCAACCCCCTCCTCCTCGAGCACTTTTCTTGATCTGACATATTTAACCAATAAAGTTTCGACATGTTGAGCTTAAATAAGGAGTTATGTGATGTATATGGTGTTAGGAATACCACTCATGTGATTTAACCCATAAAGTTCTCTCACATGGAAAAGATCGTGAACTTATATATAAGATGGAAGATATCTTTATTAGTATTAGATATTTTGGATAAAATTCAAAATAAATTCACGAGAGTTTAAATTTAAAGTGGACAATATTATACGATTATGAAAATATATGAATTTTATTGTTCAACAAGGAATATTAGAGTCATGGTCTAGATCTAGTCATACGTACTTAGAATAGTGATCTTGAATGAAAGAGACGGGGATCCTAGTAAATCCAAGATGAACGCTCGAAGCAGGCAGTGCTCTAAGCATTTCACGTAAGATGTGCCCTCCCAAACGTAGTGGAGAGGAGTGGCCTCAATTGGAGTATAGACGGATAGACTTGAGAGGACGCTCAAACCTTGAGAATAATGATGATTTTTCTTTGAGGGGAGGATTGTTGGGAATATAATCAAAGTCTCATATTGGATCTATATAGAAAAGTTCATGTAATGGGCTTATAAGATGGAAGATATCTCCATTAGTATGAGACCTTTTGGGTTGAGTAAAGTCCAAAAATAAATTCATAAGAGTTTAGGTCTAAAGTGGACAATATTATATAGTATAAATGGGAAATTGAAGAATTAATAAGTCTCCATAATTAAGGTAGACTAATACATGAATAAACACGTACACACAACAATTGATGCATGAAGGAGATTTAAGTTATTGGATGTGGATTGTATGCGTTGATCCAATAACTCAGTCCGTTAATATCAATGGGTTGTTAATAGGTCATGGGCTTTGTGTGCATGGTTCATGCAAGATGAGCCAAGTATGTTTTTGATTTAATTGACTCTTCTCCTCCCTCTCCTCTCTTCCCCAGAGGAGGACTTTGGTTGTTGCTCAATCTTTGCAAAAGATCATTCAGTTGCACTTCCAGGAATTCGTACAACGATAAGTAAGGAACAATAGCTTTAACGTTGGATTTAGGTCAACCCTACATATATATAACGTCGTTTTGATATGCAATGTAACCTTATGATTGATGATAACTAGATCCGATTGTTGTACCCTTTAATTTGATTTCGATGTATCGATCGCAATGCTTTCAAAATAAACTTAAAAATATAAAAATTTCAAAATAATAAAAATAATAAATTGAGAGTTTGATAACATCTAAATGAATCGAACTCAAATCCAACTTAACAAAGCTCAAGCTCGTAAAAAAAAAACTTAAACGAGCATTTCAAAGACTAATTGATTTATTTTAAGTTTGATTTGGAGTTCATTATGATATTAAAAAACAAAATTGAATAACATAAAACTTTCACGTGATGTTGATGGAAAACCAGCCATTTGGAGAGTCACCAAAGTAAATTAATATCGATTGAGTCTACCGTACGGCTTTTCTACATCCACCTGCGAAGCCTTCCATCTTCATTTGCCTTGTTATTTCTTCAAAGAATAAGATAATTGATGTGAATTTATTGTATTATCATAAATTGTCTGACCATGCATGAAGCTTGCTTGGAATAGGAAACTAAACTCATGCAAAACGTAGTTAATACTTTAGAGATAATCTTGCAGATATTACGTACATGGAAAGAGACACCTACACAGAGCAACGGGTTTCAAGATTTGGCAATATATCCTCTCCAACTTCTATTGTCATTTTCTTCAAAAAGCTTGTCGAAGGCTAATTAAGTATCATAGTTGATCGAATTAATTTCCATAGAATTTCTTATATCACTAAAATCATCTAGCGGCAATGTCGCCAACATGCTCCCAAAGCTCCTTGTGCGATTCAAGGTTTGGAAACCAAGGATCAAAACCTTCACCTCAAAAGTTCCGATATACTAATTCGAGGTTCTTGTAATACCAAAAATTCACTATTGAATTTGGGTGAAGTTCTTCGGTGTCCTGAGGAATTACGGACCTCCCCCGCACCACGATAAATTTATGTAGAGCACGAACTTATGATTAGCTTCTAACACTACAACAAAATAGGCTTCATAGACCGATTTTTGAAAGGAATACATGAGCTTTAGAAATGAATTATTACACTTCAATGATAATCACCATTAATTCCCTAAAATAAATTGAATACTTGAGCTTTAGAAATGAACTATTACACTACAATTTCCTTCATCAAAATTTTAGTATTATAAAAAAAAAATATGAAACAATCACATTAGCAACCGCCCTACTAGTTGCCCCCATACTAAAAAGGCAGGTTCAGCAGAAGTACATGTGTTAAGCGAACGATGGGAACTCTATAGATGGTAAAATCCTATGAACTCCACCTAATTTAAATACACTACCATAGGTTTACTATCGATCATTGTCAAGCCCTGAGGGTGAAAAAAAAAAATAGTAGTATAATTAAGAATGCATGTTATCTAGAAACAAGTATGCAGTGTAAATATCATGTTAACTTGTGGTTATAAGATACTTCTTGGGGTATTTTTTCTAATCACATGCTTCTCAAAAAATTAAATATACCATATAAAAGAATTATATATAGAGTGAAGCGGCAGTGAGGAGATGAGCATGGCGTCCTGGGTGACGAAGGTGGCGGAGGAGCTCGTAGCACCATGCGAGCCAACGCCTTGCACCACGCTTCCTCTCTCTTCCATCGACCATGCCCTTGCGTCGGCCTTCATGATGGAGATGATCTCAGTGTATCCAAACAATAAGCGTGAGCACCATCGTCATAGCATGTCATCAACGGCAGCGAAGATCATCCGGGGAGCCTTGGCCAAGGCTCTTGTCCCCTACTACCCCGTAGCAGGCCGCCTTGTCTCCTCCGGTGCCAGCAACTTCATGGAGGTGACCTGCAATGGCGAGGGCGTATGGTTTGTCGAGGCGGTGGTGACAGATCGCTGCCTGAGTGACTGGGAGGCGATCCCCCGCAGCTTGGTCAAAGAGGAGCTGCTTCCGAGTTGTCCCGCTCATCTAAAGCAACAAGAAATGATACTGATGATGCAGGTTTGTTAATATATATCCTACATATTTTACGTTGCACATTAATTCTATGAGCATCTAAAAATTTTTTGGGATTTGAATTTTTGTTTATGTTTAATATTATAATTTAACTTTTAAATTCTAATGGTAAACCCCTAAATGACATATGCATCGTCTCAGGTCCGCAAAAGAGATCCGAGACGTACACATATATAGATTTCCCATGTTAGATAAATTTTTGGAAATAAAAAAAGGAAGAAAATAAATCAGAAGCATTTTACTTGAGATCATGATCAAAAAACTTAGATAGCTATCTGATGATTTTTTAATTGTCAAATAAAAAGTAAGGACATTAATTGACCGTCTTATATATATTATCATTTTAATCACTAAAAAACAGCAAACAAGTCATTAAGATATTTTAGCTAAAACACTTTGATCATCAGAAGACCATTAATGCTCTTACTTTTTATTTTAATTAACCACAAAAAAATCATTTGTGTTGGCTAAAACACTCTTTAATGATCATCTTGATGGTCTTTTAGTAGTCAAACAAATAATATATAACAGAGGGGCCACTGTTTCACATTGATAGATTTACACCCCGTTTGGAAAGTTTCTAAGCAATGAAATTGAATTGAATTCCAGCGTGAATTGAATTCAATTCTTATATTTGGAATGAGTCAGTAAATACAGAAATTGAATTCAATTTTTTTATTTGGAATGAGTTTAAAATTAAATGAATTTAATTGTTTTTACTATTTTACTTTTCATTGATAGGTTAGGAATCAAACATTATATTTATGTGAGATTATTTTAATATTTTCATTTGTTATAATTTAATTCCGACGCCAAATCACACCTATTTGGAATGAAATTGAATTCCTTAGTTTTGTTGGATTTTAATTCCCATGAGAATTCAATTCCTTCACTTAAGTTACTTTCAAATCATGGATAAAATTGAATTTCATGGATTTTCAAACAGGGTGTTAGGGTTTCAGTGTCTTAGTAGTAGCAAAAGAAATCTGTGAGTGCTAAATTTAACGTGAATATGAGCATTACGATAGATTTGAAGAACAAATAGTATACTAAATTTAATTAAAAATCTTCAAAAATAAATAACATACTAAATCAATCCGTCCGTTGGTTGTAAAGTAATACAATATTGGCAAAAAAAATTAGTTTTTTAATCATACTTTCCTGCAAGTTTGAATTCTTCTAATATTCTTAAACTTCATTTTATAATCTTAAATTATTAGTCAAATAATATTAATGCAAATTAATTAAATTGTGCAAGCATAGGTAACCCATTTTCAACGTGGTGGATTTATTGTTGGACTCAAATTCAACCACTTGGTGTTTGATGGCATCGGCGTTGGAGAATTCTTAAAAGCCATAGGCGAGATTGCTTGCGGACAAACTCATCCCTCTATCGATCCAATCTGGTATAGAGAGACTATTCCCGCCCCTCCAATGCTCTCAGAGTCATCACTTTCAATTCTCACAGACAACTTTGACAGTGTGAATTTCATGTACGATTTCTCAATTCAAACCATCAAAAGATTGAAGGAAAAAATAGCAAAAGAGATTTCCCATCAATTCACCACCTTCGATGTCATCGCTGCAATTATATGGAAATGTCGAACACAAGCAATCAGTGCCATAGGAGACGTCTGCCTCACCTTTGCAGCTAATATTCGTCATTTGTTGTTCCAACTGCCAAAGGCTGGCTATTATGGAAATGGTATCTATCTCTTAACTATCACAGCAACCGGCGAACAAATCATGAAGGCATCACTTGCAGAATTAGTAGGGCTCATTAAAGATGCTAAAGAAAGTTTACCAGCAAAGTTTAAGAAATGGGCTTCAGGCAACTTCAAGGATGATCCATATAAGATTTCAATTAGCTACAATAATTTGACTTTGTCAGATTGGAGGTGGATAGAGTTTTATGAAACAGACTATGGATGGGGAATACCCAACTCTATTTCCTCTAAAACAAATGACTTTTCCTACGCTTGTGGCATCATTCAAAAGCTGCCTTTGCCTAAGGACGGTGTGCGTTTGGAAGGACAAGTAGTCATGAAGGAGCATCAGCAAAGGTTTATTGATGAAATCAACAAATGCGTAAATGAGTGATTAATGTTATGTTGGAATTTATCTCATAATGGACAAATAATTGATTTTCCACTCGAGTAGTGGATAATCCTACCAAATATTGTTGCAACTAATTTTAGTTTCAATCTATAATAAAATAACATATATACATATTTGCAAACTATGAAGTTACCTTGAGAATATTGTCAAAATAATGGCTATTTTTACATTGTTACATATGGTACATTTATGAGTAATATAATGCTCTTACTTTTTTTATTTTAGCCACAAAAACGTCTTTAAGTTGTGTTGGCTAAAACACTCTTTGACGATCATCTCGAAGACCTAGTAGTAATCAAAATTATATATCAAAATAGGAGTTGCGAATTGACAGCTTCTACCAAGGATCAGGTGAAAATAAGCAATATGATATAGGAGGATCCAATAATTTTTATTATTTTTTATCAAATTTTTATTATTATTATTTTTTGATCATTTTCATTTTTTATAATTTTTGCTTTGTTGGTATTTTAGATATTTTTGATATTTTTATCTTTTATATTTTTTGAGTTTAAATCCGTTTAGAAATTTTAAAATTGCAAATCTGTTAATAATTTTTTCTTTCTTTATACGTTAGAAATTGTAGTCTATATATTAGAATTTCTTTTTTTTTATTTGGATCTTCGGGTTTGGAATCTATATAAACATTTGTTTAGTCGTTTGAAAAATCCTCTGTTATTAAATAAAACTTTCTTTTTTTTAGAAAAATTTAGAGGACAACAATTTTCTTTTCTTACCTTCTCCTCCAATCTCCCTTCTGATTACCCCACAGGATAATCGCTATCTTACCTAGTATCAGTCGGTATTAGAGTTGACAGGCTCTGATTGAAGAAGCCAAGCATCAAATCCAATGAAAGGTCATCGTAGTCGTGTCAGCACTACAAAAATAACAGCGAATAGCGACGGCCGTTATCCGTCGCAAAACACTAATAGCGACGGACTAGCGACGGAGTGAGTGTCGTCGGGCGAAAACCCGTCGCAGAGCTAAGGTAACGACGGGAAAAAAAACTCCATCCCTAATATGAGGTAGCGACGGGCATATACGCCCGTCGCAAAGCTAAGTTAGCGACGAACATATAAGCCTGTCGCAAACACCAGGGGATTTGGGGTGACGTGTCCCGGGGAGATTTTAGCGACGGTCGGTCAAATATCCGTCACAAATCTTTAGTGATAGCGACGGATTTGGTCAATATCCGTCGCTAATCTATCGTAATAGCAACGGATTCTGTCAAACTCCGTCGCTAATCGATCATGATAGCGACCACTACAAAAAAAACTCGATTTTGCGACGAATTTTTTAAAAAAAATTCGTCGCAAAAAATTTTTGCGATAAATTTGGCGACAAAAAAAAATTCATCGCCAAATACTCGTCGCAGAATTCTGCGACAAAAAAAAAGAATTTGTCACAAATTTTGCGACAAATTCATTATTCGTCGCAAAATTTCCAACAAATTAAATTTTCGTCGCCATCTTTGTCGTAGATTTTAATATAATTTATCTAAACTTTTGCAACGAATTTGAAAATTCGTCGCAGATTTTGAGACAAATTTTTAAATTCGTCGCAGATTCTGCGACAAATTTTCAAATTCGTTGCAAAAAATCTGCAACAAATTATAAATATTTGTCGCAGAATTTGCAATGAATTTTAAAATTTGTTGCAGATTATTTCCATCGAATAAAAAATTTGTCGCAAAATTTGCGACGAATAATAAAATTTGTCGCAGATTTTTTGGGACGAAAACAAAACTTGTTGCAAAAACTGCGATAAAATTTTTATTCGTCGCAAAAAATCTCCGACAAATTTAAAAATTCGTTGCAAATTCTGCGTCGAATTTTATAATTTGTCGCAAAATTTGCGACGAATTTCAGAATTCATCGCAAAATATCTGCAACAAATACCTAAATTTGTCGCAAATTTTGCGACAAATTTAAGAATTCGTTGCAGATTTTGCGACGAATTTTTGACTCGTCCCAGATTATTGCAACGAAAATATTAATTTATTGTAAAATCTGCCACAATTTTTTTTAGATTCTGCGACAAATTTTATAAATTTGTCGCAGAATCTGCGACGAATTTAGCAACAAATCCTAAATTCGTCGCAAAATCTGCGACGAATTCTATAAATTTGTCGCAGATTCTGCGACAAATTTTATAAAATTGTCACAAAATCTACGACGAATTTTATAAATTTGTCGCAGATTTGCAACGAATTTAGCAACAAATTCAAAATTCGTCGCAAATTTTCGATAAACAGTAATATCGATAATTTTGCGACGAAAATATTTTCGTCGCAAAAGTCATCGCAAAATGATTAAAATGTTTTAAAAATTATATTTATAAATAAAATTTTATTAAAATAAATCTCAAATCATTAGATTCAAAATTCATACCTGTTTTATTTTCTCAAGATTTTCAATTACAATATGCTCTAGTTGATTAAAAATTATATTTATAAATAAAATTTTAATAAAACAAATCTCAAATCATTAGAATCAAAATCGATACCTATTTTATTTTCTCATAATTTTCAACTACAATACGCTCTAATTGATTATCCATCAATAGCAAGATTAAAAAAAAAGAAAATTTAAAGACAAAGATTAAAACTAATTCATAGTTTGCTTAAATGAAATCTAAAACAATAAATATTATACTTTACATGATAACAAAATCGCAAACAATAAATGTAATAGTTTACATAGAAGAAGTCAATATCAACTCAAAAAATAATGACCGTCATAATTACAAAGTAACGAGTTAAATTTCCTATTACAAAAACCTCAACAAGCTTCTAGGTGACATGGAGAAATGAGAGGAGATGACCTGTCGCTATCCTTCAAAATGATCTGTATAGTACCTGATAACATTGAAGAGAAAAAGTAAGATATTCATGAAATGGAACAACAATCTTAGTGTATGATGCTCTAATACAATACAATGAAAAGAAATAGTGCAGGCAGTAATATAGATAGCATAATACCTCCATGCTCTTCTGCACTACTATTATTGAGGATCTCAATGATAAAGACCATAAAGGAAACTCAGACTTCCATATTAATGCAGGCAAGATAAAACCCAACTATACAAACAAGTATATATGTCAAATAAATCTAAAAACTAAGAACTTACTACAAACCTAGAAAATGATATCTCTGTTATTGGAATTGAACTATAAGATGTAAGACTAAAAAAATATAATGGTACATAGAAAATAAAATAAGTTGTAGAAAAGAAAACCTTACCATATTCGTAGAGATAAAGAGAATGTGCAAATCCTGTGACGACAAGATATCACCTGTGATGACCTATAAATAGCAAGAAATATAAAGCATTAACAAATAATATTTATAAGATTACAAATGAGATATCAACTATACATTAATTTTTTATATTAAGATAATAAACTTACCCATCATCAAAAATCAACGTCCTCATTGTCATTGTCATCCTCATCCTCCACCTCCTCCTCCTCCTCCTCCTCCTCATCATCATCATCATCTTCTTCATCATCATCGTCGTCATCATCATCATCATCATCATCATCATCAATTTCACTTGCATCCACATTTATCACTATTCCACTGGGATCTCGTAATGTTGGAATATTATATTCCTCTGTCTGAAATGTATTTACAACTTGCTCTTGTTGATATGCAATGTCTTCCCAACGTTCCTCAATTTTTTTCCGTGCTTTCGTTTTACAAACAGCCCACCAATCCAATTTGTCACGTTTCAAACTAGGATATGAAGCATAAAATACTTGAATTGCTTGTTGTGCCAATATAAATGGTTCATATCTCTTATACAATCTCTTATGATTTATTTCAACCGAATTATACTGTGGATGCACATTCATCCCTTTGATAGGGTCAAACCAATGACACATGAATAGAATAACTCGCATAGCTGGGCCAGGATATTCTACCTCTATAATTTCATCCAGCAAACCATAAAAATCATTGCTTGGATCTTCATCATTTGATGATTTTACACAAACTCCACTATTCATTGTACTCTTGCCCGTGCCATATTCTTGAGTATGAAAATTATATCCATTTATAAAATAAGCTGGCCAAGTGCGTACCAATGCTTTTGGACCCCATGATAGATGGAACAACATTTCATGTTGAATGTGAGTTCGATTATCATGAACCTAATGACAAAGATGTCAATTGTTAAAAATATGTTTATATAAAACCAAATTTGGATTTTATACTTCATATGATTTGAACCATGGTGCAAATTCTTCTTCACATAAACGATCAAACTCGTGTGTCGATAATTCAGAATATAAGTTTTGAAAAATCCTACCATCAAAAAAATAATAATTATGCAATCAATTTAACACATAAAAATTGGAAATTGAGGGAATATATACTTACTGGTAATATGGCGATACTTCAGGACAATTAAGTAAAATATTGTATGCGCTGCCCGCCATTCTTGACCAGTTAAGTATCTCTCTTTACATTGTCCACTTGGTCGACCAAGATAATTAAAAATTGAGAATGAGTTAAAATTAGGATCAATAGGACCCTCATCATTTCTTCCTGGTCTCCGTCTCTTGCTTTGAACGTGGGGTTCAAAATAATAAGATGCAAAAGTTGTAATTTCTTCCACAATATATGCATTAACAATAGAAGATTCAACTCGTGCCTTATTTTTAATTTTTTTCTTCAAATGATATAGAAATCTAATTGTAATAAAATAACTTATATTAGATATTAATATATAATAAAATGAAATAATTACTATGCATTAAGATATTGTCTTAGGATATTTTACCTTTCAAATGGATACATCCAGCGAAAATGTACAGGTCCTCCAACTTTGGCCTCGTATGGCAAATGAACCAAAAGATGTTCCATGGAATCAAAAAATGAAGGTGGAAAAATCCTTTCCAAATTACACAAAATAATTGGAATGTGCCTTTCTAACGCCTCCATGTGTGAATGTCTTAAAACTGTTGAACATATATCATGTAAGAAAATGTTTAACTCGCTAATGGCACCCCAAACAAAATTCGGTAAGAATTCCTTAAAAGCAATAGGAATAAGTCTTTGCATGATTATATGGCAATCATGACTTTTCAAACCAATCAATTTGTATTCCTTCAAATCAACACATCTTCCAAGATTAGAGACATAGCCATCTGGAAATTTCAATGATTTAAACCATTCACAAACAACACGTCTTTGATCCTTATTTAATGTATAAATTGCCTTTGGCTTTGGTCCTCTACTATTTTCATCGACATCGAGAGTGGGTCTTTTGCAAAGGAGTCGTAAGTCTTTTCTTGCATTCAAATTGTCTTTGGTTTTTCCATTGATATCCATTACTGTATTTACCAGATTATCACAAACATTCTTCTCAATATGCATTACATCGAGATTATGATGAATCAAATGACTATACCAATATGGTAAATTCCAAAATATACTTCGTTTAGTCCATTTATGTGTTCTTGCATATTCATATGTTGTATCATACGGCTTTTCAATAACAGATGAAAAGTCAGCCACTCGCCACCATATCTGTTCACCAGTTAATCTCAATGGTGGAGGTGTTCTTTCAGTTCTGTTCTTGGTGAATTCATTTTTATTTTTTCTGAAATTATGATTTGTTGGTAAAAATTGTCTATGACAGTCAAAATAACTCGGCTTCTTTCCATGTTTCAATCTGATAGACTTTGATCTCTCCATACATATTGGGCATCCTAAGATCCCAGCAGTACTCCAACCGGATAACATAGCATAAGCAGGAAAGTCATTTATTGTCCAAAGAAGAGCAACCTTCATTACAAACGTCTGATTAGTATGAACATCGTATGTAGAAACACCTTCATCCCATAATTGTTTAAGTTCTACAATCAGTGGTTGCATATAAATATCTATTAACTTCTTCGGATTTTGCGGGCCAGGTACAACTAAAGTTAAAAACATATAAGGTGTTTTCATTCACATCCCAGGTGGAAGATTATACGGAGTTAAGATGACTGGCCAACATGAATAGTTTCTTCCTGATTTGCCAAACGGAGCAAACCCATCTGCACATAGACCTAATCTAAGTTTCTAATCTCCTTTGCAAATTCCGGATATGTTCTATCAAAATTCTTCCATGCCTCTGCATCTGATGGATGACACATTAGCCCCTCTTCTGTTTGATGATTTGCATGCCATGTCATGTGTTCAGCAGTTGCTTTTGAAGCATAAAGTCTTTGTAATCTAGGAGTTAAGGGCAAATAAAACATTTGACTATATGATTTACATCGTTGTTGATTAGTTCTACTGCTCTTGTACCGAGATTGATTACAGAATTTACAAACCTCTGCATTTTCATCAACTCCCCAATATAACATACAACCATCTCTGCAAACATCAATTCTTTGCACCGGAAGACCCAATTCTTTCACGAGTTTTTTCATACTATAAAAATCATTAGGCAATATGTGATCACGTGGCAATGCCTGTCCAATAACTTGAACAAAATCATTAAAACAATCTTGTGACACATTATGCTCTGCTTTGACATTTAACAGTCTTGCGGTAAGAGATAATTTAGTGTGACTGTCACAACCAGACCATAATGGTTCATCAGCAGCACTGAACACTTCTTGAAATTGAAGATATGTGTCATTAACAGGTGGTACTTCTACTCCCTCCAATGGTGATGTATAAGTAGTAAACATTTGTTCAACTATTGGTGGATAACTAGAACTTGCACCACACATGTCAGGATTGAAATTCTGACCGACTGCATCAAATACCATTCTTTGATATGAATTTAATTGATCATAATAACTCTGATCACCACCAACTGAGACTTGTATATTTTGTTGATAATCTTCATCAGATATGAACGGTTCACCGTAAGATGTCCAATTATAGTAATTCGGGGTAAATCCAAATCTACAAAGATGTTCTTCAACTTTATCGCAGAGTAAAAATTTACCATTGTGACACTTTTTGCATGGACATCTTATCTTATTGTCATCCATATACTGAAATTGACTAGATGCAAAACTCAAAAATTGTCTCAATCCAATAATAAACTCATCAGATAAACCCCGACGATCGGGTGAATTTTTTTTATACATCCACCTCCTTTCATTCTGCATTTTGCCTGTTTATAAATTATAATAACATAAATAATAATTTTCAAAAAAAATTAGATATGCATAACAATATTCTTGTGAAATTAATTGATTAAATTTATTAATTAAGGTATAAATTAAGATTTAAGAATTAATAGTTAGCTAATTAAATTATTGAGTTTACGATTAATTAATATCATATTTTTGAATTAATTTAAAATTTAAAATTAATTAATTTGTTTGATATCACAACTGTATAAATTAATTAAAATAAATAATTAATTACTAATAATTTCATAATAGGTTAAATTAATTATTTTATGATTTTATTAATATGGAATAAATAATTTTTAAAATTTAAAATTAATTAATTAAGTTTGATATCACGACTATATAAATTATTTAAAATAAATAATTAATTACTAATTATTTCATATTAGGTTAAATTAATTATTTTATGATTTTATTAATTTGGAATAAATAATTTTTAAAATTTCAAATTAAAAAATAATTTGAGATTTATTTAAATTAAATAATTACTTTTATATTAAAATGAAGAATTAATTAATAATATCCTAAATCGATCAATTAGTTAATCACATACAAACAAAGAAAAACACATGATCATTCAAATAATATCCTAATTGTATGTTATAATACAAGCAAACACAAATTTTTACAAACCAATATAAACTAACAAAACCTAATCTTATATAGCACTCACACTAAGACATGGAATACTATAGTAAACATTAATCAAAATAATAAACAATAAAAGAAGGATACAGACGTACCAAACAAAGGTCACCAACAAAGACGATGGTAGTCAATCCAAACACATCCACTTAAGACCTACACAAAAAATATTACACAGTCAAATATATATATATATAAATCACATCTTTAATTATAAAACTCGACTTGAGCAACGTGGCACAAGCCGAGCCAAGCTTGATATGTTCGGCCTGGACCAGCCAGGCCCAGACCAGTCCCTCCCGGACCAACCCAGCACGGACAAGCCCGGCCAAGCCAGGCCCAGCCGAACGGGCCCGCCCTGGCGCGGCCAGTCCCGTGCAAAATGGTCGCGCCCGCCTAAGAAATCTAGAGCAAGCCCGCGCAGGCCACGCTGACCGGGATCGCGTGAGCGCGGCCACGCCTGACCGGGAACGCTCGAGGGAGGCTAAGCGCGGCCGGAAGAGAGCGAGCGACCCAGTCCGTGCGCAGCTGGTATCGCGCGACGTCCCCTGCGTGCGCCAGGTATCGCGCAAATGTTAGTATTATGAGAGAAGTGTCCTAAGGCAATCGCCTTATGATTGTAAACATTTATTTTAATAAATGAAAATTTACTATTTGAGTATACATATTTGTGTATTTGATTGGGATCTTAAACTCATCTACTGAATGTCCGTAATACAATTCACAGCATAAGAGAATTTGTGATGGGATCACAACTAGTGATTATCTCTACATGTGCAATTGTGAAGTATTGAAAATATCCCTAGTCGATGAATTGATAAATACGGACACTATCAATTCTGTTGAGACTAGCATGGGTTATTCTCTAATCAGCTGATTCTCACTGGCTGGTGACATTGGGATGTCCGGAGATAAACATGGATGCTAGTTAAGGGAACTAGTTCATTGGAGTGACTAGCTGTAAAACTTCATATGGTAATCTATATAGATATGTCAGTGAAGTTCTTACTGCAGCTTAAGTGCGATGTTCCTTTGACTTGCGGTGTTCAAGTCATCTTGGTCATGGAGACTTATACTTTAACATCTTAAGCAAGCATCTCCAAGGAGGTGTGGACCCAGGATGATTGGGTATAAGCCGAAGTGCCCGAAGATGTTTGAACAACCTACAAAGGATTCACCACTCCTTGCGAGGAGATGTATACCCAGGCCTATCGTCGGATTGTTACTCAAAGCATCTGGCCAGAGCATGTCATGTTTAGAGTATGAGTCTCTTAAATACATGAGAGTAATTAGAAATCCAAAGGACGAGAAAGACACTACTTGGGCTAGGTGTGACGTAGTCAGCCTAGTGGGGACTGACACACACAGACCATGTCCTGAACCAAGTGGGTATAAGATGGTGAAGGGAATGGGGCACGATTCATTAGAGCTGCTGAAGGGTTTCAGAATTACTTCTGAGGTCAACCGTTGATCTTTCGATTAATTGGGGGTCATTGTTAGTGAGAGTCCTAGAGCCAATCATGTGATGGTTGTTGTATGGACTCATTGTATCATATTTCATATATATATATAAAGGCATTTGATTATGGTTATTATACTTACTTGTATTGGTGCCAAATAACTAAGTGTAATAACGTCCTTGGTAGTAGGTTCATATCTATATCAATCGATTGGTTGAATCGATAGTGAGATGATATAGAGAACACTACTCTTAATTATTCCTAGTCAAGTATTAACATTCAGGGACAATGTTAATGCATAGAGACTAGCATGTAGGTCAACACGATGACTTGATCTCACAAGTCATGGATATGAGATATCAAGTTGACACATGAGTATGCATTGGAGAATGTATACTGAATGACCCACCATGAGAAAGTATCATGGATCGTTATATGAGTGTCATATACTTTCTCATGTGACTATTAGTATGACTATTAGTCCTTAGACCTGAAGTCACCATAGTTCCCTACATAAGGAGTTATGTACTTTGGTTTCGTCAAACGTCACCCGTAACTGGGTGGACTATAAAGGCGATTACTGGGTATGTAACAAATTATGCGGAGGGATGTGAGTGATGTAGATGGGATCTATCCCTCCTATATGACGGGAGAGATATCATAGTCTTGATAGAGTGAGATCACTAAGTGCATGGCCATGCCCAAATAAGGTAATATGAGATATTGAGCTTATTTGATTATAGTGAGTCTACTTGGAGTTCAAGACACATAGATTGATTGGAGGATGACACGGTCTATGCTTCATAGAAGATCAATCTAAATATCGACGATAGAAGGACATTGTCACATATTATGAAAGTCATAATTAGTAGTCACATTGGTGATGTTGGATCTCAACATTCTTGTAACTTGGATAGCAATGATGTGTTGCTAGATACCGCTCATTGCTTATGTTTCTAAGAGGTTAGAAGCATTGCCAACATTACAAGAACCTATAGGGTCACACGCAAAGAACAAGTAGATGGAAAAAAAATGAAGTCAAGTTCGACTTGGCTAAATATGGAAAGTTCATAAAAGGCAAGTTTGACTTGACCCAAATCCAAATCAAGTTTGACTTGACTTGGTTCCACTTCAAGTTAGACTTGACATGGGAGAAGAAATGGAGTCAAGTTTGACTTGACTAATATGGA
>JAGFNQ010001974.1:282060-335985 GCA_024364735.1 Boesenbergia rotunda | reverse complement strand
TTGTTGTAGAGTACCCTAAAAAGATACCTGGGTTTGACTTGGATTGGAATTTTCCAAGATAGTCTTTGGTATTAAGAATATGGACTTTGCATCCAAAGACTCTAAGACAGTGTAAGTTTGGAAGCCTATGGTAGTAAAGTTCATAGGGTGTTTTATTTAACCTTTTATTAAGCAGAATCCTATTTTGGATATAGCAAGCTGTGCTAATTGCTTCTGCCCAATAGTGGTTAGGTAGGTCAAATTCATTGAGCATAGCCCTAGCAGCTTCCTGTAGGGTTCTATTCTTCCTTTCTACTATGCCATTTTGTTGGGGGGTTCTGGGACACGAAAATTCGTGTTTATATCCATTTATTTTACAGAATTCTTCAAATCTCTGATTCTCGAATTCTCCCCCGTGGTCAGACCTAAGTCTTTTAATTTTGGTATCATTTTGATTTTCAATCAATTTACAAAAGTTGTTAAATAGGTTCAGGGTTTCATCTTTGGTCTTTAGAAACCTTACCCAGGTGAACCTAGAGTAGTCATCAATTATCACTAAGCAGTATCGATTTCCACTTAGTGACTTGGCTCCATGTGAATCAAGTAGGTCAAGGTGTAGGAGCTCAAGTGTGGTTTGGGTTTGATCAGATTGGATCAATTTGTGACTAGACTTGGTTTGTTTGCCTTGATTACACGATTCACATATTAGGTTTTCATTTTTGATTTTGGGGATACCTTTGATTAAGCCAAGTTGGGTAATTTTTGAAATAGTTCTTAGATTGGTATGACCTAATCTCCTATGCCAGAGTTTTGATTGTTCTAACTGTGTTAACATGCATTTGGGTATAAGGGGAAGATTTATAGTGTATACATTGTTTTTCCTAGTGCCCTTAAGCATGATTTCTGAGTCTTGTGCATTTCTAATCAGGCAATTAGAATTGTTGAAAGTAACTAAATAACCAGAGTCACATAATTGACTTATGCTAAGTAAGTTAAAATTGAAGTTTTCTACTAATAGTACTTTCTTAATAATGAAATTGGATTTAAGTTCAATATTACCTGACCCAATTACCTTGAGTGTGGCATTGTTACCAAATGCTACTGAGCCCAGGTTTTTGAACTTGAGTTTGGTGAACTTCAATTTGTCTCCAGTCATATGTCTGGAGCACCCGCTATCTAACATCCATTGGTCCAAATCTTTATGTTCCTACACATAAAGAATTTTTGATGATTTGGATCCAATTTAAGTTAGGGATAGCTTAAATTGAGTTTCACTTCCTAGTCTGTCTCACCCCAGTCTAGGGTTTTCAATCACGTTAACCTTAAGGTTTTTGTGAGACAGGTTTGAGGGTAGAAATTAGTTTTGAAAAGGAATTTCCATTTATTTTGAAAAGTTATTTACTTTTGAAAAAAAACAGAAATTTTGAAAACAGATTAAGTGTTTTTCAAGAGGATAGTAAGTTTGAGAAGTAGAAGTTTTGAAAAACAGATTAGAATCTATAATTATTTGAAATTTGAGTTAGATTCGAATTTGACAAAAGTTAACTTGAATTTGAATTTCAGAAATTGACTTCCAGGTCTTGGCGAGGCACTAGGCCTTCTTTGGCCGAAGCCTTATGGGATCATCCACCCTTTCCTTGACAAAGCCTTTTAATGAAATTTCATTTTCAAATTAAATTAGGTCATTTTCTGGTCTAACTAGCTTGGGGTCTTGGATCGGTAGCTTCGGCTAGTTCCGCCAAATTGGCTTCCCTAACGTACTATCATCTCACCTCCACCCAATACTATGTTTTCAAGTTTCAAGTAATTTCGTCCTTAAATCTAAGTATTACTTAAATCTAAGCATGGCAATTTGCAAGAAATTAAATAAACAAGCAATTAAAAAAAAATTATCTAATTATAAAAATTGTTTTAATTTTGGCTCCCCCTGGACTAAAGCCTCTGTATGGGTTAGGCAAGATGTGAATCTTGTCCTTGGGGATCCAAAATTGATTTGAACCAGTTGGTTTAGTCAGGCACAGTTTTGGCACCCATGCCTGAACCTTAGGTCTTGACTGGTTCAGTACAGCAAAGTAAGATTTTTGCCGAGATTTGGTTCTATAACCAAGTCCGGATCGGTTTAGAACAGACTTCTGTTTTCCCAGAATCATGTCAAGATTCTTGGAACCAGAAGTGAATCGTTCTAAAGCTGTTCTTAAGTCCTTAACTTGAGTTTTCAGGGAGGAATTCTCTGATTCAAGTTTTTTAACTTGATCAGGGGTTCCTTCCTGAATTTTCTCAGTTAAGGAATCAGAATCAGCTCCCTCTTTCAGGAGTTTTACTTCCTGTCGGAGGGACTCGATTCGGAGTTTGGCTTTCGCCAAATCTCGGGATAGATAGGAAATAAGAGAATTCAATTGCGATTTTGAAAAGCCCGTTACCTTTATTTCGCCGTCGTCGGAGAATGTCAGCTTGCCGTCGTCCCGGTCCGAGTCTGAGTCAGTCTCGATTTGATCTGAAGCGGTCAGGGCTAGAAGATTGGACTGAGGTGCTTCTTCTTCTTCTTCTGAGGAAGACTCGTCCCAGGTTGCTTGGAGTGCCTTCTTCTTTCTGTTCTTTTTGGACTCCTTTAGACTTGGACATTCAGTCTTGTAGTGGCCCTTCTTCTTGCATTCGTAGCAGGTTACGTTGGGCTTTTGTTTGTCAGTTGCCGGTTCATCTTGTCCGTCCTTTCTTCGGCTTGTTCTTCGTGTGTTGGATTGGTTCTTCAACTTTTTGTAGTAGTTTCGAGCTAGCCGGACCAGTTCAGATTGATCTTCTTCTTGATCTTCTATTTCTGAATCTGAGGTAGATTTAGGTTCAACTTGAGTTTTCTTCTTGGTCGTCTTCCCTGTTTTCCCTGCAAAGAAGGCTATACTTTTCTCGACAAAATTGGAGTTAGTCTGTTCATGCAGCTCAAGTTCAGAAAATAACTCATCTAGCTTAATTTTTGAAAGATCCCTAGAGACCATGTATGCATCTACCATAGATGCCCACAAGGTGGTCCTAGGGAACGCGTTTAGGGCATACCTTATAAGATCACGATTTTGAACCTGGTGACCTATTGCGTGAAGACCGTTCATCAGCTCCTGGATTCTGGCGTGGAGCTGGGCTGCTGTCTCGTTATCTGCCATTTTGATAGTGAAAAGCTTGTTCAGTAGCAGGTCTCGTTTGCTGATCCTCGTATCTGAAGTTCCTTCGTGGAGCTCAATCAGTTTAGCCCATAGCTCCTTTGTACTTTTGAAGGGTCCGACGCGGTTCAGCTCTTCTTTCGTTAGTCCGCATTGGAGAGTCTGGGTTGCTTTGGCGTCGGCTTCAATTTTACGTTTGAGGGAAGTGTCCCATTCTGAGTAGTTTTGTGGTATACCTTCAGCATTTGTGGGAATCATCAGTCCAGACTGGATGATTATCCACATATCCACCTGAGTTTTCAGATGAACCTCCATTCGACTATTCCAGTAGGGAAAGTCTTCTCCACTGAACAGTGGAGGTCTGGCGGTGCTAAATCCTTCTTGGATAGACATTTGTTACTGGAATTAAAAAGAACAACAAAAATATTCCAAGACTTGGTCTTGGATTAGTAGTGCGGGAAGAAATAATTAAACACAAATTTCAAGGGGTGTTGCACCAACCTTGAAAAAAAAACTCGAACGAAAATTTTAAAATAAGAGAGAAAAAAAATCCGAAAAAAAATTTCAAACTGGTGGTTGCACCAAGTTTGACTTCCCCGCTCTGATACCACTTGTTGGATCGAGAGATGCGAGAGAGGGGGAGGGTGAATGTCGCAAATCGTTCGGATTTCGTAAAGAGCAATTGCGTAGCGGAATAATCAAAATCAGACAATGCGAACACCAAGATTTTTACTTGGTTCGGAGCCTGGGTCGACTCCTACTCCAAGGCCCACGGTCGTTGACCGTTTTCTGCGAGCAATTCTATACGTTCGAGAAAGTTTACAATCACAAGTATTACAGAATTAGCTTCGTAAACTTAAATGAATATTTCGTTACCGACGTCCGGTGTAGATCGGAGTATTGGAGCAGCAGGACGTCGTCAGAGCTCGAGATGGAAGATTTCTGGAGCGTGTCGTGGAAGCAGAAGAGCGTATGAAAGTCGCAGTGATTGATGCTTTAAGCCTGGGGTCGAGGGCCCTTTATATAGGGCTGGGGGCGCCCGGAATGCTCGGGGCGCCCCCCACGTGGCTTTCGATCCGGCGAGCCCTCTGGTCAAGGCTGATCTCTGCTTCTTCGGGATCACCTTTGACTGGGGCGCCCGACGCGCGCGGGGCGCCCGGGTTGACCGGTCAAGGCTTCATCTTCTTCGCGAGGGTGAGCTGCTGCAGCTGCCAGTGGCGTGGCACAGTGGGCGCCCGCGACACGCGGGGCGCCCGACGCGCGCGGGGCGCCCGAAACATCCGGGGCGCCCCCAAATGTGCTGCTGTCGGGGCGTTTACTTGCTCTGCTGACTTTGGGTTGACTCTGCGGCGCCCGAAACATCCGGGGCGCCCTGCTCAGCTACTGCCTCACTCCTTTGAGGCTCTCTGAGCTGCAGAAACACAGTCCTTCGGTCCTGCATCCAGGGTTAGTCCAAAACAGCAATTAATAAGTTAATTTCACACAGCCTTGGCTGTCTTGGTTCTGACTTTGGGTCTCCAAAATGGAGCCCTAGGTCGAACCGACGCCTAATGTTCCCTCAAGGGGAACACACCCTCACCTACTCCTCTCGGGAGAGTTTTACCTGGTGCCAACCGGATCCTCCAGTTGGACTTTTGCCCGGCAGTCCTTCGCCAGGTCTTGAGTTGCCAAGCTGCCCTTCGCTTGGTGCCTAGCAGCCCTTCGCTAGGTCTTTTCTTCTGGCAGCCCTTCGCCAGTGCCTAGCATTCCTTCGGTAGGGTTTGTCTATTCTGGCAGTCCTTCGCCAGAGCCTAGCAGTCCTTTGCTAGGGCTTTTCTTCTGTCTGGCAGTCCTTCGTCAGTGCCTAGCATTCCTTCGCTAGGGCTTTTCCTGTACACTCAAGAAACTTGTTAGACAACAACTAACCCTTAACTTTTGAACCCTTTTGCCAGTATCAAAACACAGGTTTGACTTGGGTGCAATTTGCACCAACAGTATGTGCATGTCAAACAAGTACAGCAAGTAAATGCAGCAAACACAATCAATGCACAAATGCATCATATGCACATGATGCAATGTCATGGTCACCCCCTAACACCAGTCAAGCCACCGAGACAGGTGATACTGTGTCGGCCGAGTGGGTAGAGCTGTGACACTGTCAGCACTTTGCCATCAATGCTCCCGAGTGACCGAGTGGACAGGATGCTGGTGGAGTAAACACTCCGCCCCATGTATATATGGGGGAGATATCTCTCTCATCTTCTCTGGTCTATGGGAAGAGAAGGGATCCCTGCCTGCTACCACGCTCTGAAACCACTACCCCTGAGCGGATGAGCGGAGCAATACAGAGCAAATGCACATATCCAGCGGTATCCACTAACCCATGAGTGGCCGTGTGTGCATATCATGTGCCGGAAGACGATTAGGCTCAACCACAAGGGAGTCGCTGATCGCCGGCATGTAACAGTGCAGGTATGGTGCATGACTAACACATGCAACCCCTACCAGGTTATCGACACATAACTCAACCTATCATGCACAGGTCTTATGTATGCATCATAACCCAATCAATCCTATATCTAGACACACGTGCAAGTATAAATAGAATCAACCAATGCAACCATACAATGGTATGCTAATCCCTATCCACATACTCATGCTCATACCAATGCTATACAGAATCAGATCACAAATAAGCGAGACTGTATAGAAGAAAATTTAGATCATATTCAAGGTCAAGCATAAGTATCAAGCAAGATAACAAAACGGTAGCAGATAAAGGTCAATATCAGCCTACTGCATAAATAACATCTAGCCATGCATAAAGATAAAGTGGATCTACAGATACAAGCAAGAAATACCCGCCTCCAAATAGGTGAAGTCCGTATCAAGCAGAAAGAACCACCCGTCAATAATAAGCAGCAATAAATCCAAGTCAAGTCCCTGTATCAAGGACATGTTTAATTAGCTATTACACAGATATGATAACTAGCTAATTAATCCCCAAACCAAACCAAGGTTAACCTAATAATTTCCTTTTTCAATTAATCTTATCCAATTAACTGATCGGTTCTTAATTATCTCGCGTAGTTAAGATTAGGTTCAAGTTTAGATATATTCACAATCTCCTAATCATTTAATTAACCATGTAGTTAAATGATTTATATTGCATATCATCTCCTTGTTTCCAATGAAACCTAATCCCCTTCCAATTGGTCCAGATTAGACTACACAACCTAATAACATCTAGAATAAACGAATCCCACTAGGATCTCACAATATCAACTCCTCACAAACTGCCACCTTAAATTCTAAAACAAGAGTATAATTACCTGTATGAAATACCTAGTTCACAGAGCATCATCTCCACACACAGTTCATTAACAATTCCATAACCAAGTCATAGTGGCTAGAGGAAACATTTACCTGAGATGTGGCCGATCACTGCGAGTTCCAAAACAGTGTATGGCATAGAGTCAGCCCCTTACGGAAGAAACAACCCACTCCCCACAACCAAGTTCTACACAGAATCGAATATCTAAGGTAGATTATGGTTCAACTCCAATTTCTATTCAACATTTCCAACACTGAAACCAACCTGGATTTCCAATCGACACAGCAGACTACCAATGCTTGGATACGATTGGTTTCTGATAAGGGAAAACACCTACAAACGGACAAATCTGTCACACCTCAAGCCATTAATAGGTTAGAACCCTAAAATCCAATTCCTTCTTGTTCCGGTACTTACCCGATTAGAGAGGAACGACCTTATCGGCAGCTCCACACTGCGTAGCTTCTTCTAGCTTCAACCATTCGCCCTAGATTCTGCTGTGGCATCCAAAATATTTCCCTAACTCCGGCGATGGCTTGCTTACGCAAGGGGAGGAAGCGATGCTCCACAGGCAACGGAAAGGTGTGGTCGGCGAGGTTAGGATTCTCAGCAGTGGAGAGGACCGAGTGGATCGCCGGTCGCCGATCGAGATAAGGTAAAAGACCGTCAGCGCGTGTGGGGAGGTCGCCTACGGCTAGGGTTCGCGAGAAGGGAATGAAAGGGAGGCGCTGCTGCGATCGGCTGTGGAGGAGTCGGGCGAATGGGTTTTAGGTCAAGTATATAAGTCGGTTCATTTTGCATTTAGGTCCGCCAAGTTTGGCTTTTGCAATCTAATCCCTATGGTTTAGAATTCCTTATCCATTAAACCCTTAAACTTCGTCCCAGTGCCCGGAAAATTCTAGGAACTTTTCGAAAAAATTTTCAGAGTGGAATAAACGTGTCGGATTTAACATCCTCCCCCACTAATAAAAAATTTGGTCCCCAAATTTCGATATTCACTATAGTAAACACTATCAAGAAGTAAGCTGATATAAATACTGAACAGTAACTAATCATACATACCTCAAGTGAACAAGTGGGGGTAACGAGCTCAAATGACATCCTCAAGCTCCTAGGTAGCCTCCTCATCTGAGTGATGCTGCCATCCGATTTTAACCAGTCGGATTGTCTTGTTCCGCAACCGACGCTCTCGGTGACCAAAATCCGTACAGGAGTCTCCTCGTAAGACGTATCAGGCTGAAGGGGAACTGAGACATCCGACAGCAAGTGTGAAGGGTCTGGTACGTATCTCCTCAGCATGGATACGTGAAATACATCGTGTACACCGGTAATGGATGGTGGAAGAGCTAAACGATAAGCCATTGCCCCAACCCTCTCCAAAATCTGGAACGGGCCGATGTAACACAGAGCAAGCTTACCTCGAAGACCGAACCATTTCACCCCTTTCGTGGGTGAAACTCACAGAAATACGTGATCACCTACGGAGAACTCTAGAGGTCTCCGTCTCCGGTCGGCATAGCTCTTCTGACGATCCTGCGCCTCAGATATCCTGCGTCTGATAGTACGGACTATCTCTGCCTCGTGCTGAGCTCTCTGAGGTCCTAACAGCTAGGATTCCCCAACCTCCTCCCAGAGGATGGGTGTCCGACAAGGCCTACCATACAACGCCTGCCATCTGGATAGCCGCATGATAGCTGTTTGTAGGCGAACTCGACAAGATGCAGATGATCCTCCCAACTGCCTCCGAAATCCATAACACAGGCTCGCAGTAAGTCCTCCAAGGTATGAATGGTACGCTCTGACTGACCATCGGTCTGCGGATGGAAGGCGGTACTAAATCTGAGCTCGGTACCCATGGCCTTCTGCAGACTCTGCCAGAAGCGTGAGGTGAAACGCGGATCTTGGTCAGAGATGATACTCAACGGTATGTCGTGCAATCTGATGATCTCTCTGCAATACAGCTCTGCTAATCTATCCAATGAATCGGTCCTCCGAATAGCTAGAAAGTGCGCGGATTTGGTCAATCGATCAACGATCACCTAAATCGCGTCAAGGCCTCGTCTAGTCCTAGGCAATCCCACCACGAAATCCTTAGTAATGTGTTCCCACTTCCACTCGGGACTGGGAATACTCTGAAGTAGCCCAGCAGGTCTCTGGTGCTCTGCCTTAACCTGCTGGCATACCAGGCATCGAGCTACAAAGTCAGCAATATCTCGCTTCATTCTGTTCCACCAGTAGGAACGTTTCAGATCTCGATACATGCGGGTGGCACCCGGATGGATAGCAAATTGGGAGCGATGTGCCTCCTGTAATAGCTCCTCCATAACAAGGTGTGTCTCGGGTACGCAAAGTCTCCCGCGAAAATACAAGACACCTGCGTCGTCTCGTGAAAAATTAGACTGCTGCTCTACGGTTGCTCGACTGCCGAGGAACTGCAGATGCTGATCGCTCACCTGAGCCTCTCTGATCCTCGTTCGGATGGAAGACTTAGCAACAATGGTCGCCAGAATACCCCTCTCAGTCTGACCCTGCTCCTCTAGACCCAACTCTGAGAAACTCTGGACGATCTCGATAACCAGAACTCGATGGTAGGCCAGTATCCCTCTGGACTTCCTACTCAAGGCATCAGCAACGTCATTAGCTTTCCCAGGGTGATAGCTAATGGTACAATCGTCGTCCTTCAGGAACTCCATCCACCTCCTCTGTCGGAGGTTGAGCTCCTTCTGCGTGAAAAGATACTTGAGGCTCTTATGATCCGTGAATATCTCAAAGGTAATCCCATACAGGTGATGCCTCCAGATCTTCAGAGCAAAAATAATAGCTGCCAACTCCAAATCGTGAATTGGGTAGTTCTTCTCATGCTCCTTCAGCTGTCGAGAAACATAAGACACTACCCGCCCGTGCTGCATCAGAACAGCACCCAATCCCTGATAAGATGCATCCGTATAAAGCACAAATCCGTCCTCTCCTGATGGAAGAACAAGGACGGGTGCCGACACTAATCTCTGCTTCAGCTCCTGGAAACTAGCCTCACAAGCCTCTAACCATGTGAACTTCACGCCTTTCCTGGTAAGGCGTGTCAGCGGCATAGCTATGCTCGAGAAGCCCTCAACAAATCGTCGGTAGTAGCTGGCTAATCCCAAGAAACTGTGAACCTCCTGAACTGACTTCAGCTGCTCCCAACTGGTAACAGCCTCGATCTTCTGGGGGTCTACTGAAATGCCACGGCTGGAAACCACGTGCCCCAGAAAACCGACTGAGGATAGCCAGAATGCGCATTTGCTGAACTTCGCAAATAAGCGCTCCCGTCGGAGAGTCTCCAAAACTATGCAAAGATGCTGCGCATGCTCCTCCTCAGAACGCGAATAGATCAAGATGTCATCAATGAAGACAATCACAAACTGATCTAGATACTCCAGGAATATGTGGTTCATCAAATCCATGAATACCATTGGAGCGTTGGTAAGCCCAAATGACATTACCAAGAACTCATAGTGCCCATATCTAGTGCAGAACACTGTCTTTTGAACATCTGAGTCTCTAACTCTCAGCTGATGATATCTGGTTCGCAGATCAATCTTAGAATACACTGAGGTGTCTCTGAGCTGATCAAACAAATCCTCTATCCGTGGCAACGGGTACTTGTTCTTGATGGTTACTACATTCAACTGTCAGTAGTCAATGCATAACCTCAAAGAACCGTCCTTCTTCTTGACAAACAGAGCCGGTGAACCCCAAGGAGATACGCTCGGTCTGATGAACCCTCGGTCTAATGACTCCTAGAGTTGGACCTTCAGCTCGTCCAACTCTTTCGGTACCATGCGATAAGGAGCCTTAGATGCCGGCGCAGTCCCCGGAATCAGCTCTATAGTGAACTCTACCTGTCTCCTGGCAGGAAGACCCGGTAGCTCCTCTGGAAAGACATCTGGGAACTCCCGAACAATTAGAATATCCGGAAGAGAGGAACTACTGCTGTCATCCACGCTAATCATCGATAATAGATAACCCTGACAGCCCAGTGATAACAATCTCTGTGCCTAGAGCGCAGAAATAACCGATATGTCGTCGTCTCGGATGCCGGTGAAATCCCATGAGGGTTGGTCCGGAGGCCGAAAAGTAACCACCCTCGTCTGGCAATCCACGGTGGCATGGTATGCGGTAAGCCAGTCCATGCCGAGGATGATATCAAAATCAACCATCTCCAGCACCAGCAGGTCCACGGTGAGAATCATGCTACCGAAGTCCAGTGGGCAGGCTCTGACCTCCTAAGTGACCGCTAATGACTCACCCGATGGTAAAGATACCGACAGGTGGCGAGCCCTAGCGGTAGGTAGCCAACCAATCCTAGCCAAAAATAATCATGAAATAAAAGAGTACGAGCTACCAGTATCCACTAATAAATCTGCAGGTACTGAATATAAGGAGATAATACCGCGAAATACTGATCCGTCAGCCCTCTACGCTTCCTCTCGTGTAACCATGAAAACTCGTCCAGACTCTGGCGGTGGAGGTAGAGGGGGGTACTGCTGTGGCTGTGGTGGTGGCAGAGGCTGAGGTACAGGTGCTCCAGCCACAGATTGAGACTGATAGCTCGGGTAGTACTGAGGCTGTGGCATGTACTGCTGCGGGGGTGCTGAAACAAAACTCTGAGATGTCGCTGGGGTACTAACGTACTCATATCGCGGCATACAATAAACCATAGCTGGAGTGGCTGTCTGGGGTGGACGGAAAGAATGCTGAGTCCTCCGCCTTCCTCGCTGAGGTCCTGTCTGTGCGGTATGGCCACTCTGCGCGGTATGCCCACTCTGGCCCGTGCCTCCAGTTCCCTCGTGCTGTGCCTTCAGCGCACAATCTCGACTCATGTGCCCCGGGAGCTTGCAGTAGAAACACACTGCATGTCCCACAAGACACTCTGACCTCGGATGCCCTCTGGATCCACACTGGGTACCTTGGTATTGTCCGGCTGTCTTCTTCATCTGGTGCTGCTGAGAAGACCGAGAAGAACCGCCTAAGTAACGACCAGACTTCTGAGGCCTGCCAGACGCCCCCGAAGTGCTATGAGCTGACTGTCCCTGACTGCCACGCTTCTGTCCCTAGGTCTGCTGTGGCTGAGTCTGAGATGAATCCTGAGCTGACTCCTTTCCCTTCTTCTTCTCTCCGTTGACCTCATGCTGTGCCATCTCAATCAGAAGGGCTTTCTCCAAAGCCTCACGGTAGGATACAGTACTAAATCCGGCAAGTCGGAGTCTGATATACCCAGCTAGTCCCCTAGTGAAGTGGAGCATCCGTGGTCTGTCCTCGGTAACCAACTCGGGGCAGAATTCAGCCAACCGGTTGAATTCTGTTGGTGCAGACAGCACCCAAGTCGAACCTGTGTTTTGATAAATGACAAAGGGTTCAAAAGTTAAGATGTTATATTTATCTAACATGTTACTTGAGTGTGCAGATTGAAGTCCTAGCGAAGGACTACTATGCACCTAGCGAAGGACTGCTAGGCATCGGAACCTAAGACCTAGCGAAGGGCTGCTGGGCACCTAGCGAAGGGCTGCTAGGAGTCGAAGACCTAGCGAAGGACTGCCAGGATACAAAGCCCTAGCGAAGGACAGCTGGGCACCTGGCGAAGGAATGCCAGGATATGAAGCCCTAGCGAAGGACTGCTAGGCACCTGACGAAGGAATGCCAGGATACGAAGACCTGGCGAAGGACAGCTGGGCACCTGGCGAAGGACTGCTGGGCAAAAGTCTAACCGGAGGAGCCAGTTGGCGACAGGTAAATTCTCCTGAGAGGAGTAGGTGAGGATGCGTTCCCCGTCGAGGGAATAGTAGGCGTCGGTTCGACCTAGGGTTCCATTTTGGAGACCCAAAGTCAGAACCAAGACAGCTAAGGCTGTATAAACCTAATAGTTTATTGCTTTGTGTTGTTTTGGACTAACCTTGGATGCAGGACCAAAGGAATGTGTTTCTGCAGCTCAGAACGCCCCAAAGGAGAGAGGCAAGCAGCTAGGCAGGGCGCCCCAGTGTCCCGGGCACCCCCAAGGTCAAGGCAAAACAACTTAAGCAAGAAAACGCTTCGGAAGCTTATGCTCCCGGGTGCCCCCATGCTCCTGGGCGCCCCCGTGCTCCCGGGCGCCCTTGATGCTTAGGACGCCCTGGGTTCAAGCCAACGAAGTGAACCGGCCGAGAAGCCAGCAAACCATGTCAACTGGGGCACCCCCAGCGTCTCGGGCGCCCCCTGTAACGCCCTGAAATTTCCATATTGAAGTTCTTAAAGTCCTTAGAACTATTTAAAAATGTTTTAGAAATATTCTAGATATTTTTAGGAATTTTAGAATATTTTTATGGAATTTTCCGAGTCCGTTTAGTATTTTTTAAAAAAGAAAAACGTTAAAGGGCAGCAGGGGGGTTCGAACTCGCGACCACAGGAGGAGCAAGCCCTTAAGGGCGCGCAAGTGACCGGCTGGGCTAGGGTATCAAGCACAACAAAAGGTGGAGAGAAATAATTTTATAGAGTAGTTAAGTTTTTTCATGAAGAGGTATTTAAACCCTGCTTAAGTCGCGTGAAACCCTTGGAGGAGAATTTTCGGCTGCGTGCGAGAAGGGGGCGAGGGAGGGGCGGCGAAAACAAAAGGGAACCTAGGTTTTCTTTCCTCCTCTCCTCTCCTAAGGGGCGCCGGCTAAGGGAATCTCAAGGGGGTCGGAGCGTTTCGTTCGTCTCGACGAGAAGAACACGTAGGCGCGGACGGTTCGTAGAGATCTTGAGTTTCACCCGAGCCCTAGTCGTCTAATTTCGGTTGTAAGTCCAAGAAATAAAGGTAAGTACTACTCACCTGCAGTAAGAGGCGGTTTTCCGCAAGAATTTTCCCTTAAAAGTTTTAAAGGAGATATTTACTTTTAGTTAAGATGTTGCATGTGATCTTAGTTCATTATATGCTTATATATATTTGATAGAGTACCCTATGTGAGTTTAGGGTCTAAGAAATCTATAAGAAAAGAAAAGAAAGATAAAGAAAAAGAAAAGAGAAGGCCAAGGCCTTACGAAATCCCCAAAAGTCAAGACTTAGGGATTTGGGCACACAAGGTGTTCGATAAAATGCCAAGGCATTTAAAGATAAGAAAGAAAAGAAAGAAAAGCTATTTTATTTTCTAAGGCCAGTACCCGGCGTCCAAGGGCGTCGTTAAAGAAATCCAGGTGTCCAATTCCAAGATCATGGCCCTGGTAGACCAAGGTCTGCTCTATTAGGATTGGCGGCTCGCTACCCCAACCTTTTAGGGAACGCGCATAAGATGGTACTTACGTCTTAAGTGGATCCAAGTGAGTTATTATTTTCAAGTATATGCTTTAGCAAAGTTTTTCTAAAGTTTAAGGAAGTTTTCTAAAAGTTAAAGAAAGATTTAAAGTTAAAGAATTGCTAAAGTTCCATGTTAAGCCAAGAAAAAGTGAGTTAAGACTTATTAATGCTTGAGTATGCATGTTTTGAGTTATACATGTTTTAGTGTTTCTTTTAAGTATAAAAGCATCTCATGTGATTTCACATTGTTTAAAAAGCATGCTTGCACATTTTGAGATTTTGTGAGCTAGATAGTACTTGCTAAGCTTTATGCTTATTAGTTGCATTTCCTCTTGCTGCAGGTAAAAGGTAAAGGCAAGCAATTCTGAAGGAAGGCGACGAGGCGGTGCTGAGTGACGTGTGTGTGGTGGCTGACCTTGGAGAGGTCCTTGGGACGAGACAGTTTAGCTTATTTGAAATGAAATGTTTAAGATTTCCAAATTTCAAGTTATTGTGTTATGGAGTTTATTAAACATTTATGCTTCGGATAGTTTTACATGCTTAATTTTGTAGAATGAAGATTTCATGTCATTTCAATTAGTATGCATACTTTTGTGAATGCACTAGATGAGCAAGGGCATGAGTAGTTTAGCATGTGGATACATTGCATTTTAGACTTATTCTTGAGCTTATTATTCCCTTTTGGACTAGGTCCTAATTGTGCTTAAGATGCTTGTAAATTTGGTAGAAAAGTAAGATTTACATTCTATGAAGTTCTAGAAATGTTATAGAATTTTATAAGTGGAGTTTGGATAGGGATGTTGCTAGTCTCCTTTTGAATTAAGTTTTGTTACTTTAAATATGCTTAGAAAAGTTGCATTCATATTCCATAATGCTTTAGTAATGTTATAGAACCCTGTGTGATGAGTTTAAATGGTTAGGATTGCTAGTAATGTACCATTGTATCATGCATGACTATTAAAGTTAGAATCTCATTCTTAGATAGATTAAATACAAAAAAAAAAAGAAAGTTCCGCATTTTTAGTCGTGTATTAGAGTCAAGAAGTAGACAAAGTAACGGTCCGTCAAAGGTAGAGAAGGCGGGTCGCTACAGTTGGTATCAGAGCAGTTCCCATTCTCCAGCATCACACACACATCAGCATCAACCTTGCCGTCTTCAAGTAAGAAAGCTTTAAGTTTCAGTTTTTTTATTGCTCCTTTACTTAATTGCAGTATAGAGAAATGCTTAAGTACTTACTCATATGTGCATAGAACAAGGAAGCATGTTTAATACCTTAGTATCACGGAATCATGTTTAATCCCTAGAATGGATATTAGGTTACTAAGTAAGAAAACAAGTTCTATACCTAGAAATATAGTGGTGATTCTTGTTCCCTTATGCATTATTAGATGGCAAGAAGAGGCCGAGCTCCTAATGCAAGGAACAGAACTCCAGTTCAAGATAACAATGAGCCTGACACAGAACAGCCAAACCTGATGGCAGTCATTGCTCAAATGCAAGCTCAGATTACCGAACAACAGAAGACTATCGCCACACTGATGGCAAATCAGCACCCAGTGCCCCTACACCACCCACAGCAGGAGTGGGAACTCCAGTGGTGGCTGAAGTTCCACCAGTCACACAGGAGACCCCTGCCGTGAACCGAAGACAAGAAGCATACCTCGTCCAGTGGCAGAGGCTGAAACCCGAAAGCTTCTCAGGCACGACTGAGCCCTGGGATGCCCAGGCTTGGTTCAAGACTTTAGAGAGCACAATGGAACTTCTTGACTGGCCAGAAGTCGAGAAGGTCAAATGTGCCTCCTTCTGCCTAACTGGAGATGCTCGGATGTGGTGGGAGCGGGTCAAGAGTAAGAGGATAGTCAACCAGATGAGCTGGATAGATTTCGAGCAAGAGTTCTATGAGGAGTTCTTCCACATGCGGGTTACCAACAAGCACTACGAGGACTTCATGGAGTTTAGACAAGGTAACCTACCAGTGGGAGAAGCAGTCGCGAAGTTCAACAGACTAGCTCGCCTCTGCCCAGAGCTAGTCAGCACAGAGAAGGAGCGAGTCAGACTGATGCTCCGCATGCTGAACCCTGAAATAGCACTCAACGTGAACAGCGGGACGCACCGACCCCAGACCAGCGAGGAGTTGGTCAGTAGTGCTCTAATCTCAGAGCACTATCTGAATAGCATCAAGGCATAGCAAACACAGCAGAAGCCAGTCCTGATTGAGAACAAGACAACCGGAGGCCAGAAGCCTCAGTCAAATAACCAGAACTGGAAGAACAAGAACCACAAAAGGAAGCAGTGGCCTGGCAGCCAAAAAGGAAACCCAGAGAACAAGCAAGCTAGGTATCCACCTTGTCCTAAGTGTGGGAGGACCCATCCAGGAGCATGCCTTTTGGGTGTAACTGGATGCTACTCATGTGGATAAGAGGGACACAGATCCAAAGACTGCCCAAAAAAGTTTAAGGTACTTCCTCAGCAGTCCGTACAGTATGGAGGCAAGCCTCAGTTACATTACATGCCTACTATACTGGAGGGACCTCAGATCAGTCAGGGAGGGTTGGAAGCAGCACCAGTTCCAACCAATGCCAGAGTCTTTTCCCTCACGAAGGAAGAAGCTGCCAGCGCCTCCACGGTCGTAACAGGTCAAATAGTTATTTTTCAGCATTTAGCTACTACACTGTTTGACACTGGGGCGACCCATTCTTTCGTATCAGTACCTTTTGCTAGTAAGTTACAGGTGCCTGCAGAGAGTTGGGAGTCCAGATTCCTGACAACTCTCCCTTCAGGGGAGATCATGGAATCCACCCAGCGGCTCCGGGCTGTGCCAATCAAGATTTCAGACCGAGAGCTATATGTCGATCTGATAGTCCTTGCGATGCAAGACTTCGACATCATACTGGGCATGGATTTCCTCAGTAAGTACAGCGCTTCAGTGGACTGCCGTAGAAGGAAGGTGGTTTTCAGCCCAGAAGGAGAACCACCATTCGAGTTTCAAGGAGCCCCAAAGAGGAAGACTCAGAAATTCCTCTCAGCCTTGGAAGCCCACCAGATGCTAGAGCAAGGGTGTGCTGGTTTTCTTGCACACGTTGTGGACTCAGAAGCAAAGAAAGAACTCAAGCAGGAGGATGTACGGGTAGTCTGCGAATATCCAGAAGTGTTCCCAGAAGAACTACCTGGACTACCGCCCAACAGGGAGGTGGAATTTGAGATTGAGCTGGTGACAGGTACTGGTCCGGTCTCAAAAGCCCCATATCGTATGTCTCCTGCAGAGCTGAAAGAATTACAAGAGCAACTCCAGGAGCTACTAGACAAGGGCTTCATCCGCCCGAGTCATTCACCCTGGGGAGCTCCTGTACTTTTCGTCAAGAAGAAGGATGGGTCTATGCGTCTGTGCATAGACTACAGAGCTCTGAACAAGGTAACCATCAAGAACAAGTACCCCCTTCCTAGAATAGATGATTTATTTGATCAACTCAAAGGGGCTATAGTGTTCTCGAAGATAGACCTGCGTTCTGGGTATCATCAGCTAAAGGTTAAAGAAAGTGACATCCCCAGGACGGCCTTCAGGACAAGATACGGCCACTACGAATTTGTAGTGATGCCTTTTGGAGTAACCAATGCTCCAGCAGTCTTCATGGAGCTGATGAACCACATCTTCAGGGAGTATCTCGATAAATTCGTCATAGTATTTATTGATGATATTCTCATATACTCACAGACTCCAGAGGACCATGCTACACACTTGAGGATAGTGCTGCAGATCCTTCAGCAGGAGAAGCTCTATGCAAAATTCTCAAAGTGTGAGTTTTGGCTAGATCAGGTAACCTTCCTAGGTCACATTGTATCCAAAGAAGGCATTCAAGTTGATCCAGCCAAGATAGAAGCAGTCAGCAACTGGTGTAGACCCAAGAATGTCAGTGAAATCAAAAGCTTCTTAGGCCTGGCAGGATATTACAGAAAATTTGTGGAGGACTTTTCCAGAATAGCTTCTCCACTCACAGCCCTGACCAGAAAGAATCAGAAGTTTGAGTGGTCAGATAAATTCGAGCACAGCTTCCTAGAACTGAAGAAAAGATTGACTAGTGCTCCCATCCTGACTGTTCCAGAGAGTGACAAGGCCTTTGACGTCTACAGTGATGCATCCAAGATGGGCCTTGGAGCTGTCCTCATGCAAGACGGTAAAGTAATATCATATGCCTCCAGACAGCTCAAGGACTATGAGAAGAATTACCCTACTCATGACCTTGAGCTAGCAGCTGTGGTTTTTGCACTGAAGCTCTGGAGACACTACCTGTATGGAGTGCAGTGCAGAATCTTCACAGACCATCAGAGTTTGAAGTACTTCTTCACTCAGAAGGATCTGAATATGAGGCAGCGCAGGTGGCTAGAGTTGGTCAAAGATTATGACTGTGAAATCCTCTACCACCCAGGTAAAGCTAATAAAGTGGCAGATGCACTGAGCAGGAAATCCTGTGCAGCACTGATGTCCCTATCATCACTGTCTCTACCACTTCAGAAAGAAATAAAGGATTTTGGAGTTGAGGTAATAATTGGGCAACTTTCTGCATTGACTCTAGAGTCAACCCTGCTTGTGGATATACAAAGAAAGCAAAGTCAAGACCCAGAGATCCAGAAGATCAAGCAGGAGATCCAAGAGGCAGAAAATTCAGAGTTTCGAGTATCAGATAGTGGCATCCTCTATCTTGGAGACCGCCTTTGCGTCCCCAATGATGAGGAACTAAGAAAGAATATTCTAGAAGAAGCCCACAGTACCCCGTACTCTATGCATCCTGGTTCTACCAAGATGTACCAAGATTTAAAGAAAAGGTTCTGGTGGTCTGGACTCAAGCGAGACGTGGCCAGATATATCAGTACCTGCTTGACCTGCCAGAGAGTCAAAGCAGAGCACNAATCCTATAGAGGTACCTAAAATTGATTTCATTGGTTGTAATGCATTGCTTGATACATCCTTTGTGGAAAATAATTGTCAAAATTTCCTAGAGGTACCTAGTGTTGATTTTGTTGGTTGTGAAGCAGCTCTTGATATATCATTTATGGGAAATAATTGTGAAAATTCTATTGAGGTACCCAAAATTGATTTCATTGGTTGTGATAAGTTTCTTGATATACCTTTTGTGGATATTAATTGTGAAAAACTCATTGAGGTACCTAAGATAGATTTTATTGGATGTGACGCATATTTGGATACATGTTATATAGAGACTGATGGTATTTCATTTCTTTCTTACCCTGCACGCATGAGGGAGGTATTACATGGTTTTGCAGGGTCACGCAGGCTTCTGGAGTGGGTCCTTCATCTAAACAGACTCCAACCTCTTGGAAGGATTTCCAAAAAAGCATCAAGAGGGAGGAGATGATCTTACTTTAATTCGAAGCACTCCACCTCTTAAATGGATTTTGTACCTTAATCGTCTCCGTCCACCGGAACACATTTATGAAAAGTTTAAGTGTGGGGGAGCAATGCATGATAACTTTCATTTTGTTGGTTAAATTAGACTTTCAAATCCATGTTTTTGATCCCTTTTCATATGCTTAAGTTTGCATTTGTATTAGGTTTCATGAAATCTTTCTATTTTGCCCTTGGATACAATCTTTCCTATAGTTGAGATATTTTGGCATTAATGTTGAATCTAATTTTGTAGGTTTCAATTAATCATGGACCTATATCAAGATTGGATCAGGACTTGAGTTAAGTATGGGCCTAGATCAAAGGGATCAAGAGCTGAATCAATATGGGCCGTCCATTCATGATGACGGTTAGATCTAAAGCCATCCACCAACTTCTGATCGATCCAAACTCAAGATAGACTTAATTAAGTTCATGGATCAAGATCTGAGGGTTTGGGCTCGATCAGAGCTAATTCAGCCATTGGATCAAGCACCAGAGGATCTAGACCGTTCAAGTTAAGGAAGATAAGATCAGATCCATCCGCTTCAGATCTGAGTGATCCGAGTTAAGGACAAGCAGATCAGAGCCCTTGATCAAGATCTGGGATGTTTGGGTTCGATCTGACTTGATCTGACCGTTGGATTGAATCGGAGCAATCTCAGTCGTCGAAATTCGAAATGTCTAGTTAAATCGGGAATTCCCTCTTTCGCTCGCGTCGTCGCCAGATCGTGTTTTCCGTTCGTTCTATTCATGGTGTTCTTCAATTTCCCGATCGGAGGTGACCATAAATCAAGTTTTTTCCAGTTTTCGATTTATCAAGCTCAGTTCTCATGGAAGAATCGCAGTCCATTTGTTGCTGACAGCTCCGGCGAGGGTTTCACCGGGAGCTAGCTTCATTCCGACCAGTCTTCACCCGATTCCGTTTCTCCATCAATCGGCCAAGTCAGGGGGGTTCTCTGAGCTTGTTCGAGGCTTCCTTAGCTATCCATCGCCATCTTAATCATTGCAGAAGAGAGGATCGGAAGGAGTTCAGAATTCCACCGTGTGCTACGCGATTTCATCTCCGAAGTTGAGTTTTGATCAATTCTCGAGCAAAGGGGGTTCCGAGCTCGATCTTTGTGTGACGGCAAGGAGAAAACTCGATGAAGAACTTGAACTGGATGTCTATAGTTTGTAGATTTCGTTTTTGAATCACTTTAGTTATTTCTGAATGTTGTTATTTGTTCTGTGTTAGCTTGTTTTCAGTCACTGATCGGACTGTCGTCCGATCCAGAATTCATCTGATCGGTTTGCTGACCGATCAGACTTGAACCTGATCGGACTGTCGATCGATCAGGTAGGGTTCTAGCACAATTTAACCCTATTTCTTGCTCTTCAGTTGAAGTATGTGAGCTTAATTCGATTTCTAATATTTAGCTTTAGTTCTGTTGTTTACCTGAATTCGATACTAGTTTCTACATTTAAATTCCATCATTTTAACTTGAATTGCTCATTTCCAAGTTGGGTAAGTTAGAATAGCAATTTCCTAGTTTAAATTTGCCTAGTTAAACTTGTTTCATTTCAATTATATTCCAAATCTTATTTGCAAAACAAAACCCCAATTTTATCTCGAAAACCCAAAATCATTTAACGACCAATAACTTTCAAGCTCAATGGAACACTCGCGACTAGTCCTGGAAAAATACGACCTGAGGCCCCTATTCTACATTTCTACTTTGCTAGCAAGGGTTTTTAGTTTTATAAATATCTATATTTGAGACCCACATTCGTGACATCTCTATTTTGGGTCCATCAAATTTTTGGCGCCGTTGCCGGGATGTACTTGTTGAGTTTGTTTGATTTAGCTTGTGTGCTTACCTTCATATCTTGTCTAGTATACTTGTGCTTATCTCTATATTTTTGTGATCCATTCTATTTTCTTCATTCTTTTGTATACATTTGCTGCGATTTTTATATTTGTGTATGACCAGATCTGCAGGTGGTATTCTTGAAAGCTTTGATCCTGAAATTGAAAGAACTTTCAGAGCCAGGAGGAATCAACTTAGTGTTTCAGAGGCTTTTGACATTCTTCCTAATCAGACTATTGCTATTCATTCAGTTGATCCTATGGCAGACCACCAGAAAATTATGAAGGAACTAGCAGCACCAGATGACGCTTTTTAGTACTCCTGCATTGCCTACCCAGAGCTCATTGGAGATTTTGAGTTAAGATCGGGACTTATTAATCTTTTGCCCAAATTTCAAGGTCAGTCTGGGGAGGATCCCAACAGACATTTACATGAGTTTCACGTTGTCTGCTCCACCATGAAGCCTCAGGGGATTTCAAAGGAAGATATCAAGCTGAGGGCATTTCCATTTTCCCTGACTGGAGCAGCGAAGGATTGGTTTTACTATCTACCTACTGGGCATGCATCTAGCTGGATTTCTATGAAGAAAGCGTTTTTGGAGAAGTACTTTCCAGCATCCATGACAACAATCATCAGGAAGAGCATCTGTGGCATACAACAAGTAGTGGGAGAGACTTTGTATGACTACTGGGAAAGGTTCAACAAACTTTGTTCTAGTTGCCCACAACACCAGATTAGTGAGCAGCTACTTATTCAGTACTTTTATGAGGGATTTCTTCAGATGGATCAGATCATGATAGATGCTGCAGCAGGAGGAGCCTTAGTTAACAAAACACCAGATCAAGCTAGGGAGCTAATTTCAAATATGACAGAGAACTCACAGCAATTTGGGAGTAGAGCTTTGTCCACCAGGGGAGTAAATGAAGTTCAGATGGTATCAAATGAGCAAAAAAAAAAATCAAGAATTCATTGATTGAGCTCACATCTCTGGTGAAGCAAATGACTAAATAATGTGATTCAAAATCAGAATTTCTTAGTACCACCACCTTCAAGCCAAGTGATGAGGTTATGCAGTATTTGTTCATGCTAAGACCACAATTCAGATTTATGCCCTAACCTCCAACAAGATGAGACATTAGCTGCATTGACTAGGGGACAATTCCAAGCGAAAAACAACCCCTACTCATTTACTTATAATCCGGGTTGGAGGGTG
The DNA here is from genome assembly GCA_024364735.1 of Boesenbergia rotunda. Classification (NCBI taxonomy): domain Eukaryota; kingdom Viridiplantae; phylum Streptophyta; class Magnoliopsida; order Zingiberales; family Zingiberaceae; genus Boesenbergia; species Boesenbergia rotunda. The sequence continues at coordinate 313,791 of JAGFNQ010001974.1, read as the reverse complement.
TTGGGACCGGGTGCATGTTGACAAGGATACGGGTTCGTAAAATTTTAAATTTTTACGTGCAGCGGAAGAATTAACATAAAATAATTTCTCAAATTATTTTAACCACGTATCTAGCATGCAACCTTATGATGTGTGGACATGATCATAAATTAAATCGTTGCGGAAAAGTAAACTAATTTACTTAGTACCTCGCGTAACTCGAAGTAAGGGACGAGATCCAACCGTAGCATCCCTTGGAAGCTCCGCCTCTATTCGCGTCCACGCCGAGTTCTCTTCGGGATGACTTCGCAAAGCCACGAGTTTTGTGCTGTCGAGAACTACTAGATTCTCCAAAAGCACAACTAGAATATCAAGAGAGAAAGTTGGAAACTAACCATCAAGTAACGGAATCAAAATTCCGGGAAAGGAAAGAAGGAGTCGCGATCCATTTCTTCTTCTTCGGCACCTTCTTGGCGGATGAAGCTCTCGGCCACCCTTGGGATATGCGCCGGCCCTAGGGGAGGAGAGAGAGCCGACCCTAGAGAGAGAGTGGGTGCCGGCCCTAGAGAGAGAGAGAGAGGGCGAACTAGAGAGAGAGAGGGAGAGAGCTACTAGATCTCTTGATAACTCAATTGAGGAATTCAACCCTAGCCTTGGTTCCTTTATATAGTAGCCTCTCCCTTGCCATGTCTCCCCTTTAACAGAATTAACGGAATAAATTTTCATAAGAAATTTATCTTATAAATTTTCTTATGAATTATTCCGTTATGTCAAGTTTTATTATAACTAACTTTATAATAAAACAAATACATCTCTCCTTTTATTATGGAATAAATTTTCATGAAATTTATTATATAAATTTTCTCATCATGGAAAAATCAATTCATAATTGATTTTATAAAATAAAAAATACACCATTTAAATTTTATTTTAATCTCCATAAAAAGAATAAATTTATTATATAAATTTTTCTTTATCATGGAAAAATCAATTCATAATTGATTTTATAAAATAAAATAAACCAATCCATGATTCATTTTAATTTCCATAAAAAGAATAAATTTATTATATAAATTTTTCTTTATCATGGAAAAATCAATTCATAATTGATTTTATAAAATAAAAATAAACCATTTAAAGTTTATTTTAATTTCCATGAAAATAAATTTATTTATCCATAATTTTATAAAACAAATCGTGCTTGATTTATTTTATAATTTAAACCAAATTAATTGGTTTTCTCTTCTTGTGGTGGCCGGCCAAACCAAAGAGGGTGGGGACCCTCTTTGGCCGGCCAAACCGAGCCATCTCCATCGCGAATTAAACTCATTTAATTCGCCCAATAAGCCTTCAAAAGACTTAGCCATTTTAAGCTTCCGATGCGCCTCTGATAAATTCAGATTCGACTTATTTCTCTTGATCGAAAAATCTAATTTTCAACTCGTTTTAAATCCCTCGGATTACTCGTAGTGCGTGTGACTAAATAGGCTTTCGATTTATGTTGGTCGTCTATAATCAACCAATTATAGAACGATCATGAGTGGCACCTAGTAGTACATCATGACCCCCAATTAATCGAAAGATCAACGGTTGACCTCAGATATAATTCTGAAACCCTTCAGCAGCACTAATGAATCGTGCCTCATTCCCTTCACCATCTTATACCCACTTGGTTCAGGACATGGTCTGTTTGTGTCAGTCCCCACTAGACTGACTACGTCACACCTAGCCCAAGTAGTGTCTTTCTCGTCCTTTGGATTTCTAATTACTCTCATGTATTTAAGAGACTCATACTCAAAACATGATATGCTCTGGCCAGAGGCTTTGAGTAACAATCCGACGATAGGCCTGGGTATACATCTCCTCGCAAGGAGTGGTGAATCCTTTGTAGGTTGTTCAAACATCTTCGGGCACTTCGGCTTATACCCAATCATCCTGGGTCCACACCTCCTTGGAGATGCTTGCTTAAGATGTTAAAATATAAATCTCCATGACCAAGATGACTTGAACACCGCAAGTCAAAGGAACATCGCACTTATGCTGCAGTAAGAACTTCATTGACATATCTATGTAGATTACCATATGATGTTTTATAGCTAGTCACTCCAATGAACTAGTTCCCTTAACTAGCATCCATGTTTATCTCCGGACATCCCAATGTCACCAGCCAGTGAGAATCAGCTGATTAGAGAATAACTCATGCTAGTCTCAACAGAATTGATACTGTCCGTTTTTATCAATTCATCGACTAGGGATATTTTCAATACTTCACAATTGCACATGTAGAGATAATCACTAGTTGTGATCCCATCACAAATTCTCTTATGCTGTGAATTGTATTGCGGACATTCAGTAGATGAGTTTAAGATCCCAATCAAATACACTAATATGTATACTCGAATAGTGAATTATCATTTATTAAAATAAATGTTTGCGATTGCCTTAGAACACTTCTCTCATATCACTAACAGAGGGATCATCCAAACTTGAAGTATGACAACTCTTTTTATCAGCAAAACCCATCACAATAACCCTATCAACAACCCCAACTGAATTTCCAGCAAGTTCAGCAAGGTCAACAACAATGTCAGCCATTTCGACAACCCAATCAGCAATTTCAGCAACCTTATCAACAAAATCAGCCACCTTTCCAAGGTAATCCGAATTTTCAGCAAGGGTTTCAAGGAAATCTGAATTTTTAGCCACAAAATCAGTTCTCACAGCAAGGGTTTCAGCCATTTAACCAAAGTTTTCAGCCTTCAAATCAGAATTTTTAGCCCACTCAATTTCAGCCCCCTCAGCCACAATTTCAGTCTCAACCTCAGAATTTTCAGAGTTACAATTCTCAACCATTTCAGCCAAGTTCTCAGCAAAATTTTCAGCAATTTTCTCAACCATTTCAACCCTATAATCAGCCCCAACAACCCTACTTTCAAGGTTCACAGCAAGTTAAACAATTTCAATCACCTCAATCATCATTTCAAGGCCAATCAAAGTCTCATACTAACCAAGGGGGCCATGGAGGTTCTAGTGGGGGAAATGCGCAACAACAAAGGATAGAGGAGATGCTTTAACAACTTTTGCAACAACAAAGAAATGATCCCACCATACAAAACCTTGAAAGGCAAATTGGACAATTGGCTAGTGGGATAAATCAAATTCAAGCTCAAGGATCAAGCCAACTACCTTCTCAAGCTACTCCCAATCCAAAGGGAAACGATAGTGCTATTACTTTGAGGAGTGGGAAGGTGGCTTCAACTCAAAATGGTCCAACATGTGATTTTTCTGACCCAAACAACCCTGAAATCACTCCAAATTTAGTTTGTTTCACCCCTAGCTCAAGCCTAACTCCTTCATCAAGTAATCCTGTGATTTTGGTGGAAAATGGAGGAGAAATCAGTAGCAAAGATGGATTTACAACAGCTACTTCAGTGGAGAAATCAATCCCAATTCCAACCCCTCATGTTTCGGCTCAAGAGGAGGATTTGAGAGTTCTTTTGCCTTTTCCCCAGCGCAAAACCCAAGCAAAAAATCAAGTAGAGGAGGAGAAAGCCAAGGAATACAATGAGCTAGTGAAATTGTTTAGTAAAGTGGAGATCAATGTACCCTTGTTGACCATGATTAAATAGATTCCTAAGTATGCAAAATTCCTGAAAGATTTATGTGTTCACAAGAAGAAGCTTAAGGAGAATGAGTTGGTCAGCTTGGGGAAAAATGTTTCAGCACTTATTCATGCCATTCCTCAGAAGTGTGAAGACCCAGGGGTTTTTACTATATCTTGTGAGATAGGGAGGACCATGTTCCATGATGCTATGTTGGATTTAGGAGCCTCCATAAATGTGATGCGCAGATCAGTCTTCCAGATGCTTGGCATAGGCCCTCTACAGCCTAATGGTGTGGTGATTCAGTTAGCAGACCGTAGCCAGACCCATCCAGTCGGTATTATTGAAGATGTATTGGTAAAGGTAAAGGAGCTGATATTTCCTGCAGATTTTTACATTCTGGACATGGAGGGAGACTATTTAGCACACAGATCTCCACTCATTCTAGGGAGGCCATTTCTGAAGACTGCGAGGACAAAGATAGATGTTTATGCTGGCACACTTTCGATGGAGATTGGAGACACAGTAGTTCAGTTTAACATATTTGATGCCATGAAGCGCCCGAGAGAGGACTACTCCATTATGAGCATTGGTATTCTGGAGGAGTTGGATGATGCAGGTATACTTGCTAAGGGAGTTCCATTTGATGTTTCCAGAGGAGTTGGTATTTCAGAAGAGGCTGAGGGTACATTCGCTACAGAGGTTGAGGAAATTTCAGAGGGTATTTCAGACTTATTCCCAGCTGGAGAGAGGTGTGTGAGTGTAGGAGATTGCACCGAGCCTCAAGGATCACCCATACCTAGTGAGCAGGCCCAGATTGAACTTAAGCCACTTCCAGATTATTTGAAGTATGTTTTTCTAGGTGAGGAGCAGAGTTTTCTAGTTATCATTGCAGATCATTTGGAATCAGAGCAAGAAGAAAAGTTATTGCAAGTCCTGAGGCAGCACAAGAAAGCTATTGGGTGGACTTTATCAGACATACCAGGTATTAGCCGAGCTATTTGCTTGCACAAGATCTTTTTGGAAGAAAATGTTAAACTAGTGAGGCAGCCGCAAAGGAGACTCAATCCACATATTTTGGATGTTGTCAGAAAGAGGTGACTCGACTACTACAGGCAGGTATCATTTACCCCATTTCTGGTAGTCAGTGGGTTAGTCCCATACATGTGGTGCCCAAGAAATCTGGAGTTACAGTGGTGTAAAATTCAAGTAACGAATTAGTGCCTACCGGAGTTAAGAATTCGTGGAGAGTATGCATTGATTATATGAAGCTAAACACAGTCACGAGGAAAGACCACTTCCCTTTACCTTTTATTGATCAGATGCTTGAGAGACTTGTAGGGAAGTCCCACTACTACTTTTTGGATGAGTATTCAGGCTACTTCCAGATTTGCATAGACCTAGAGGATCAAGAGATGACTACCTTCACTTGCCCTTTCGGCACATTTGTCTACAGACAGATGCCATTTGGACTCTGCAACGCTCCAGGAACATTTCAACGATGCTTGGTAAGTATATTTGGTGAGTTGTTAGAGCATTGTATGGAGATCTTTATGGATGATTTTTCAGTTTTTGGCACGTCTTTTGATTCATGTTTAGATAACTTGTCTAGCGTTTTACACCGTTGCATTGAGACTAACCTTGTGCTTAATTTTGAAAAATGTCACTTCATGGTAGAGCATGGAATTGTATTAGGGCACATAGTCTCTAGGAGAGGTATAGTGGTAGATCCTGTAAAAATCAGTGTTATATCTTCTTTATCTTACCCCGTATGTATACGGGATGTTCGTGCCTTTCTAGGACATGCAGGGTTCTACCGCAGATTCATTAGAGACTTCAGTTTGATTGCTCGGCCTTTGACAAAACTTTTACAAAAAGATGTTGAATTTTTCTTTGATGATAAATGCAAAGAAGCTTTTCACAGGCTCAAGGAGGCTCTTACCTCTGATCTTATTATTAGATCACCTGACTGGAATTTACCATTTAAATTAATGTGTGATGCATCTAACATTGCAGTGGGAGCTGTTCTAGCACAGAGGGTGGAGGGAGCACCTCATGTCATTTGCTATGCCTCCAAGACCCTAGATGTCGCCCAAGCCAATTACACCACCACTGAAAAGGAGCTTCTTGCCATTGTTTTTGCCTTAGATCATTTTAGATTTTATTTATTATGCTCACATGTCATTGTTTTTTCTGATCATGTAGCTTTAAAGTACCTATTGAAGAAGCTAGATGCTATGCCTAGGCTAATCAGATGGATGCTTCTACTCCAGGAGTTTGATTTGGAAATCAGAGATAGGAGTGGCAAAGAAAACTTGGTTGCAAATCACCTGAGCAGAATTGAAGGAGTTGGATCTCCTACCACCATTGACGATGATTTCAGAGATGAGCACCTTCTTGCAGTACATGGTGAGTCACCTTGGTATGTAGATCTTGTTAATTTCTTAGTTGCACATGTTTTTCCTACACACTTTTTTAAAGATAAAAAAGATAAACTTAAAAGTGATGCTATGTTCTATGTGTGGGATGACCCGTATTTATGGAAATTTTGTAATGATCAAATAATTAGGAGATGCATACCTGACCAAGAGATTTGTTCAGTTCTTATCTTTTGCCATTCATCAGCATGTGGGGGACACTTTGGACCACAAAGAACAGATAGGAAAGTGTTAGAGTGTGGTTTATACTGGACCACCATATTTCATTATTCATACTTGTTCTATAATAATTGTGATAGATGTTAGCGAACTGGGAACATAGGAGCTAGAAATGAGATGCTCTAGCAGACTATGCTATATTGTGAGATTTTTGATGTTTGGGGTATAGACATTTTGGGACCTTTTCCTGCATCCTATGGTTATCTGTACATTTTACTTACTGTAGATTATGTTTTTAAATGGGTGGAGGTCATTTCCTCCAGGACTGATGACTCTTGTATTGTTGTTAGTTTTGTCAGGTCACACATATTTTGCAGGTTTGGAATTCCCAGGGCTATATTAAGTGACCAAGGATCTCACTTTTACAACAAACACATGAAGGCCCTACTTAGCAAATATGGGGTTGTACACAAGGTTTCTACTTCCTACCATCCCCAAACAAATGGCCAAGCCGAAATCTCAAATAGAGAAATCAAATCAATTTTGGAAAAGACCGTTGGGCCCAATAGAAAAGATTGGAGCAAGATGCTAGATGATGCACTTTGGGCCTATAGGACGACATTCAAGACATCGATTGGCATGTCTCCCTACTGGTTAGTCTATGTTAAAGCTTGCCATCTACCCGTGGAGATAGAGCACAAAGCATATTGGGCGGTGAAGGCTTGCAATTACGATGCTACCAAGGTGGGAGAAGAGAGAAAACTTCAACTTCAAGAGCTTGAAGAGATCAGACTAGAGGCATTTGAGAACTCAAGGATCTACAAGGAAAATACCAAGAACTTCCATGATAAACACATAGTGAGGAAAGAATTTCAAATTGGTGACAAGGTCTTATTGTACAAGTCAAGGCTCAAGTTGATTAAGGGTAAGTTGAGGCCAAGGTGGGAAGGTCTAACCGTTGGATGGAGCGGAAAGGATCTCAACCGTTCAATTTCAAAAGGAATAAGTTTAAATCAGAATTCCCTCTTCCTCTTAGGGAGGTCATTGCGTCGCGTTGCAGAGCTTTCACCGCCAGATCTAGTTTTCTTCCTTGTTCTTAATTTCTTTACCGTTTTGCTTGAAGTTTTCTTCCTTAGATCGCGTGGCCACATCAATTCATTTCTTCTCAAGATTTCAGATCATCTAGGTAATTTCCTTGCTCAATTCGCTAACATGAATCTCGCAGCTGAAGGAGCAAAGGGGAGGGTTTCACCTGAGCTCATTCCACCGATTTCTTCCACTTGATCGCGGGGGTTTCCATCTACCGAAGCTGAAGGAGTGTTAGGAGGGGTTCTTCGATGCAGTTCTGGAAGTTTTGGCTCGATCGCGAATCCGCGCGTCAAAAGGAGTTCGACATTCGGCTACTGTCCGATCGGTTTGATCGGACAGAGAGGACTCTGATCGGTCCCGTGACCGATCAGAGGAAGACCTGATCGGTCGGGTTGACCGATCATGGGTAGAAGAACAGCAAGGTCGACAAAAAGCTGAGCAGGGGAGTTTTCTTCAATGGTTTTTAAGATAGGGTGTTCATAGCTCATCCTTCGTGTGACGGCGAAGGGAAGTTTTGATCAGAACTTGATTTGATGTTTAATTAGGATTAGTTTGATTTTATACATGTATTTCTTCAAGTTTTTATAATTGTTCCATTACATTTCAAGTCATGTGCTTAAGCCAAGATTTGTTCTAGTTTTCTTTAATATGCAATTTCTTTCATGCAATTAGTTTTCTGCAATTTATTACCTGCAATTAGCTCTTTAAGTTAAATTCTATAGTTTAGCTTTAATTGTTTAGTTGCTACACTAGGTTAAGTCTAGTTCTTGCAATTTCCTTATTTATTCCATGCTTTAGTTGAGTTCATTCCAGTTTATTTCATATTGTCTTTTCATCATATTGCCAAAACCCCATTTTATTTAGAAAACCCAAACATCAAACGACAAATAAACTTGCAAGCTCGAGTTAAACATTCATTCAACTAGTCCTTGGAAAAATACGACATGAGGCCCCTCTACTACATATAATCATTGTTAGCCAAAGGGGTTTCAGCTTTATAAATATCTAAATTTGAAACCCACATTCGTGACATCTATTCTGGGTCCATCAAATTTTTGGCGCCGTTGTCGGGGAATTAACTAGTTGAGTTTGTTTAATTTGAGCTTGTGTTTATTTTTATATTCTTTGATTCCATTTTTATTTGCTTTATCTTTCTATATACATTTGCTGCCATTTTTGTTTGTTTTATGATCAGGACTGCAGGTGGAGAGTTTCAGAGCTAGAAAGAAGAAAATCAAGGAAGAGTTTAGAAGTTATTGAAAATTTTTCTGCTCATTCAAGCAGTCCATGGCAGAATATCAGTATTTTCAGAATTGTCAACAACAGCTTCAGAATTTTCAGCAACCCTATTCTCAATTCTAGAATTTTCAGCAAAATAATCAGTCTTTTCAACCATTCCAGCAGTCATATCAGCAATTTCAGCAAAGTGATGAACAATTTCATTCTCAGCAACCAATACAGAATTCACAACAATATTTTCAACCTTCACAGCAAGAATTCCAACCATACAATCAGAATTTTCAGTTTCAACCATACCAACAGAATATTTGGTTTGAAAATCAGAATTTTCAACCTCAAAATTTTCAGTCATTTAATCAACAATTCCAGCCTCAAATTCAGAATTTTCAGAGTAATAATTTCCAGCAACATCATCCTTGTTATCAAGCTAATTTTCAACAATGTAAACAATCCAATCAATCATTTTATCAGCCCCAACAATAAAATTTTCAAGATTCACAGCCTACTTATGATTTTCAGCAACCCAATGTTTCTTTTCAAGGTCAACAAGAGCCCTATGCCAATCAAGGAGACTTCGAGGACTCTAGTGAGTTTAATGAAAACCAACAAAGGCTTGAGGAGATGTTGCAACAAGTTCTTCAACAACAACAAATCTTACAACAACAAAGGCAACAAAAGGATGAGTCCACTCTTCAAAACATTGAAAGATATATTGGACAAATAGCTAGTGGAATAAATCAAATGCAGGCCCAAGGATCAAGCCAATTATCTTCTCAAGATACTCTTAATCCTAAGGGGCATGATTGTGAAATAACTTTAAGGAATGAGGAAGTTGTTTTAAGTATAAACACTCCAAGTGCCGATTTTTCTATAAAATTTCCAGCAATTTATTTTCCATCTCATATCAGTCCAGAAATTGACTCTACATCAGTTGGTTGTGACCCTAGTTCAAGCCTAAGTCCTTCTTCATTTGACCTTGCAATTTTGGTGGAAGAAGAAGAAGAAATCAGTAAAATTAGGGTACCTACAGCAGCTATACCTACCAAAATCCCTGCTCAAGATCCATTTCCAAACTTTTCAGCTCAAGTGGAGGAACCAAAAGTCTCTTTACCCTTCCCAAAACACCCTAGAGATGATCTTTCTATCATTAGCATGGATATTGTAGATGAGGTTTTTGAGGCAGATTTAATCGCTGATAAGGTTCCACATGATATTCAGAGAGGATGTTCTAGTTCAGATGAGGCAGAGGAGATATTAGCTACAGAGGCAGCTGAGTTGGAGGTTGTATCTTATTCACTTCCAGCGGAAGACAATTTTATAGGTGTAGGGGATTGCACTGAGCCCCAGGGATCACCTAAATTGATTGAGATGTCAGAATATTCAGAGGATAGGTTTGAGAGTGTAGGGAATTGCACTGAGCCCCAAGGACCACCCATACCTACTATAGATGCATTAGTGATAGAGGCAGTGGAGGAGATTGATAGTAAAGCTTGTGATAGTCTTGAATTTGATTCTGAAGCTCTACAGAACCCTTCTAGTCTTTTATTTTGTGATCCTTCTAGTTTTTTATTTTATGATGATATAGTCGTTGTTGATCCTAACTTTTCTAATATGGTTGTTGCAGATATTGTGGATGAAGCATGTGTTGGAGATGATTCTACAGGTGTAAGAGATTGCACTGAGCCCCAGGGACCACCAACATTGATTGATACATTAGAAGATTCAGAGGATAAGTATGAAAGTGTAGGGACTTGTGTTGAGGCAATCGGCCCAAGAATGATCGGGAAGATAATGGTTTTAATGTGTGTACCAATGTGTTTAAGGTCAGGGTGTTGGTTGTATTTGATATGTGTGATTAAGTTTGCAGGACTTGGAGAATCACACTTGGGAAACATATCCGAGGAACGAGAGCCCAGGGAGGAGAGCTCCAAGGGCAAGCCGGGAAGTGGACTTCAAGGGCACATGTGAAGGGTGGCATGGAGGCAAGCCAAGGAAGGCTTGTATGCGCATCCGAGGGACGATAGCCAGAGGAAGAAGACTTCAAGGGGCGAGCCAAAAGAGCATACCTGAAGGCATACGTAAATGAGAGTGTTTTGAGAGGTTGTAAGTGAGAATGAAGGCTGGGCAGTCGACTGCCAAAACTCACAGAGAGTTTACAGCCTCAGACCAGTCGACTGGTAACCTAGAAAAACTAGCCGTTGGCTAGCATTTAAGCTAGACCAGTCGACTGCCAAATGGGCAGTCGACTGGTGCGGGTCTGGACATCTTGTTAAGTTGTCTTGTTCTCTTATTTAAAGGAGACTTCTTTGCATGAGTTAGGTACTGTTCTCCACGGTACCGAAGTGCTTCTAGTGCTCCATTCAATCTACTCTTCCTCTAGTCTTCATCGTGATCTTGTAAAAAGGAAGAAGATAACTGTGTAAAGGTTTATCCACCTTTGAAGGAGAATTTCATAGTGGAGAGTGTGCAACCGTGTGGATCCTTGGATTAGTCACCCGTTGGGTGGATACCATGTAAAAGTATTGTGAGTTAGCGTTGGATCTTCTATTTTCTATTGTATTTTGTATTGTGCTAACGCTATTGTAGAGAAAAGCTGAGCCATCGATCCTAACAAGTGGTATCAGAGCGCAAGGATGCCTTCGACGGACTAACCGCCAAGAAGAGCAATCATTGAAATGGCCGGCTCGCATATTCAACCGCCGAAATTCGAGGGAGAATTTTCATGGTGGAAGAAGAGAATGTAGATATTTTTCAACACCGACTTTGATATTATGCTAATCATGGAAAATGGTTTTGAGATACCTAGGGATCAAGAAAACAAGCTTCTTGAGAAAGTAAGGTGGAGCAAAAAACAAAAGGATGATCACTTGGCAAACTCAAAAGCCTTGCATCATCTACTTAGTGTGTTTCCTCAACAAGAAGTGACAAGGATTGGAAACTACTCAAGTGCCAAGGACTTATGGGACAAGTTGGTGGAACTTCATGAAGGCACTTCGGAGGCGAAGATAGCAAAAAGAGATCTTCTTCGGTCCCAACTAAATAATATCAAGCTGACAAAGGAGAGAAGGTAACAAGTTTACATGTTAGATTTAAGGAAATTCTTATTGGGATAACATGTGTAGGAGAACAATTACCCAACCGAGACATCTTGATGAAAGCAATCAATGTCTTCCCAAGAACAACAACATGGAGTTCAATGGTGGATTCATACTACATCTCCAAGGATCTAAAGAAGACATCTCTAGAAAAATTTTTCTCAACCATGGAGCTTCATGAGACTCGAGTTGGAGGAACGATCGAAGAATCATACCACAAGCCAAAGAGTATAGCTCTTGTGGCAAACAAGGGAAAGGGTAAGAAGAAGGAGGTTTCATAATCCGATTCGGAGGAATCGAGTGGTTCTATGGGTAGTGATGCGGAAGCCTATATGGTAAGAAAGGTAAGAAAAACATTTAAACAATTTTCTACTAAAAAGTCTCATGGTAGGAAAGAATCAAGGAGCAAACATAAATCAAGAAAGATAATTTGCTACAACTGTCAAGGAGAAGGACACATGAGAGATGAGTGCCCTCTTTTGAAAAAGAAGGAAGAAAAGAAGAAAGAAGGAAAGAAGAAATCAAAATAGAAGGAGAAGAAGGTACAAAACTTGAAGGCCACATGGGATGATCCATCTTCATCGGAGGAGGAGCATTTTGTTTCCCACTTTGTACTAATGGGAATCGATGATCTTGCCTCCACGGCATCCGAGTTTGAAGAGGAGAAAAACACAAGTGAAGATGAAGGGAGCTCAAGTGAAGGGGGAGGTTCCACTTCGGAATTGGACTTCTCGGTAAGTGAAGGGGGAGCTTACCTTGAAAACATCTCATATTACTTGGTTTATGATTGTATTCTTACATATGGGATGTTAGGGTGATACAATTGGTTCACCTGTGCTTGTGGCATAGTGTTGAATCATTAAATGTATCAAAATCATTGAAAATAGACCAACCATGGGGAAGACATGTGTTTAATTAATAGACACCTTGTTCAAAGATCATGGTTGGTCATTTTTTTTAATATTAGAAAAACCATTTCATGTATTATTTATGTTGGCATAACCTTGAAACATGTATGAGTTCATATTTAGATTCAAAATTTGATACAAATTTGATGTTTTTCAAGTAATTTGGACTTTGGTCAAAAGTCAAGCGTGATTAAAATTTTTTATGAAATGATATTTTTTCCTAATAGAGTATCTTACAAGAAACATGCCTGCAAGTTTTTATAATTTTTAGAATTTTTTGGAATTTTTTAGACATTTCTGAAATTTGACTCAGAGGCTGAAATATCAGACTGACAGAGTATCAGTCGACTGGCCCCATGGGCAGTCGACTGATATGACTTATTTCAGTTTTTGCAATTTTTTCAGAAATGAGGATTTTCCTCAATTGATGCCATAGGTTAGTGTTGCTGTAGGCAATCATTTTTGATGGTGTGAAAGGGGGAGAATGTGTTGGTGCAAGTTGCATCAATGATATTCCTCTTTAAGTGTTTTAATGTTTGACAATACACTTAAGTCAGTGATACATTGAACAGACAAAGGGGAGTAAGAGAGAAGTAACCTCAGCTGAAGAAAAGTCCTAGTTGATCTAGGCATCGAAACCCTAAGTCCCAGCGAAGGGCTGCTGGGCACCTAGCGAAGGGTTGCTAGGCATCGAAACCCTAAGTCCCAGCGAAGGGCTGCTAGGCACCTAGCGAAGGGCTGCTAGGCACCTAGCGAAGGGCTGCTAGGAATCATAACCCTAAGACCTAGCGAAGGGCTGCTAGGCACCTAGTGAAGGACTACTAGGCATAGAAGACCTAGCGAAGGGCTGCTAGGCATAGAAGACCTAGCGATGGATTGCTAGGCACCAGGCGAAGGACCGCTTGGTAACAAAGACCTAGCGAAGGGCTGCTAGGCACCTGACGAAGGATTGCTAGGAAATGAAGACTTGGTCCGAGGGACTAAGTAACTTAGCTGAGCGATGACTAAGGACAAGAGTAGAGACAGGTCAGGGTTTGGGCGTCTCGAGGTCCGGAGGTATCGGAAGCTAAGCAAAAGTCCACCCGAAGGGCTGGGTGGCAACCGTCTCCTGAAAGGAGTAGGTGAAGGGCAAGTTCTCGGGGATGGGAACTTGTGCCGGTTCGACCTAGGGTTTCGTGCAAATCCGAAGTCCGAACCAAGTCCTTAAGACCAATATTATATATATCTATGCTTTGTGTTTATGGATATTGCAGGTACCAAGAACCGAAGACAAAGCAAGCTTGTTGGAGGCCCTAAGTAGGGCGCCCTCATGCACTAGGGCGCCCTCATGCACCAGGGCGCCCTGGTCAACATGGTTTTGTTGCTGCGAGCACGAAGCAGTGGATAGGCGCTGACTGGGTTCAAGATGGGCGCCCGGAAGATCCGGGGCGCCCTGGTCAAAGCTGTTATCAGCTGCGGCGAGGTAGACGCAGGGATAAAGTTTGACCGAGTCATCCGGGGTGCCCCCAGCGTCCAGGGCGCCCCCAGGAGGCCTATATAAGGGGCTTCGACCCCTCTACTTCAGACATGACTTCCAAGAGCGATCCTAAGCTTTCTGATCGACGACAACACCTAGAAACGAGGCTCTACGACCGGGAAGCTCCAGGAGGAGGTGCGCGGCACTTCGGAGGTCCAGATCGGCCGAGCTTCAAACATTGTCTCGTTGGTTTGCTTTTTAATTACTGTATTTAAATTTCGATATTATTGCTTGTAATACTGCACTGTAAGTCGAGTTTCTCCGCCTGTGGAAAGTACGGAAAGGAGACCAATAGTGGACGGGCGTTCCCGTGCATAGGCCTTGGATGTACTGACCCTGGGGGGTCGGGAACCAAGTAAAAATCCCGCGTGTCCTTTGTTTTGTTTTTTCTTCGTTATATTTATTTTCTGCTGCGCTAACACTCTAAGTCTAGAACGAAAGTATTACGAGATTTCCGCAAAAGATTTTCACGGTCGATATTCACCCCCCCTCTATCGACGGCACCGGTCCTACAGAATGGGTAGTTTAAGTTTGATTTTAGCTAAAATCTTGACTTAATATTGGATTATGATGAAAATTTGAAAATGACATAGATTAAGGGGGAGGTTACCTCTTAAGGTTACATTTTTATTTTGCTACTGTTATGTCTTGTTGTTCTTGACTGGTATATTTTATCCCTAACTTAAGCATGTTGCCACACATCAAAAAGGGAGAGATTGTTGAGGCAATCGGCCCAAGAATGATCGGGAAGATCATGGTTTTGATGTATGTACCAATATGTTTAAGGTCAGGGTGTTGGTTGTATTTGATATGTGTGATTAAGTTTGCAGGACTTGGAGAATCACACTTGGGTAACATATCCGAGGAACGAGAGCCGAGGGAGGAGAGCTCCAAGGGCACACGTGAAGGGTGGCATGGAGGCAAGACAAGACAAGGGCACACGTGAAGGGTGGCATGGAGGCAAGACAAGACAAGGGCACACGTGAAGGGTGGCATGGAGGCAAGACAAGGAAGGCTTATATGCTCATCCGAGGGACGATAGGAAGAGGAAGAAGACTTCAAGGGCGAGCCAATGGAGCATACCTGAAGGCATACGTGAAATAGAGTGTTTTGAGAGGTTGTAAGTGAGAATGAAGGCTGGGCAGTCGACTGGCCAGAGGGCAGTCGATTGCCAAAACTCACAGAGAGTTTACAGCCTCAGACTAGTCAACTGCCCCAGGGGCAGTCGACTGGTAACCCAAATAAAACTAGCCGTTGGCTCGCATTTAAAGCTAGACCAGTCGATTTCCAAATGGGCAGTCGACTGGTGCGGGTCTGGACAGCTTGTTAAGCTGTCTTGTTCTCTTATTTAAAGGAGACTTCTTTGCACGAGTTAGGTACTGTTCTCCACGGTACTGAAGTGCTACTAGTGCTCTATTCAATCTACTCTTCCTCTAGTCTTCATCGTGATCTTGTAAAGAGGAAGAAGATAACTGTGTAAAGGTTGTTGGTGCAGGAAGCACCAGATCGAACCTTGTTTTGATATTGGCAAAGGATTCAAAGTTAAGGGTTATATGTTGTCTAACAATGCTGATTGAGAGTGCAGGAAACCAAGTCCTAGCGAAGGGATGCTAGGCACCTGACGATGGGCTGTCAGGAAACCAAGTCCTGGCGAAGGGCTGCTAGGCGAAAACCAAGTCCTGGCGAAGGGCTGCTAGGCGAAAACCAAGTCCTGGCGAAGGGCTGCTGGGCGAAACTCAAGACCTGGCGAAGGGCTGCTGGGCAAAAACCAAGTCCTGGCGAAGGGCTGCTGGGCGAAACTCAAGACCTGGCGAAGGGCTGCTGGGCAAAAGTCCAACTGGAGGATCCGGTTGGCACCAGGTAAATTCTCCCGAGAGGAGTAGGTGAGGACGCGTTCCCCTTGAGGGAACATTAGGCGTCGGTTCGACCTAGGGCTCCATTTTGGAGACCCAAAGTTAGAACCAAGACAGCCAAGGCTGTGTAAAATTAACTTATTAATTGCTATTTTGGACTAACCCTGGATGCAGGACCGAAGGACTGTGTTTCTGCAGCTCAGAGAGCCTCAAAGGAGTGAGGCAGTAGCTGAGCAGGGCGCCCCGGATGTTTCGGGCGCCCCAGAGTCAACCCAAAGTCAGCAGAGCAAGTAAAAGCCCCGACAGCAGCACATTTGGGGGCGCCCCGGATGTTTCGGGCGCCCCGCGCGCATCGGGCGCCCCGCGTGTCGCGGGCGCCCACTGTGCCATGCCACTGGCAGCTGCAGCAGCTCACCCTCGCGAAGAAGATGAAGCCTTGACCGGTCAACCCGGGCACCCCGCGCGCGTCGGGCGCCTCAGTCAACTGTTATCCCGAAGTCGAAGCGATCAGTCACGACCGAGAGCACGCCGGATCACAAGCCACGTGGGGGGGCGCCCCGAGCATCCCGGGCGCCCCCAGTCCTATATAAAGGACCCTCGACCCTCTTCTTCAGCAATAAATTCTTCGGATACTTCCACACTCTTCTGCTCTCGTACTTTGCTCCAGATACTGCCCAACTCGAGCCAACGACGTCCCGCTGCCCCGAAATCTTCGATCTAATCCGGACATCGGTAAAAGAAGAGCATAATTCTTGTTATATAAGTTTACTGCACTTATTCTGTATTCAATAATTGTAAACTGGTTTACGAACTTATAGAATTGCCCGCAGAAAACGGTCAACGACCGTGGGCCTTGGAGTAGGAGTCGACCCAGGCTCCGAACCAAGTAAAAATCTTGGTGTTCGCATTGTCTGATTTTAATTATTCCGCTACGCAATTGCTCTTTACGAAATCCGAACGATTTGCGACATTCACCCCCCCTCTCTCGCAACTCTCGATCCAACAAAGGTTTCTCCACCTTTGAAGGAGAATTTTATAGTGGAGAGTGTTCAACCATGTGGATCCTTGGATTAGTCACCCGTTGGGTGGATACCAAGTAAATGTGCTGTGAGTTAGCGTTGGATCTTCTATTTTCTATTGTATTTTGTATTATGCTAATGCTATTGTAGAGAAAAGCTGAGTCATCGATCCTAACAACTTGCATAGTGGAAGCAAGAACCCAAGAATCACCTTTCTTAGATGAATGCTCATCAGAACCTGAGCCTAAAGTGGAGCTTGTACATGACCAGGAGGAGACCACAGTTACATCTACTCTTGTAGAACCTCCAGGTATTCTTCAGCATGATCAGGTAAGTATTTCTCCTATTTCTTTAGAAGAACTCATGGAGGTACCTAGGGTTGAGTTTGTTGGTTGTGATGATATTCTTGACACATCTTATGTAGAGATTAATTTTGAAAAAATTCATTGAGGTACCTATTATTCGTTGTGATGAATTTCTTGATACATCTTATG
This sequence comes from Boesenbergia rotunda, assembly GCA_024364735.1. Classification (NCBI taxonomy): domain Eukaryota; kingdom Viridiplantae; phylum Streptophyta; class Magnoliopsida; order Zingiberales; family Zingiberaceae; genus Boesenbergia; species Boesenbergia rotunda. Next base: position 296,400 of record JAGFNQ010001974.1, on the reverse strand, counting down.
CTGAAATTGATTGTGAAAAATCCATAGAGGCACTTAAAAATGAATTTGTTGGGTGTGATATGTTGGATCGAGAAGACCGATAGAGGGGGGGTGAATATCGGAAATCGTTCGGATTTTCGTAAAGAGCAGTTGCATAGCGGAAATTTAAAAACAGCACACAGACACAGTCGATTTACTTGGTTCGGAGCCTGTGTCGACTCCTACTCCAAGGCCCACGGTCGTTGACCGTTTACTTTGGGCAATTCTATATACGCGCAAAATAGTTTACAATATTTGATTACAAATAAGTGCAATAAAATAATAATATTAAAATCTCGATCTTCGTTACCGACGTCCGGAGTGTATTGACTTGTTCGGGGCAGCGGGACGTCGTCGGCTCGAGTTGGAGTGTTTCCGGAGCAAGGCACGAGCGTAGAAGATCGTTGGGGCATTGAGAGAACAGTTGTGTAGAAGCCTTGGTCGAGGGCCCTTTATATAGGGCTAGGGGGCGCCCGGGATGTCGGGGGCGCCCCCCACGTGACCTCTGATCCGCAGAGCTCTCGGTCGCGTCTGATCCTCTAGATCCGCTTTGACCGGGGCGCCCGGAGCGCTCGGGGCGCCCGCATTGACCGGGTCAAAGTTTATCTTCTGGCTTCGACGGCTTTTGGTTCGAGGTATGCGCATGGGGGCGCCCGCAGCGCAGGGGGCGCCCGGGAGCAGCGGGGGCGCCCGGGAGCACGGGGGTGCCCGGCCCAGTATGTATTCGAACCATTTATCTTGTTGCTTGTTTTGTATGCACCTTGGGGACGCCCGGGACGCTCCGGGCGCCCTACTCAGCCCTTGCCTCTTTCCTTTGAGGCTTTCTGAGTTGCAGACACACGTTCCTTCGGTCCTGCATCCAGGGTTAGTCCAAAACATAACAATATATTAAGTTATTAGATTCTACAGCCTTAGCTGTCTTGGTTCTGACTTTGGTCTCCAAAATGGAGTCCTAGGTCGAACCGACACCTACTGTTCCCTCGACGGGGAACGCGTCCTCACCTACTCCTCTCGGGAGAATTTACCTGATGCCAACCGTTCCTCTGGTTGGACTTTTGCCTGACGGTCCTTTGTCAGGTTTTGGAGACCGAGCTGCCCTTCGCTCAGTGCCTAGCATTCCTTCGCTAGGGCTTCAATCCCAGGCTGTCCTTCGCCTGGAGCCTAGCAGTCCTTTGCTAGGTCTTTTTACTCTGGCATTCCTTCGCCAGTGCCTAGCAGTCCTTCGCTAGGACTTTTCCTGCACACTAGATTAACTTGTTAGAAAACAAGAAAGACTTAACTTTTGACCTATGTTGCCATTATCAAAATACAGGGTTGACTCGGGTGCATTCTGCACCTACAATCTCCCCCTTTTTGATTTATGGCAACCCTAGTTCATAAAGTTAAGTTTAAGCAAAATAGAAAAAGTTTTAAACTTTTGTTCCCTCCCCCTGGAAAGAATCTCCCCCTAGATTTTTCAAAAATTCGTGGGATTAACAAAACTTTACTTGTACTTGAAAACTTAAACATCTTTCAACAACTTAAGTTAAAACACATAGTAGAGTTTAAAGCATAATTAGAGTACTCTAAAAAAAATTTTAAAGTCTTAGGTTTTAAAGTACTCAAGAGTTTTGAAAATGCTAGCTTAAGTACTTAGTAGGATTTAACAAGCTTAAGTATTTAGTAGAAAAAATGCTTAAGTACTTAGTAATATTTGAAACACTTTAGTGCTTAAGTACTTAATAAAAATTTTGACAAGTTTAAGTAAGAAAATTTTGAAAGGCTAGAGTACTTAGAAAAAGTTTGAGTAAACATTTTGAAGCTAAAGTACTTAGCAAAATTTTGAAAGCTTAACAAAAACATTTTGAAGCTAGAGTACTTAGCCAAATTTCGAAAGTTTGAGTAAAAATTTTGAAGCTAAAGTACTTAGCAAAATTTTGAAAGTTTGAGAACTTAAGTATTTAAAAAAAGTTAAAAAGTTTAAGCTTTTGAATAAAGGATAAGTAACTTTTTGAAAGCTTTTTGAATAAAGGATTAAATTTGAAAAATTTTGAATAAAGAAAGTTTATTTTCCTCTCTCCTTTCCTATCTCTCCCCCTTTGCCATATATCAAAACAGATAAATATAGCATGAATAAAGAAAATAAGTAAGAACTTGCTGTACTGAACCCATTCATAAATAGATTTACACTAAATCAATCAATTTCCTCTGTAGGGACCTGTCTAACCCAATTAGCTACTTACTAACTGTTATAAACAGTAGTTTTTGCTAGGGTTAGTCAAGTTAAGTGTTTCTGTTCAAGTTAGATTTTCTAATCTTGACACTTAACTTGATTACTATGTAAATTGTATTTAGTGCCCCAATTATTGCATATGCACTGACTTAAAGCATCTTGAATTAAGGCAAAGACCTAAGCATCTCAACCCTTTCTAGGTTATCAATCAAAAGTACCCTAAGGTGCTTGTGAGATGCTGGCTTCTAAGTCTATAGGTGCATGAAGTTCTAGGGTTAGGGCCTAGGCTAAGTCCATTTTCGAAAAAAAACATTAATTTTTAAAGGGGGTAGTTTTGAAATAAAACTAAGTAAAAAAATGAAAACTGATTTTGAAATTGAGTAAAACAGTTTTTCAAATTATATTTTAAAAACAATTTTAAATCAAGAAAAAAAATTAATCTATTCTACGGACCAAAATCCTAACTGCCTTCTTAGTGAACTAAAATCTGATTCAGGTAAGGGTTTTGTGAATATATCAGCTAAGTTGGATTTAGAGTCAATATACTTAAGTACTATTTCACCCCTGGCTACATTGTCTCTAACAAAATGATGTTTGACTTCTATGTGTTTGGTTCTGGAGTGTTGGATTGGGTTCTTAGTTAAATTAATTGAACTTATATTGTCAATAAATACTTGAGTTTGGGTGTAGTTGAGTTGGAAGTCCTTACGTGTGTGCACCATCCATAAAAGTTGAGCAACACACTCTCCTAAGGCCACATACTCAGCTTCAGTTGTGGATAGGGCTACACAGTGTTATTTTTTGCTGCACCAACTAACTAGACTCTGACCTAACAGTTGGCAGCTTCCACTTGTGCTCTTTCTATCTAATTTACAGCCAGCATAGTCAGAATCTGAGTATCCTGTCAAATCAAAAGTGGAGGTCCTAGGATACCAAATCCCTACATTTAGGGTGCCCTTTACATATCTTAGTATTCTTTTTAGGGCTGCTAAGTGCGTTTCCTTAGCACAGGTTTGGTATCTAGCACACATCCCTACAGCAAAAAGAATATCAGGTCTACTGGCTGTAAGGTACAGTAGGCTACCTATCATACTCCTATAGAGTTTAAGGTCTACTGGTTTACCATCAGGGTCACTATCTATTTTTACATTAGTGGCCATAAGGGTACTTATGCTTTTAGAGTTATCCATTTTAAATTTCTTTATTAACTCTTTAGCATATTTAAATTGATGAACGTAGTTACCATCCCTAGTTTGTTTGATTTGAAGTCCAAGGAAAAAAGTAAGCTCACCAACCAAGCTCATTTCGAATTCTTCTTCCATTATCTTGACAAATTCTTTTAAGAAGTTGGTGTTGGTGGATCCAAAGATTATATCATCTACGTAAATTTGGGCAATAAATATATCTTTTCCAAGGGTTTTAATAAATAAGGTTGAGTCAATTTGGCCTTGTTTAAATTCTTTGAAAGTTAAATAGGTTGATAACCGTTCATACCAGGCCCTAGGTGCTTGTTTTAGCCCATATAGCGCTTTCGTTAATTTGTAAACGTGGTTAGGTTTGTCTAAGTCCTCAAACCCAGGAGGTTGTCCTACATAAACTTCTTCTTTAATGAATCCATTTAAAAAGGCTGACTTTACATCCATTTGGTATAGCTTGAATCCTTTATGGGATGCAAAGGCTAACAACATTCTAATAGACTCAAGTCAAGCTACTGGGGCGTAAGTTTCATCGTAATCTAGTCCCTCTACTTGACTGAATCCCTTAGCTACTAAGCGGGCTTTATTTCTAACTATTTCACCTTGATCGTTTAGCTTATTTCGAAAGACCCACTTAGTGTCTATGATGGATTTGCCTTCAGGTTTAGGCACTAGTTCCCAGACCTGGTTTCTCTCAAATTGGGCTAATTCTTCTTGCATAGCTATGATCTAATCAGGGTCAGGTAAGGCTTCATCTATAGTTTTAGGTTCTATTTTAGATATCATAGCTATTTGACTAAGGTTTCTATAGGATGATCTAGTTCTGACCCCTAGAGTTGGATCACCCACAATTTGATCGGTTGGGTGACTAAGTCTGGGTTTCTTGGTTCTCCTAGAACTTGGTTCAGCCTCAGGTCCGGCTGATCGGTTTGGTTCACTATTTGAGTCGACTCTTTGGGTTGGTTCATTTGTCGGTTCAATACTTGGTTCAGTTGACTCATTAATTGATTCAATGTTTAGTTGGTTTAAGGGTTCAATTAAGGGTTCAATTGTTTGTTCATTATTTTCTTGGTCAGAGTTTGATGAAGCTAAATCTGGATTGTTAGATATTGAATTGATTTCTTCATCAAAAATTACGTTTGTTGTTTCATCAATTTTCTTGGTTTGTTTGTTGTAAACTCTATAGGCTCTACTTGTGGTTGAGTATCCTAGGAAGATACCTAGGTTTGACTTAGACTGAAATTTTCCTAAATAGTCTTTGGAGTTTAGGATATGTACTTTGCATCCAAAGACCCTTAGGTAGTGTAGATTTGGGAGTCTATGGTAGTAGAGTTCATAGGGGGTTTTGTTGTGTCGCTTGTTAATCAAAACCCTATTTTGGATATAACAAGCCGTACTAATCGCTTCTGCCCAAAATTGGTTTGCTAAGCTAAATTCGTTGAGCATAGCCCTAGCGGCTTCTTGTAAGGTTCTATTCTTTCTTTCGATTATCCCATTTTGTTGGGGGGTTCTAGGACATGAAAATTCATGTAAGTATCCATTTACCTTACAGAATTCCTCGAATCATTGATTTTCAAACTCTCCCCCGTGATCACTCCTAAGTCTTTTAATTTTAGCGTCATTTTGATTTTCCATTAGTTTACAGAATTCATTAAATAGGTTTAGGGTTTCATCTTTGGTTTTTAGAAACTTAACCCAGGTAAACCTAGAGTAATCATCAACTATTACTAAGCAGTATCGGTTCCCGCTCAGTGACTTGGCTCCATGTGAATCAAGCAGGTCAAGGTGTAGGAGCTCAAGTGTAGTTTGAGTTAAATCAGATTGGGTTAGTTTGTGATTGGATTTGGTTTGTTTACCTTGATTACAAGATTCACATATTAGGTTTTCATTATTTTTAATTTTGGGAATACCTTTGATTAAGCCAAATTGGGTAATTTTTGAGATAGTTCTTAGATTGGTATGTCCTAATCTCCTATGCCAGAGGTTTGATTGTTATAATTGTGTTAACATACACTTGGGTACAAGGGGAAGGTTTATAGTGTATACATTGTTTTTCCTAGTGCCCTTAAGCATAATTTCTGAGTTTTGTACATTTCTAATTAGGCAGTTGGAATTGTTAAAAGTGACTATATAACCAGAATCACATAACTGACTTATGCTAAGCAGGTTAAAATTAAAGTTTTCAACCAATAGCACTTTCTTAATAATGAAATCGGATTTAAGTTCAATATTACCTGACCCAATTACCTAGAGTGTAGCATTATTGCCAAATGCCACTGAGCCTATGTTTTTGAACTTGAGCTTGGTGAACTTCAATTTATCTCCAGTCATGTGTCTGGAGCAACCGCTATCCAACATCCATTGGTCCAAATCTTTATATTCCTACACATAAAGAGTTTTCTTGATTTGGATCCAATTAGAGTCAGGAATAGCTTGAATTGAGTTTCACTGCCTAGTCTGTCTCACCCAAAATCTAAGGTTTTCAATCACGTTAGCCTTATAGGTTTCGTGAGACAGGTTTTGACTAGTAAAATTATTTTGAAAAATTTTGATTAATTTTGAAAACAATTAAATTTTTGAAAACTTAATTAATTTTGAAAATAATTAAATTTTGAAAACTTAATTAATTTTAAAAATTGTTGAAAAGATGTTTAAATCTACAAATAACTGAAATTTTGTGTTAGATTCGAATTTGACAAAAAAAATTTGAATTTGAATTTCAGAAATTGGCTTCCAGGTCTTGGCGAGGCACTAGGCCTTCTTTGGCCGTAGCCTTATGGGATCATCCACCCTTTCCTTGACAAAGCCTTTTAATGAAATTTCATTTTCAAAAATTCTTTGAAAAATTTCTGGTCTAACTAGTTTAGGTTTTGGATCGGTAGCTTCGGCTAGTTCCGCCAAATTGGCTTCCCTAACGTACTATCATCTCACCTCCACCCAATACTATGTTGTCAAATTTCAGCTAAGTCTGTTTAGTCCTTAAGCTAGCCTAAGTCTAAGCATGGTATATTGCAGAAATTAAATAAACAATCAATCAGCAATTTAAATCAAGAATAACAAGTTTATCTAATAATGAAAATAGTTTTCAGTTTGGCTCCCCCTGGACTAAAGCCACGGTGATGGTTAGGCAAGATGTGAATCTTGTCCTTGGGGATCCAATACTGATTTGATCCAGTTGGTTTGTTCAGGTATAGTTTAGGTACCCATGCCTGAATTTTACCTCTGGACTGATTCAGTACAGCTAAGTATGATCTTTGCCGGGATTTGGTTCTATAGCCCAATCCAGATCGATTTAGAACTGATTTCTGTTTTCCAAGGATTATGTCAAGACCCTTGAAACCAGATGTAAATTGTTCAAAAGCTGATCTAAGATCCTTAACCTGAGTTTTCAGGGAGGAGTTCTCCTTTTCAAGTTTTTCAACTTGAGTAGGAGTTCCTTCCTGAACCTTCTCGGTTAAGGGTTTAGAGTCAGCTCCCTCTTTCAGGAGTTTTACTTCCTGTCAGAGGGTTTCGACACGGAGTTTGGCTTTTGCCAAATCTCGAGAAAGAAAAGAAATTAATTCACTTAATTGCGATCTATTAAAACCTATTACCTTAATTTCTCCGTCTTCTGTGAAGGTCAGCTCACCGTCCTCTTGTTCTGTTTCTGACTCAGTCTCGACTTTATCTGAGGCGGTCAGAGCTAGGAGGTTGGACTGGGGTGCCTCTTCTTCTTCTTCTGAGGAAGACTCGTCCCAGGTTACTTGCAGTGCCTTCTTTCTTCTCGTCTTTTTAGTCTCCTTTAGGTTAGGGCACTCTGACTTGTAGTGGCCCTTTTTCTTGCACTCGTAGCAGGTTACATTGGGCTTGTTTGCTGGTTCAGCTGGTTCGTCCTTTCTTCGGCCAGTTTTCCGTTTGTTGGTTCGGTTCTTCAGCTCCTTGTAGTAGCTTCGAGCGAGCCGGACCAGCTTAGTTTGATCTCTTTCTTCTTCTTCTGAATCTGAGTCTGAGTTAGACTCGGTTTCAGGTTCAGGCTTCTTCTTCGTTGTCCTTCCAGTCTTGCCTGCAAGAAAAGCAATACCTTTCTCGACCATATTCGTGTTAGTTTGTTCGTGCAGTTCTAGTTCAGAAAATAATTCGTCTAATTTTATTTTTGAAAGATCCCTAGATACTTTGTATGCATCTACCATAGATGCCCACAAGGTGTTTCCAGGGAAGGCGTTTAGAGCATACCTTATTAGGTCACGGTTTTCAACCTTGTGACCTATTGTGTGAAGACCGTTCATTACCTCTTGGATTCGTGCGTGGAGCTGGGCTGCTGTTTCGTTGTCGGCCATTTTGATGGTGTAGAGTTTGTTCAGTAGCAGATCCCTCTTACTGATCCGAGTATCTGAAGTCCCTTCGTGCAGCTCGATCAGTTTTGTCCATAGCTCCTTTGCATTGTTGAAAGGGCCCACGCGGTTCAGCTCTTCCTTTGTCAGCCCGCATTGTAGGGTTTGTGTCGCTTTTGCGTCGGCTTCTATCTTGCGTTTAAGGGAGTTGTCCCATTCAGAGTAGCTTTGTGGTTGTCCTTCGGCGTTTCGGGGGATCTCCAGACCGGACTGGATGATGATCCACATATCCACCTGAGTTTTCAGGTGGACCTCCATACGACTTTTCCAGTAAGAAAATTCTTCTCCACTGAAAAGTGGAGGTCTGGCGGTGCTGAATCCCTCTTGCATGGCCATTTTAATCTGTAACAAAAAAACTAACAGAAAAATAAATTTTCCAAGACTAGGTCTTGGATTAGTAGTGCTGGATAAGGGAAATAAAATATCGAGGGGTGTTGCACCAATCTCGATTAACGGGGAAAAAAAATTCGAACAAAACAAAAAAATATTAAAAAAAAAATTCGAAAATAATAAAGAAAATTCGAAAAGAAAAATTTCAAACTGGCGGTTGCACCAAGTTTGAACTTCCCCGCTCTGATACCACTTGTTGGATCGAGAAGACCGATAGAGGGGGGGGGGTGAATATCAGAAATCGTTCGGATTTTCGTAAAGAGCAGTTGCACAGCGGAAATTTAAAAACAGCACACAGACACAGTCGATTTACTTGGTTCGGAGCCTGTGTCGACTCCTACTCCAAGGCCCACGGTCGTTGACCGTTTACTTTGGGCAATTCTATATACGCGCAAAACAGTTTACAATATTTGATTACAAATAAGTGTAATAAAATAATAATATTAAAATCTCGATCTTCGTTACCGACGTCCGGAGTGTATTGACTTGTTCGGGGCAGCGGGACGTCGTCGGCTCGAGTTGGAGTGTTTTCGGAGCAAGGCACGAGCGTAGAAGATCGTTGGGGCATTGAGAGAACAGTTGTGTAGAAGCCTTGGTCGAGGGCCCTTTATATAGGGCTAGGGGGCGCCCGGGATGTCGGGGGCGCCCCCCACGTGGCCTCTGATCCACAGAGCTCTTGGTCGCGTCTGATCCTCTGGATCCGCTTTGACCGGAGCGCCCGGAGCGCTCGGAGCGCCCGGAGCGCTCGGAGCGCCCGCATTGACCGGGTCAAAGTTTATCTTCTGGCTTCGACGGCTTTTGGTTCGAGGTATGCGCATGGGGGCGCCCGCAGCGCAGGGGGTGCCCGGGAGCAGCGGGGGCGCCCGGGAGCACGGGGGCGCCCGGGGACCCAGTATGTATTCGAACCATTTATCTTGTTGCTTGGTTTATATGCACCTTGGGGGCGCCTGGGACGCTCCGGGCGCCCTACTCAGCCCTTGCCTCTTTCCTTTGAGGCTTTCTGAGTTGCAGACACACGTTCCTTCGGTCCTGCATCCAGGGTTAGTCCAAAACACAACAATATATTAAGTTATTAGATTCTACAGCCTTAGCTGTCTTGGTTCTGACTTTGGTCTCCAAAATGGAGTCCTAGGTCGAACCGACGCCTACTGTTCCCTCGACGGGGAACGCGTCCTCACCTACTCCTCTCGGGAGAATTTACCTGATGCCAACCGTTCCTCTGGTTGGACTTTTGCCTGACGGTCCTTTGTCAGGTCTTGGAGACCGAGCTGCCCTTCGCTCAGTGCCTAGCATTCCTTCGCTAGGGCTTCAATCCCAGTCTGTCCTTCGCCTGGAGCCTAACAGTCCTTTGCTAGGTCTTTTTACCCTGGCATTCCTTCGCCAGTGCCTAGCAGTCCTTCGCTAGGACTTTTCCTGCACACTAGATTAACTTGTTAGAAAATAAGAAAGACTTAACTTTTGACCTATGTTGCCATTATCAAAACACAGGTTTGACCCCGGTGCATTCTGCACCAACATGATACACTTCTTGAAAAATCTTATGTAGAAAAGGATTGTGAAAAACTCATAGATGAACATGAGGATGATTTTGTTGGTTTTGATGCTATTTTTGATACATCTTATATGGAGGCTGCTTGTGAAAAATTCGTGAAGGAACCTAGGGTTGATTTTATTGTTTGTGATGAATTTATTGACATATCTTCTGTAGTAATTGATTGTGAACAACTCATAAAGGTACCTGAGATTGATTTGGTTGGCTGTGAAACATTTCTTGATATACCTTATGTAGAAACTGCTTGTGAATGTAACGCCCCAAAATTCCCATTTTTAGTTTTTAAAGTCCTTATAATTATTTAGAAATGGTTTAGAAATATTCTAGATATTTTTAGGAATTTTTAGAGTATTTTTATGGAATTTTCCGAGTCCGTTTGCTATTTTTGGAAAAAGAAAAAGAAAAAGGAATAAAAGCCAAAAATAATAAAACCACTAAGGGGCAGCCGTGGATTGAACCCGCGACCACCACCGAAACAGCAAGCGCACGCAACCAGCCGGGCTAAGGGTATCAAGCACAGAAAAGGAAAGAAAAATAAATACTTAAGCTGTAGTTAGCTTGATCCGATCCTTAAGTGTATAAATAGAAAACTTAAAGAGAGAAGTTGGGATTTCTCTCAAACCCTTCGGCCAACACCCCTTGCGCCGACCCCTCTCCCTCTCCTCTCTTGTGCGCACGCAAATCAAGGCCAAGAGGGTCGGCCGAGACCCTTTCTCCAAGAGATAATACTATATTCGAGATCGCCGCGACGAGAGGAACGCGTAGACGTGAAGAATTCTCCGAGATCTCAAGTTTCTTCCGAGTTCTAGACGTCAATCTTGGTTGTAAGTCCAAGATATCAATGTAAGTACTGCTCACCTGCAGTAAGAGGCGGTTTTTCCGCGAGAATTTCCTTTAAAAGTTCTTAAAAGAGATAATTCTTTTAGTTTTTAGTTTTTGCATGTGATCTTAGTTCATTATATGCTTATATATTTTATTGAGTGTCCTATATGAGATTAGGGACCAAGAAAAGCTATGAGAAAAGAAAAGAGAAGATAAAGATAAGAAAAGAAAAGGCCAAGGCCTTAAGAAAATCCCCAAAAGTCAAGACTTAGGGATTTTAGCACGCAAGGTGCTCCAGAAAATGCCAAGGCATTTACAGATAAGAAAGAAAAGAAAGAAAAGTTATTTTATTTTATAAGGCCAGTACCCGGCGTCCAAGGGCGTCGTTAAAGAAATCCAGGTGTCCAATTCCAAGGTCTTGGCCCTGGTAGACCAAGGTCTGCTCTATTAGGATTGGTGGCTCGCTACCCCAACCTTGTAGGGAACGCGCATGAGATGGTACTTACGTCTTCAGTGGATCCAAGTGATTATTATTTTCAAGTATATGCTTTAGCAAAGTTTTCGAAAGTTTAAGAAAGTTTTCAAAAGTTAAAGAATAGCTAAAGTTTCAAGTTGAGCCAAGAAAAGTAAAATGAGATTTATTATTGCTTGAGTATGCATGTTTTGAGTTATACATGTCCTTAGTTTTCTTTCAAGCATATTAGTATCTCATATGATGTTCAGTTTGATCTAGAAGCATGTTTCGCATATTTCGAGATTTTGTGAGCTAGATAGTACTTACTAAGCTTTTTGCTTATAGATGCATTTTCCTCTTATTGCAGATAAAGGTAAAGGCAAGCAATTCTGAAGGAAGACGACGAGGCGGTGCTGAGTAGAGTGTGTGTGGTGGCTGATTATGGAGAGATCTTAAGCACAAGACAATTTAGCTATTTGAATTGAAATGTTTAAGTTTATTCAAATTTCAAGTTCTTGCTTATGGAGATTATAGAGTATTTGAGTTTTGGATAGTTTTACATGCTCAATTTCTTAGAGTAAAGATTCCATGTTATTTTATTTAGCTTATATATTTTTATGATTGCATTGGATAAGTAGAAAAGTGAGTAGTTAAAGATATTGATACTTTGTTAGAGAAAAAGGTGTTTGTGCCAAGATAGTATCAATTTCCTTTTGAATCATGTCTTTATTGCTTAAGTATGTTTAGAAAAGTTACTTTCTCATTCCATAATGCCTTAGTGATGTTATAGAACTTTGTATGATAAGTTTAAATGGTTAGAAGTGGTAAGATTGATACAACTCTATTGTTAAAGTTTAGATAAACTTGTTTGGTTTATTTTCTTCCATAAAAGTCCTAAATTCAAGATTATGAATTCGTTTGAATGGCTAAATCGTTTAGGAAACTGATATAGAGTATAGAAATGATGTCGTAGTTTGATATGGCTCGAAATAGAAGGAATGGTGGACTTGGAAACCAACTGCCGAAAACCTGTAAAACTGCTCACAGCCGTATCAGTCGACTGATGACGTCATCAGTCGACTGGTACGGGCAGTTTGTGAAGGGTAAGGCTGTTTTCAATATGCATTAGCTATGGGATTTGAGAAGAAAGTATGGCATGGTATTTTTGATACATGATTGCTTAAGTTAGAATTTAAAAGTTTAAAAAAAAAAAAAACAAGATTTCCGCAACTTTCTTTAGTCATGTATAAAAGTTGAGAAGTAGAGAAAAGTAACGATCCGTCTAAAGATAGACAAGAAGGCGGGTCGCTACAGTGAAAATCCTATAGAGGTACCTAAAATTGATTTCATTGGTTGTAATGCATTGCTTGATACATCCTTTGTGGAAAATAATTGTCAAAATTCCCTAGAGGTACCTAGTGTTGATTTTGTTGGTTGTGAACCAGCTCTTGATATATCATTTATGGGAAATAATTGTGAAAATTCCATTGAGGTACCCAAAATTGATTTCATTGGTTGTGATAAGTTTCTTGATATACGTTTTGTGGATATTAATTGTGAAAAACTCATTGAGGTACCTAAGATAGATTTTATTGGATATGACGCATATTTGGATACATGTTATATAGAGACTGATGGTATTTCATTTCTTTCTTACCCTGCATGCATGAGGGAGGTATTACATGATTTTATGGGGACATGTGGGATTCTGGAGTGGGTGCTTCATCTAAACAGACTCCAACCTCTTGGAAGGATTTCCAAAAATGCATCAAGAGGGAGGAGATGATCTTACTTTAATTCGAAGCACTCCACCTCTTAAATGGATCTTGTACCTTAATCGTCTCCGTCCACCGGAACACATTTATGAAAAGTTTAAGTGTGGGGGAGCAATGCATGATAACTTTCATTTTGTTGGTTAAATTAGGCTTTCAAATCCATGTTTTGATCCCTTTTCATATGCTTAAGTTTGCATTTGTATTAGGTTTCATGAAATCTTTCTATTTTGCCCTTGGATACAATCTTTCCTATATTTGAGATATTTTGGCATTAATGTTGATTCTAATTTTGTAGGTTTCAATTAATCATGGACCTAGATCAAGATTGGATCAGGACATGAGTTAAGTATGGGCCTAGATCAAAGGGATCAAGAGCTGAATCAATATGGGCCGTCCATTCAAGATAACGGTTAGATCTAAAGCCATCCACCAACTTTCGGTCGATCCAAACTCAAGATAGACTTAATCAAGTTCATGGATCAACATCTGAGAGTTTGGGCTCGATCAGAGCTAATTCAGCCGTTGGATCAAGCACTAGAGGATCTAGACTGTTCAGGTTAAAGAAGATAAGATCTGATCCATCCGCTTCAGATCTGAGTGATCCGAGTTAAGGATAAGCAGATCAGAGCCCTTGATCAAGATCTGGGAAGTTTGGGTTCGATCTGACTTGATCTGACCGTTGGATTGAATCGGAGCAATCTCAGCCGTCGAAATTCAAAATGTCCAGTTAAATCGGGAATTCCCTCTTTCGCTCGTATAGTCGCTAGATCGCGTCTTCCGTTCATTCTATTCTTGGTGTTCTTCAATTTCCCGATCGGAGGTGGCTACAGATCAAGTTTTTTCCAGTTTTCGATTCATCAGGCTCAGTTCTCGTGGAAGGATCGCAGTCCATTCGTTGCTGACAGCTCCGGCGAGGGTTTCACCGGGAGCTAGCTTCATTCCGACCAGTCTTCACCCGATTCCGTTTCTCCATCAATCGGCCAAGTCAGGGGGGTTCTCTCAGCTTGTTCGAGGCTTCCTTAGCTATCCATCGCCATCTCAATCATTGCAGAAGAGAGGATCGGAAGGAGTTCAGAATTCCACCGTGTGCTACGTGATTTCATCTCCGAAGCTGAGTTGTGATCAATTCTCGAGCAAAGGGGGTTCCGAGCTCGATCTTTGTGTGACGGCAAGGAGAAAACACGGTGAAGAACTTGAACTGGATGTCTATAGTTTGTTGATTTCGTTTTTTGAATCGCTTTAGTTGTTTCTGAATGCTGCTATTAGTTCTGTGTCAGCTTGTTTTCAGTCACTGATCGAACTGTCGTCCGATCCAGAATTCATCTGATCGATTTGCTGACCGATCAAATTTGAACCTGATCGGACTGTCGATCGATCAGGTAGGGTTCTAGCACAATTTAACCCTGTTTCTTGCTCTTCAGTTGAAGTATGTGAGCTTAATTCGATTTCTAATATTTAGCTTTAGTTCTGTTGTTTACCTGAATTCGATACTAGTTTCTACTTTTAAATTCCATCATTTTAACTTGAATTGCTCATTTCCAAGTTGGGTAA